>WACJ01000533.1:0-600000 GCA_008973525.1 Stenopsyche tienmushanensis | reverse complement strand
AAACATGTAGGGGTACCTTGACGGTACGACCGTGCCATCGATATACGAGTGCATGATGAAATGCAAGACACCCATCTCTGTCTCCAATTTAATAATCTCCACACTCAATGTGCGAGAATGGTCCCTCTGCATCACTCGAATCCGAACGCATATATACGTAATTACTTATTAACGGGTCAAAGTATTACCCATTTTTCTAGTAGCATTTTTATTCCACGTTGATAAAACAACGCATCTTTTGAGGCTATCCAAAAATTTATCCATTTTTTGGTATCTTTGTAAGAAGTGAAGTGCTGCTCAGCCTGATCAAGAGTTGTCGATCGGAATAAGTAGTAATCAGAAGGAACAATGTCGGGAGAGTGCGGTGGGTGGTTGAAACTTCCTATATCATCGTTTCCAAATAGGTTTTTACTGCTGATACAATATGTGGCCTAGCGTTGTTATTCTACAAAATCACTTTGTCGTGTATTTGGTCATATTATAGCCGCTTTTCCTTCAACGCTTGACTCATTGACTTGACTTGAAGCATCAATTGCTTTCAGTAGAGATATCCTGTGATGGTGTAATTGGATTGGGGCAGCTCATAATACACAACACCCAGCTGATCCCACCAAATGCAGAGCATGAGCTTGGAACCATGAATGCCAAATTCGGTTTCCTTGGCACAAAATTCGACATATTTCATGCTACGACAAAATATTGTTTATACTTTAAGAGAATAACGTACACAATTGTTATAATGCCATCTGAGGGTGAAACGGCAGGAACTTATTCATACACCCAATATTTCAGCATGTATATAAATATATTTTTTTCAATATAAATTTATCTTTTCAGAATTTAGACAACTCCATAGCTTAAACGTTCACACGAGAGTGCACACAGGGGAAATTCCCTATTTATGTTCTGAGTGTGGAAAAGGTTTCACCACGGATTCGAATTTAAAACAGCACATGCTGAGGCATACTGGACTGAGACCATTCGCTTGTAATATATGTCCCAAAACATTTAACAGCAAAGGTCAGGCAGAGTCTTAATTTAACAAACATCAGCGGACAAATACACGTTTAATTAAATTATTACATTTTTTGCAGGTACGTTGACGGCTCATATAAAAACTCATTCCGATGTCCATCCTCATATCTGCGACGAGTGCGGCAATTCGTTCACTCACCCCGGCACTCTCAAAAAACACAGACAGACTCATCTCGGCCTGAAACCTTGGGCGTGCAATACTTGCGATAAGCGGTAAATTCGAAGAGCACAACGAAGAAGCTCCTCTAAATTGTGATTGTAGAAATTGCGCATAATCCAGGTTTTTTTACAGGTTTTCAACGAAAGAGCATTTGAAGCGCCACATTTTAATTCACACCGGCGAAAAACCTTACAAATGCGAATATTGCGACAAGGCCTTCAATCAAACGTACAATTTGGTAGTTCATACCAGATCGCACGTTGGTGAAAATCTCCATCGTTGCGACACTTGTGACGAGACCTTTCGTCTGTTGAGCGATTTAAAAAAGCATTACCTCAATCATTCTTCAATTGCTGCTTCTTAATAACGTTGTTAAATATGCAATTTTGAAAATATCTAAATAAAAACGGTGCATTTTTAAAATTGAATATTATTTATTGTTTAATTATAGCCATTATCAAATATGAGAAGCCTTTTTTAAACACTAACCCATTGTGCAAGATTAACCCTAGATCACTAATCATATTTTTGAATCACATTGTCACTACATATTAGTCTCACAGGCTAACAAAATAAAACTGAAAGAATATTTATTAAACTTCAATGAAACACCATCAAATGTCTATTAAAAAAAACATATTATTTTCACTCTTTATAGCCTGGAACTGCGTATTCTCCACAAATAGCCTTGCCACAGAAACGACATGAGAATTTCGTCATCCTGTACTTTCGATAGGGACTAAATACACATATTTGACTGCGTTTGAGAAGTACTTGGCGTAACATTTTCAAAATATCTGATATTTTTACTGATTTCTCAAAATCACAGAATGAATCGCTCACACACTGACGGCTGAGTTAGATCATCGGCCAATCTTTGGACAAAATCTCTGCATTTCAATGGGTTTTGTCGCTGTCTTATTATATTTAAACGCATAAATTACATATGTATTGACATCAGGCACATTGGAATTAATATCTGGCAAAGCAAATAAACTACTTCATTAGATTTAGGTTTAATCAAAACCAGAAAAACTAGAGCTAAGATAGCAGCATAAATTAGTAAGATAGATAAATATCGTCCACGATCTCATTTGGCACGAGCCACTTATGTAAGTTAGTTAAGGGAGCTTCCGTGAACGTACAGATCATAGAAAATGCCGCAAAAAACCTCAAAAAGAACGAAGTGACCACAAGATCTGTGTGTCCAATCGGTCCGCTTTTCAAACCGCTGACATGACGAATGAGTGTCGCGATCAGACGCTATACCTGAACATGTCTACAGAACGATTACGAATCTTCATTATAAAACGAAGTTGTTCGAAGAAGACTGATCGGGTGGGTGGTTTAAATTTTATAATCGGTCAACAATATTGTTGTTTTTATTATATTTAAACAAAAACGAAGAAAAAGGGATTAGACAACTTAGTATATATTATAAAAATGGATATCAGTATTAATTCATTACCCACGTTTGAGTGCTATCCGATAAAAAATCAGACGACCAACGTGCAACGAGAATCGAAAGTACATGTTGATTTGAATATTGCTGCATTTCAATATGATATTCATTACGATTACAGATTGCATCCCAGTGTAAAATGGATAAAGGTTAAATCCTGTTAACGAGGGGCAAATTTATTGGTAAATTGAAAACGCCTTCATTTCGACACAATGAAAACAAACAAACCTAACCTAACCAGATTTGAATTTAAATTTAATTTAAAAAATAAAAACAAGAATCAAATGAATAATTATTTTATTTAATAACAATATGTTGACGATTGATTTGATTTGATCAGAGCTTGATTTTCAATCAAGCTCTGATCGAAATCGAAGACATTTGCTTAACCATCAACATCAAAGAATTCATTCAACAAGAATTCGTTCTGCACTTGAACAGCAGTACAATGCTAATGATTTGGATGCATTTGTCGAAGCAAAGGAACAACTTTTGCTTGCGGAACAAAAATTGACCTACGATACAATTACAAATGATCTGTTCTTCCTTGATGCGCCTGGCGGTACTGGAAAAACGTATCTCATCACTTTACTATTGGCTCACATTCGATCTCAAAATAGAATTGCTTTAGCTCTTGCTTCATTAGGTATTGCGGCAACATTATTAGATGGTGGACGAACAGCGCATTCGGCATTCAAATTGCCATTAGATATGCATTTATTGGAAGCTCTGACATGTAACATTCCTAAAGTTTCTGACATAGCTAAAGTTTTGAAAATTTGCAAGGGGATTATCTGGGACGAATGCAATGCTTGATCGAACTCTTAAAGACTTACGATCAAATGCAAAACCGTTTGGTGGCGCTCTAATTTTATTATGTGGCGACTTTCGACAACCTCTTCCGGTGATGCTTTCATCGACACCAGCTGATTCTTGCCTCAAAGCATCGCATCTTTGGAGAGACGTGCGAAAACTGACATTAAAGACAAATATGCGGGTACATTTGTAGCGTGATGCGTCGGCAGCCACATTTTTAAAACGACTATTGAACATTGGTGAAGGAAAAGTGCATGTTGATGCTACCAAGTTTATTTCATTTCCATCGAACTTTTGCGTTGTTGTGCCATCCATCGATTTACTCATTCAGAAAGTTTTTCCGCAGATTTTTAGTAATTATAAAAATCATTATTGGCTTTGCGAACATGCTATTTTGGCAGCAGAAAACACCGACGTCAATACAATCAACCACACAATACAATAACAAATTGCAAATGATTTTGTTACCTACAAATCGATTGATAGCGCCATGAATGCAGACCAAGTTACTAACTATCCAATCGAGTTTTTAAATTCGTCAGATCTTCCTGATGTGCCACCTTACAAATTGGAACAAGACTCACTATGAAGAAATTGATGCCGAATATCATCGAAACAACTATATATTCTTAATGGAAAGTCGAAAGGAGAAGATGTGCTCATTCCCACCGACGTGCAATTTGATAAGAGACGACTGCAGCTCCCCGTTGGACTTGCATTCTCAATGACCATCAACAAGGCACTTCAAGTGTGCGGAATAATCTATAAAATCCACGTTGGACAGCAGAGAAATTATTTGTATTTGTTAAAGACGAAAAGCCAAAACTATTCTCTACCCTAAAGCACTTAGAACAATTAAGTAAGCAAAATGTATGCTTTTAATATTTTTTTCTTTATATATCATTCAATATCAAATAAATGTATTAATTGTCGGAAAAATATCATTATTTATATCATTGCTAATTAAACAAGATAACTCTTTCAAATTTCAAATGGTATTTTTAGAACTATTTTTCTGTGGCAGCAACGCGCCGGGTACCAGCTAGTATATTATAAAAATGGATATCAGTATTAATTCATTACCCAGTTGCGCCCGTGGCGGGCGCCTGCTTTGCCAGCCTCTTATTACGGTCCTGATAACTTTAAAAAAGCAAGCGACACAGATATTTTATGGTGCAAGTATATTTATTTGGAATCCATTATACTATTTATGTGCCGTGAAATGTATTATTTTAAAATTATTTTCAAATGTCTTAAAAAAATGTATAATTAAAATCAAACATTGCTAAATTTAATGTTAAAATTTTAAAATATTTTTTCCGTTATGAATTAACTGTCGATGTTTTTTTTATAAATATTTTAATAATTTAAAAAAATCGTCGTTGACTTCGCGTAGAAAATGTCAATGTAAAGGGGAAGAACAATGGCCGACTTTCCGATAATAAAGTGATGATGGCCAAATGTTGAGAAGTGCAAAATTGTATGTTTGCTGGTCGAGGGGACTGTGTCGTTTGTGGATTGTAAAACGTCAAAAGTGAAGTGACGGCCGCCAAGTCGCTCAGCAAGTCCGCCGAGGAGGAAGAAGCGTTGTGATCTTTCTTTTTGGGTGTCGTTGCGGCTGGCGGCCAGCGGCCAATGTGGCATGGAGCCGGGCACAGGCTCAGGCTCAGGCTCGGGCTCGAGCGCGGACCCGCCGGGAGAGTCTCGCTCCCTGCCTCCGCTTCCGTCCCCGCCTTCGCCTATGCCCTCGACTCCGCCCCCGCAGGCGCACCCCGCGCTCCCCGCGCTCCCGCTGCTGCCCCTCGACCCCACCACTTACTGCCGCACCTGCATGGATCGAAACTCCGACCCCAACAACTACTTCACCAACTTCATCACTGTCCCCATCGTCGGCGAGATGATTACCACCTGCACCAATATACAGGTGAACTTGACCTCGACCTTCTGTTATCCTTAACAATTTTATCATCCTTATTTGTTCCATCGACGTTCAGTTTTGTTTTTATTGATAGATATAAATTGATCGTAGCTTATTACCAACAACAATACAAAAAACATCGTTCTAAACATTAAACCCAAAGCTTTACATGTTTAAATTATTGCAACTTTTTTTGTATTTTTTTTCTATCTGAGAGGGAAAATCTTCAATAAACCAACATGATAATGCGGGGTTTTTACTCGTGCTATACATTCACATGTATGTTTACATTTAAAAGTCTGCTCGATCTTACATTTGTTTCTTTATCAGTCATTATATGATATGAGAAATCCATCTATGCTTGCCATATATCGTAATTGATCATTGACTAAACTATTTTGCTTATGAACGGATTTGATATTATAGTGTTTTGAAGTTACAACCTCTCATCTGCCCGTGGTTCACATTTGAACACGGTTTATTCTGCATCATCACGCTATTCATTTGCAATGATGACATTCCATCAAAACATGTATGTTCCGTTAATATTTAGGTCAGATTATACTATTCTTCATGTTTTCTATATAATCAAGGTTTAATATTTGGGATTAATTGGGGACTCCATCTTCCTTTTATTGATGTATTCTAATGATTCTGACATGTTTGGATATATTCATCTAAGGCTTCTTTTTTATATCGTCGCTTCCCTTCATAAGTTAGTACTTGAGCTGCATTTAATATCTGTTCTTCTTCGTTATTTCTTGAATGAACATCTTTGGATTGGCTTTAATTTCTGAAGCTGTGTAGTCCTCATCGATAGCTTTAGGGGATCCACTTCTTGGTTTTTCTACTAAGAAAAAATTGCGCTATTTAAAATTTCTAAACCTTTTGTGGCATTGTCGAACCGACAGAACTTGTCTGTATCATACATTAACCTTCTCGTTTGCTCAATATTGAAGGTAGCATGAGTTTAATTTAGAATGCTCACTCAGCAGGCTACCCGGATGACCGTATCAATGGGTGCCTTTACAAATTATAAAGATTGAGTATTTTTCCTCGGGAGACAGTGAAAAACTACTCTGACTTGATTTTACTGGAAAGGGCTTTTTGGAGTACGAAGAATCCAATCCACCCTTTCGTCGCATTGTCAGGCAAGGTTGAATTCCTACGTGACACCTAAGTGCATCTCAGATTCGCTCCTACTTCAACTGAGGGCGTTTCCCTGTTTTATGATAGCGCAATCATAGTTTAGGCAAGACGTACTGAAGAAGACTTGAATATTGAAAAAATATATTAATTAATTGTTTCTTTCGTTTCTCAGATCAACGACGGTGACGGCCTACCCGAGCAGGTCTGCCATGCCTGCATTTCCAGTCTTACTCTAGCCTATGATTTTAAAAAAAGATGCGAAAAAGCCGACGACGAACTGAGAAAGCTCTTCAGATTCTACGTCATGAAATCCGAACCTTTCATAAAACAAGAACCGGCTGATATTAAAACGGAAGAGTGCGATTTCGAAGCAGAAGAAGAAGACGACGATGATGACTTTAGAAGCTCCGACTATGAACCGATCAAGATCAAAAAGAAACTATCGAAGAGGGCGTTCGATGGAGTCAACCGCAAGCACGAATGCAAAGTCTGCAAGAAGGCATTTCAGAAGCCGAGCAAGCTTATCAGACACATGAAAAGCCACTCGAAAGAAGCGAACAAGATTCATCCGTGCGACACTTGCCACCGAATATTTGACCGGGCGTCGAAACTCGACCGGCATATTCAGATCCACGATCCGGACTCGAAGCCGTACGAGTGCCTCGTTTGTCAAAAGAGATTCAAGCGGCAAACGCTTCTCCTGAGTCACATGATAACCCATCAAACGGCGACGGTCAACGGGGAGGGCTCCGATCGAAAAGTCGAAGTCAAGGACGAGGGAATAGAAATAAAACTCGAAAGTGACAAGTATTGTTGTTCGCAATGCCCGATGATGTTCGAGTCGTGCCATTCGCTCTCGGCTCATATGCGAAAGCACAGAATTAAAGATAGAATATTATCATGCCTTATTTGTAATAAAGTTTTTAAAAAATCAAGCCATTTAAAAAGACACGAGAAGACCCACGAAGACAACAGACCTTTCAAATGCAGCCAATGCTCAAAGTCTTTCACGCAGGAGAGGCACCTCTTGGAACATATCAATAAACACAAGGGCGTTAAACCCCATTCTTGCCCCGTCTGCGCCAAAGGTATCTTTATACATACATCTGTAATTTCTTATATCTAAGTAAATCAATTGGAATTAATTGGATTTTCCAAATTTAGTCTTCAGATTACACTGTGATTAATTTTAATGAAAATATATTGACATATTGATATAATTTTTGCAGCTTTTTCTCAAATGAGTACATTGAATTCTCACCTGAGAGTACATACTAGAGAGAAACCCTTCTTGTGCGCTACCTGTGGAAAACGGTTCGACAGCAGCACAAATTTAAATCAACATCTCAAAAGGCATAGAGGGGAAAAGACATTCTATTGTACTCTGTGTCCTGGAAGATATGTTAGTAAGGGTACGTATCCGTCAATGATTTTATTTATTTATGTATCTCGTAGCAAAATCGTACAATAGCATTCTTATTGCAGGTGAACTTCAATCCCATATGTCTACGCATACAGGCGCCAGGCCGTTTGTGTGCGACACTTGCGGCGCAGCTTTCACCAAGACCAATTCATTAGCCAAACACAAATTGATACATTTAGGAATTAAACCGCACGAATGCGATGTGTGCGCCATGAGGTATGCGTTTGCTACCTACCACAATATACATTTTGTAAGCGTGATCGTAGTAAATATTTGATTTTTTTCCCGCAGATTTAACAGTAAAGATCATCTCAAACGACATTATAGAATACATACGGGTGAAAAACCCTATAAGTGTGATTATTGCGAACGAGCATTTACGCAAAGCAACGATCTCGTTAAACATACGAGATCACATTTAGGAGACAAGATGTATAGGTAAATATCATTTTTGTAACAAGTATAGATATTCGACACCAATTAATTCATTCTTGACAGTCTTGAAAATGGAAATAGGAGCGAGTAGTCCCAAATATTAAATACACTATGTAAATAATAAATATTTTAGATGGTTTTCCAATAAAGTTAAATCAAAAGATGCTTAACCCTTTGATGAGCTAGCATTATATGAGAGTCCCGACCACTGACAACGTCTGCCGCCATTTTTTGTCTATCCTGAGCCTTCTCCCACTAATTGCCTAAGCCCAGACGTGCGCCGGCTATGTCTATCCCATTGTAGACGAGGTCTTATGGGTCTACTGCCACTCAGTCCCGAATCTAATATGGCACGAGGGACTCTGTGAGTCAACATCTGCGCTATATGACCTGCCCAATGTAGGCGACAAGTTCGGACGAAGCGTGTAATCGATGCTTTGCCGTACATGTTCATGACCTCTCAATTTGACCTTATTCACTTTATTCTCCTGATCTCCCTCCTTCGGATTTTCATTTCTTGCCTTATTAGTTTCTTAAATCTATAAAACGGATATGAAAAATGGCATGCATTTTTGGCACTACCAATATATAATTAAACGTAAAACTACTGATTTTTTCTACAATTTCTTCAATCTAAGTACAAACTAATAATCATTTTATGAATTAGAATTTATTCTGATATAACATGAATTAAAAATGGGAAAACCAATTCACCGCAGTTCATATCATAATAATATGTATCAATAGCATTTGTTTCTATTATAAATGTTCATACAAACTTACTTTAAAAATGTATTAACGCTCATATTATTTTTTTTTTAGATGTACATTGTGTCCTGAAGGATTTAGATTAAAAACAGAACTTAGAAAACATATCTCCATACATTTTATTGAGAAAACGGCACCAATGGAAGAATCGTCCAGTAAGATGTTTGATCAACCTACTAAGATGGAAACAGAGTTTAAAATTGAACCCGGATTTGAGGTCTTACCGATCATTCAGCCGATACC
Organism: Stenopsyche tienmushanensis; assembly: GCA_008973525.1. NCBI lineage: Eukaryota > Metazoa > Arthropoda > Insecta > Trichoptera > Stenopsychidae > Stenopsyche > Stenopsyche tienmushanensis. The sequence continues at coordinate 590,591 of WACJ01000533.1, read as the reverse complement.
GATTGAAGTGATTACAGAAGTCATTACGTAAAGTTTTTTTTTTATTTAGTTGAAATGTGGCTTACACATTTAATTAAAATGTATTTGTTCTATTTACAGGCAATCCCCGAATAGCAGTTATGTCGGTCCCTGAAAATGATACTGCATTTTTTCTCTACTAAATATTTATTTAATTCAAAGGGGACGCATTTATTGGTTCAGTTATAATGTTTACAAAGTGATTCTTGTATTTTTAAAAATATGGCTTTAAGGTCGATTGTAGACCAATCGCATGGTGTTCATAGAATTGTTATACAATTAACAGGTTCCACATTGTGACCTCTCGTATGTATAGTTTCATTTAACTAATCTATATCTGATTTAGATATTGTTTAAAATGATTACATTTTTGGTGTTTAAAATAACGATGTCTTGATATGCCTTGACATTGTTTTAAATTGATAGCTGGTCTACTTTTGTGTTCTTTGCAAATCTGCCTTACTACTAATTGGTGGTTTATTTTTTCAGTATTTATATGTAGATATATATATATATAATGAAACATGATTCTAACCCGTATTATCAATAATCCAACATTTTTGTATGTTAGAACTTATGTTAAAATAATCAAGTTTATGAATGATTATATTTATTTATCATATTTCTTATTTTAAATTAATAAAACTTCACTAAATCTTGAGCATAGGACACAAATATATGTATCAATGTCATACATTATTTCTACCTATTCGGTAACATCTTATAAGGCTTAAATTATCCACTAGAAAATATGTATTAGGGATACCAGATGAAAATTTCGTTTTTTAACTAAAATAAAATTAAACCCAAATTCTGAAAAAATAGTGTTCTAAAATTGCTCTAATACGGGAAACAAATGACAATCCGAAGGAGCGAGATCAGGGAAATAAGATGGATACAATAGTAACTCCCATTCAAAGTCCCTAATTTTTTTGATGGCATTTATCACTGAGTTGCGTGGATGACGTTGTGCCCATTGACAAATTCTGGATGAGTTTAATCGAATTTTATCTTCAATCTTGCATAAGACATCCTGGGGCTATTGGGCTCCAGGATAGTGTCAGATTCTTACTGACTAAATCTCTCCCTTGCTCCGTCTCTGTCCCACCTGGTATTATTTAACACATTGCTTCAGAGGGGCAGGTAGTCTGGCCATGCGGCCCTTTCTAGTGTTGAAGAGACACCCTGCATTTCGGCGGTCATAACTTCCTCCACATATTCCTGCCAAAGCTTTCAATTCTCATTGCTCATTATCATGCTGTGGATCGTGTTCTCGACTTTGAGCTCAGTTATCGCGAGTGTATGTTTCAGCACATCTCTGTAGTATCCAAGCTTCACAATCGTTGATGGTGTGTTTTACATCGTCAATCTCTACTTGACAGTGGTGACAGAATTACGTGGTTGCCTCTTATCCGTTTTAGACAGGCTCCAAAACAGCAATGTCAGCCTGTAAGGACTTACATCAGGTGGTAGGTTATCTCTCCGTGTTTCCAGGCCCTCCACTGACTTATAACCGATATAAGTCGATATGGGTCCATCTTCAAAAAACACCACCATTTCCCCCATTAGATTTCCCTTTTTGTACCGCCAGTCTACTGAGCGAGAAGGTCAATTGGCAGTTTGGCAGTCAGTGCCAAGATAACATCTTCCGGCACTGTACAGTATGCAGCAGTAACCCTGATCGCACTGCTTTGGACATTGGACTTCATTGTAGAGTTTTCTTCTGCTGGTTTTTGGACCTCCGATGTTAGGCATTAACCTGGCAGGACCTCTGTAATATTGGCCGCCTTTTCTGTGTATGTGACAAAGTGGAGTTTGTCATCATCCTTAGCTGGACCAATTCCATCTCTGTTGCCAAACTTGAAGCTTGTCTTTGTGTTGGTTGTCCTTTGTTCATACATTGCCTTTTGTGTTTATTGGTGTCATAAATTATCCACTTCTCATCCCCCACAACAATGCCCTTCAAGGAAGTTTCATTTTTTGGTTGCAATAGATGAGATGTGCAAGCATTAACATGCTGCGTGCGGTTTTCAGGCATGAATCAGGGTTCCATTGGTTCAATTTAGACACTATCAATTGTCAAATGTCGATACACAGTTGATCCAAGTCTCTCAACTAATTTATTAATAGAAAGACCTGGATTTGTCACCACCAAATCTCGGAGAACGTCATTATCCAGTGTAAAAACGTACGCTCCTTGTTTTTTTATAACTTAAAAAGAAGTTTAAAAATGGCACGTATTTTTGGCACCATCGATAAGATGCCAAAAAAGTTGTGCTTAGATGTGCGCCAATCAACAACAAAATAAAAACGCGTTAACAAATTGAAAATCGAAACACAGCTGATCATTAAAAAGCACATTATTAAAAAACGACATTTTCATCCGTTTCCCTTAATATAATAACCATTTTGAGAGAAAATTGAGTCGTTCTGAACCTTGAACCGTGGCATTTCACTGTTTTGATATTGTAAACACTTGTAATTGCATGAACAAACGCCTCTTCAATTTTGTTAATGTTTTTAAAGGAGATTGTGTCGCGGATTGCCTGTAAATATATTTTTTTTACCGGCTTTGGAAAATATGTGAAACATTTTGTCGTAGTGATTAGTGTACGAAAGCAGACATTAACCGACGCATTTCACATATGAAATATGTGTAGTTTTTCATCTTCAAATCGTATAAGTAAAATGAGTGAAATCAGGGTATAAATAATATTCTACTTGTAATAAGTAATTTACTAATTCTCTTAAGTCGCAACTTGACACCAATAAAATTGTCATATACATGTTTTATTAAGAAAAGTACAACTTTATAAACCTGTACATTGTTTCTCTTTGTTATTATTATTGAGTTATTCCGATTTTATTGTTTAATGATTAAAGTCAACCTGATGTAAATATGTATTTTTTAAATTATTTAGTGTTATTGCTCTTTAACAGAAAACTATTTATTTATAACGTCTTGAGTGCAAATTTATTTAACTCAAATATAATCCTCGTGTACAATGTGCTCAAATTGCATAAACGAGGTCCGTTTGTGTATTTTTATAAATTTTGGAAATGAAAATTTGCTTCAGGTGCTTGTTTATTTTAATTAAAGCAATATCATTTAATTAAACCTAGATCACTAATCATATTTTCAGAGTCTGTAGTCTGTGAGATTAATGATTGGTGATCTAGGGTTGATAACATTTTTTTGTAAAAAATAACAATGAAGAATGTAATTTTACTTCGATTATCGAAAGTTGTTTATATCATATAAAATTTGTGTTATTTTAAACGAGGGCTCGGTAAACTATGGGCTCGCTGCCTGTATTTAATCCGACCCGGGGGTTATTATAATAAAAAAAATAATTAGTTTTTTGTTGCTCTATGAGTAGTAAATATCTCCGATAGCCTATGTAAATATCTCCGAGTTTGCTACCGCTGGCCGCTGATCCAAATTTATGAATTGGTCCATTCTAAAAAAAAAGGAAAAAGGAAATGGGCAGCTCACACAAGACATTAACACGCAAAATCTTTCTAACAATAATAAATAATTAGTCTTGAAATAATATTAAAATTCTCTCTTTTATTTATATTTTTTAAGTATATAGAATTTTACACGCAAGATAAATATATATATGTGACCCATTCCAGATCTTCGTAGCGTTAATTTAATTATGATATTGTTAATTATAATTCTTAGAATTTGTTTTTTAATATTCAATGAAAATATTTTTACACTGCGCAATAATTGGCTATATATATTTACTACGCAAAGCAAATATAATCACGTTTTTCGATAAAACTATCCTACGCTCGTTGCATCGGTCTGCCAGCGATAAAAATACCAAATCCTCGGTAAAATTAGCTCTTATAGAAGCCATCTACGTATGGTGAGCCGTACGTAATTTCAATATTACAAAGTGCACAAAATCCATGATATTTGCGTTTTGAAAATGTGAATAGATTATTTTAGAATTGTAATTTTATCCATACATACAATCAAATTCTTCCATGGATTGACTTCATAAATATCAAACCATTGGTATTGTATACGTAGTAAAATATGAATGCGTCAGGTGTGTATCTAAATAAAGGGTCATCCAATGCCGCGTAACGCTGTCTTACTGGAAATAGACGTCGGACACGTCGATATGATTCAATCGTGGCCATAAATTCACTCAACATTGATTGGATTTTGTCGACCGCTGGCGTTCTTCAGCCGGCAAAACATGGTCATAGTACTCCAGTTTGCGCATTTTTATGGCGTTGAGTACCTCGTTCCGTTTATCCGTCAACGCCAGCACATCGGCATTGGTCCTCCGAGCAGTCAATGAAATTTTTGGTATCCTGTACGCCTACATTTCAAACTTCTTCCTGTGTTGTGTCAACTCCTCCCGATGTTAACGATCACTCCGGCAAAGACCGCTCTATTCTGCGTTGCCCGGAACAGTAGTCATTATATACAGTGTCTGTGTTAGTGATAGTGGCTTACCAATCATTTTTGGCATGTTTAATTGCTCGCTCAATCTCGCTTTTTGTGATGTCCAGGCCATTGTCATTCCGTCGAATGATGCTTCGATGTACAACTTTCATTCTGTGAGCCTTTCCTCAGCGACCAATACTTCATCGCTAAACAGAATTTTGTTCACATATTTGAGACGTCACACATGGATGACCCTTTATACGCTATCAATGTCTTCCTAATGAACCTAATAACAGTCGGCACACAATAGATTGGCATTCATATTTATGGCGTAAAATTAATATGCAATATTTGATCTTTTTACTCCATTTGAGTATGAATGTATTTAGAAAGATTTTTAAGGGCTGAATATATATAAATTTAAGTTATTTTAATAAGCTTTAAATGATTGCGCGGCAATGTATAATTTTGAATTTCTTTTTTTGTATTTATTTAGTTCTGATGGTCTACAACAAAAATCTATTCCTCTCTTTGCGTCTTCGCCACAAGAATCTATGCATCTGTGCTCCTCGCCGACATCTTTGACATTTTTATCAAGAAATAATATAAGTTAACGAAAATCATCCGTGTATTTTATATCAATTATATTGCAAAAAGAAAATGGAAGAATTTGTGTGTATATGTTTGTTAATTTTATATTCATTTTAGTTAAACTTAATTTAAGCGAATTAATAAGTTATGTTAAGAGGTTGCTTTGTAATGTTTTTACGATTATGAACTTTTTTTTAATGTTACAATTTACTTTTGATTAAATATTTATTGATTTATGTTATTGTGAATTTTTAATACAAATACTATTCAGTGATTTCTTATTTCGTGTATCCTGAAATATATATGTAGTTGAGTATGTTTAGATATTTTTGTATCGTTTTGTTGAATGAAATCGATTTTGGAAAACGAGTAGGAAAAAATTTCGATTAACTAGCTTTTAATTAGAAAGAAGCACAACCTTTATATTCACGATAGACTTTTAGAACTTCCAAAATGATTAGGGACGAAATAAATCTGTCCGTAAATTGAATGCATACGATTAATTGTATTAATGCGTATACCACATGCTAAACATGATGCAAAATAATTTAATTTCTCCCATGCAAATGGCGTTGATCAAATACGATGGCCGACATTTTTATTATGAATTGTTTAATATGACAAATTCGCATTGTAATAAAATTACGCAATCAGTTATTTTTGTAAGCTTATTTAATTTAACGTGTATTCCAAGGCGAGTTTGATGAACGCCATTAAGGGTAGGGAGTCGATAAATATTATGATATTAAAAAATCTTCCAAGCATCAAATTTCTTGAAATTACAAACAATAATTTAACTTCCAATTTGTAAATATATCAAATTTAGTAAGTAAGTCAGTATTATGTAATTAAGTTTGCACTAACTTTTCTTATACTGTAAATAAGATTATTTTTTAAAAAATATACTATAACAAGATATTGAAGTAGGTTACAAGATTTTAAAAAAATATTGATCTTTATTGCTTCAAAAAGTCCAAAATCACCCAATTCCTTTCATAACTAAAATATTTATTTATATCAATTCTTTTGCGACGGGATGAATTCGCAAAAAAATGGGTTACTTTCTTAATTTTACTTGTTACGTGGTTCTCAATGTTTTACACGTGTGAACATAAAAAATAATAATTTCGCTGTGTATGTCAATGCTATTTTTTTTTAATTTGTATATTTATATTTATAAAAATCTTTTTTTTAATTTGTTTGCGGACTATACACTATCATTCTACTATACTATATCATTCGTCCGATTGCAATGAAACTTTGATGTGTTATTGGGCGTGTATCAAAGGTTTTTAAATTAGTTTTTTTTAATTAATGTCTGTATGTATGCGTTGTATACGCTCCTATACCATTCATCTGATTGCGATGAAGCTTTGAGAAGTTGTTGTGCACATCTCTGTGAACGTTTATGAATTATAAAAAGTATTGTTTTGCGAGACATTTAGCGGATGTACCATGTTGGCGCATATTGATGTTTTAATTTTTTTTAAAAATCATTATATATCCATTGATCGCATCGAAGTGCATTAAATACGGACAAACAAACATGCCTATGTTACTCGCACAATCCTTGGCAATAAATGGACAAAGTTTTGTCACAATCTGATGAACGGTATAGCAGCACATTGCATACGAACGAAGATTATAATTTTGCTCTCATAAATCTGTAAAAATGTGATATTCAGCAGCGTCAGGTTTTTATAAGTCAGGACATTTGTAACTTATTATATAAATTCTTAACAATTCTACTCATAAAGGATAGTTCTGGCTTTTATTAGTTCATCGGTTGAAATTTTTTCATAATAAGGAACAAAGGAATGGACATCGGAATGCAAAGGGTTAATTAAAATATTAAAAAATAACATTTTTATAAATGTTGAGATTTCTTTTTTTATTAACAAGTATAAATAATTCCACAAACGTCATTCGTAAACGACCGTTGTTTTTCATTTAGATGATTGGAAAACAAAAAATAAAATTATAATCTACAATACAATTCCTACGCTAATTATTTCCAGTTACTAGATCGTGGAAAAAAATGGACCCTTTTCAAGATCCAGAACCTCTAGGCATATGTGGTACCACACAGAGTTCTTCAACGACGTCATGAACTCCATTGCTATAAGCAGTCTAGCTGCCACTCGACAAATTGTTGACAATAGATTAGGACGATGTTTAATTTTGTTTGTTTTCCACATCCACGACTTCTCCATATAATTTCTGCTCGACATCTTTTAAAGCACCAAAGTTAATTGCATATATTGAAAGTATCACTTGATACTTTCTAAAGGTTCCCAAAATTAAAACACATAAACAACGTTCGTTTTTAAATTACCAATATTGCCGCCGTATTCGGTTTCATTCGATATTACTGGTTTTTATATTTCATCTAGATAATATGTGATAAATCAACTCGATAATAATTTGTATGCGAATATAACAATAACAACAAAAAACTTATCGTAAAAAACAGTATTTTCACACAAGGAATAACATTTGCCGCAAACAGTTTTCAATTGATCGATTTAAATAATGAATGCCCAAATTACATGAACACATTAGTGTGAAAATTCGCATTAATCCCGATTCGCTAATAAAAAGACAGATTTATCAAATCTTCATCTCGTTATATCATAGCAGAACTTTGATCGACGTATAATACTTTTAAAGTGACTGATCTATTTATAACATAAGCAAAATGTCAACAACAATATTTAAAACTATATTAATTAAAATATAAAAGATTGTAAATTTATTTGTACATACAATGTAAAGCGGAACAAATGCGAAATAATCATCAATTCAGACGTATGGAATATATAATTTCTTATAAATATATTTTAAAATACGAAGGTCATCTAGAAAGTAAGGTTACAATGATTCCTGAGGCTGGGGGATTTTTGTTTTGAATTTGGCGCATCTGGCGTATACAGATCTAACAGTCAGTTTATTTGGTTCCGCGTGTTTGTCGGCCGTTTTGTTCGGTCACAATAAATTCTTCCAATGGTCGTCGAACATCACTGTTGCAACGACGGCTAAAGCTGCAAGGGCTTTTGGGAAAATATCCAGACTTGCATCTACATTACCGGAGCCTATCGGACCATATCAAAAGATAGTAAAAAGATATAAGTGACTCAATCCAAAAGACACAGCACCTATAGAAGACTCGAGAGAACCAAGAAATTGGGCACAGAAGGCTGCACTAGAAGAATAGGTGGTCATCTTTCACTACTGGATGCCATCTCTATCTATTCTTCGACTCTGTTCAATTTGTTTTCCATGCGCCTGTACATGGACGCAGATCATATTGTGGTTATGCGCTAGAATGACTTCCAAAAGAAGAGCTTCTGTGTAGTATCCGCAGGTCATGAGGGGCTCTTTGGGCACAGAGATCTAATGGCCCGTCCCGGGGCCTTCGACATGTTTTGTACAAGTTTCGGCATCAAAGACGCTCCAGGTAAATACTACGAGGAATGATGGGTTATTCCAAACGACTCGTAGCAGCCGCCTCTAAAGTAAAATCAGACATTTTGACAAACTTATGCAAAAAATTGAAGAACAAGTGCTGAAATGACTGACATTTCTCGAAGTCTCTTTGATGATAATGTGTCGGAAGAACTTTTTTACAAGAAGTTAAGTGCATGGAATGCTCACGACAGAGCACTGTCAAAATCATGTGAATTTTTTAATCAGTACAGGAGGGAGAAGCTTTAGGGACTCTATTGTGACAGGGGATGAGATATAGGTTTGTCACTACACCCCAGAATCCAAAGAATTGGCAGCGGAGGTCTATGACATACGCATACAAAAGCCGGTGCCCCGACTTATGTTGAAAAATAGTTAAATAAATGTTGTAACCTTACTTTCTGGATGACCCTCGTACATAAATGAAATCAATTACATTATTTTTGTAATGGGCAAATCAAATTCAGTCTTCAGACAAATTTAACTATCGGCTTCATATTTATTATATCTCATGCGCATAACAAATCACAAAGCGTTAAACTCAATTAGTGCAAGCCGTGAACGCAATTACACTCGCACTTTCATAATCTATTGCACTTGGGATTTAATCGTTTTCAAATTGCGATACAAATGATTAATTTAATCAGCGTTTAAACAGTTTTATAGCAAAAACACATTTATGAGATTCTGAATATATATATTACAATTAATTTAAAACTGGCCTCGCTGAAAAAAATTGCATCATCGAACGATTTAGACGATCAGGCGTTAAAAATGGCTGAGATTAATTTGAGCATTCGTCTCGTCCTTCTTTTCGAATCGGTGGTCGTCACATTTTACGAAATATGCACCAGAAAAATCACATACTACCCGTAACCAGAGAATTAAAAAATATTCATAACGAGTTACCAAACAATAATCATTCAAACCTTGATAGAATTTTCCTGTTACAATATCATTTTGAATAACCATGCAAAGTAGTTTTTATTATTTAGTACTATTTCATTTTTTTGACTAGATATTTTTATAAAAAACATAAGAAAAATAAAATATTCAAGTTTATAAACTTGATATCCAATTTTTCCATTTCAGGGATAATTTGAATCCATATATCGATCGTCCTTTGCATCCTTTTATTTTGAGTTTGAGGCATTACAGACGTTAAGAAATATTTCCGTATTTTATTTAATTACATGGTGCGTTCACTTAGTATTCCACCGCAGCACGATCCAACCTCCTGGGTTAGGTTGAAGATAACGTTGAAGTTAGCTTTAAAATCTTCGCATTATTTATTATCATCTGCTTTAAATTTATCCCTCAACACGTCAAACAAACTCCAAATTGGAAGCCAACCACATATTTATGTTTATTTTTTGTATATGTTGGATGTGCGGTTTATGTTGATATATTTCCTACAAAACACAGAGGGTATTTTGAACCACCCTGGTTTTTATCATGACTGCTTTTCAAATGCTAAATTAATTCATATTATATTACACAGGCCCGTTTAAACTAACCGATTATCCTAAAAATGCATTTGAAAATGTTTATCATTACAGCGCTTGTTCGTTTTCTATTTTTGTTACTGTATCTTCGATTTTTGCGATTTTAATGACCGTATCGTCCGCGACTGAATGCTTGTTCACTTTTGGGTCGTCCAAATCGTTGTCAGTCTTGATATAATGTATCGGATAGTGATTTTTGAGATCACTCTGAAGTCTGAATTTCTCTGTACATATTTTGCACCTGAAATTAATAAATAAAATATTCAACGGATCTCTTAATAAAAACGATGTAAATATACATTTTGGCAACTTACTCGTATATATTGTCACCCACGTGCGTCCGAGTGTGTTTAACTAAATCATTGCTTTGTATAAAAGACCTTTCACAATATTTACATTTGTATGGTTTTTCGCCAGTGTGAATCCTGTAATGTCTTTTCAAGAGGTCTTTATATGCAAACCTAAAAAAATCATTTGTATCTCTCAATTATACATTATATATTTGATGGAATATACCTTTGAATCACCCTTTTATTTAATTACATTCGTTTCAATCACATTTTAAAATCATTTATGGTTTGCTATAACAACATATCAATATTTATTTCGCTATAAAAATTGTCATACGCACCTCATAAAGCAAACATCACATTCAAACGGTTTGATGCCTAAATGTATACGCTTGTGTTTTTTAAGAGAATTTGGTTTGGTGAACGAGTGCCCGCACGTATCACAGACAAAAGGATGAGCACCGGAATGCGACGTTATATGACAGGTTAGCTCCCCTAAAATATTTCACATCGATTAGAAGTCTGATCTGCATGTTACAAGACGAGGACGAGTGCGGTCGACGAACCTTTGCTGATAAACTTTTTCGGACACAGGTTGCAGCTGAACGGCATTATTCCGGTGTGTCTTTGAACGTGTTGCCTTAAATTAGAGCCGCTGTTGAACGCCTTTCCACAGATGGAACATAAAAACGGCGTTTCTCCAGTGTGGATTCGAAGATGATCTTTTAAATTACATATTTGAGCAAACCCTGCAATAATATCAAATAACGAGCGTTTCAATTTGTATTAGAAGAAATATTAGGCGTGTGAATAAGTTCCTGCCATTTTACCATCAGCCGAAAACACATCGAACCACAGGAGATATTTAGAGAAATCTATTTAACTCGCAGATCAAGCGGGATGATGATGCCCACACCCTGGCACCATACGTAGCAATGCTGACGTATATCGCTTGATAGGCGGTTCTCATGTATTTGCCGCTTAGATCCCATTCGGTGCTGGCCAATCTGTACATTTTGCTGACCGTTTTATTACTTTTTTTTAAATAAAAGCTATAAATTCACGAAAAACGGCGAGAACTTATTCACACACTCATTACATTTTTAATAATTCAACAAGAAAATAGCATAAAAATTACCTTTGTTACAAAAGGGACATATATTCGGCTTGACTCCGTTATGTTTGTTCATATGCGTGAGCAACTGATCTTGACGCGAATATTGCTTATCGCACAATGTACATTTGTATTGTTTCACTTTCGAATGAATCTTTACGTGTCTATTCAGGTGGCCCCTAACGGGAAAAGATTTTCCGCACTCGTCGCACTGAAACTGTTTTTTGGAGTTTTTATCACTTTTATGTATTTTCATGTGGCTCGAATGGCCGTTCCTCGAAGTAAACTCCATGGGGCACTGATCGCATACGAATTTACCGACATTTTCGTCGTCTTTAGACTCGAAACTGTTGTTCAGTCCTATGCCGACGGCGTGGATGGTGGCGTGCCGGATCAGGAGGTCTTCTCTTTTGAAGCGGCGAAAGCATTCGGCGCACTCGAACGGTTTCGTCTCGGCGTCGTGATTCGACATGTGCCTCGTGAGGCCGGATCTCTTGGCGAAGGTCTTGTGGCATATTTCGCAAGAGTGTTTGTAAAGTTTGTCGTCCGAGCGAGGAGCGTCACGAGAATAATCGATCCTCTCGCCCTCTTCGAATTCCTGTTCAAATTTGACTTCATGGTCGCCGTATGAAATGTCCGCATCGCCCGAATCTTCGCTTTCGTTGTCTTCACATTTGACCTCGTGATTGGCTTCATCAGATTTTGTTCGGGATAATCTTAATCTTTTAGAAGGAGGACTTTCGTCGGAATTGTCCTCTTTGCAGTCGTCACTTCCGGGATTTTGAAAATTGTGATCCTGACCTTCCTCCGGTTCCAATTTTATCTGCAATTGTGCGTTTCCTTCGATCAACATTTTTCGGAATCTCTCTTCGCTCTTTTCGCATTGTCTTATGAAATTATTTGTGATGGTCAATTGTTTCACACACTGACTGCACAGTTTCGATGAGAGTCCGTCGTCTTTCTCAGCCTGAAAGAGCGGGAATATCAAATTTAATTTTCAAGCCAATTGTGAAAATGACTCGACAAATAAACCATTATATTTCATAACTTGTTGCTATTAAATGGGCTTCATATTAATAAGATGAATATATCAATTGAAAATATTAAATTATGTTATTAACATATCAAAGTGCAGAATTCTGCTTGTTACTGTCATTTTTTAATATAAATTAACTTAATTTACAGATTGTATATTAATTGTGCTTTGAGGTTATGTGTTAATATAATTGTTTTAATATAATTGTCAGTTGATGCTTTTATAAATTTCAAAAGAAAATCATCACAAGACTCGATTTCGATTTACATTTCTTCAAGAATAGCGATAATTTTGAAACAAAAAAATTATTTATCAGCAATTACTGTCAATTATTTTTTATTTGATTAAAGTAAATAAAAAATACAAGTGGATGGGTAAAATATAGAGCAATTGAGAAGACGAGTGGAGAATATAAGGGGGAAACGGTGAATAATAAATAACCGGCAGTCTTGTACAATGAGTGTATGTACTGGCGAGCGGGACTGAGCCCCCGCTGAACATGCAGCGCAACTGAGACGACTGACAGGCGCTCAAGCAGCCGCGGCAAACAGCCGCCGCCAAAGCAGCCGCCATCGCCTACCGCCCATAACCCCACACTTTACACCCAAACACGTATACTTCTTCTTTTTCTTTATTCAAATCACTCTTCAATCATTTTTTATTAACAATTCAAATCACAAATATTATACTCACATTTAATCTGTAAAAATTATTCATCTAATTTATATATTTTTGTATAAATTACATCAAAGAAGAGTTGCAAAATATATTCAAAATTATTATATAAAAAACCATAATTACCCGAACGCATTTTTTGCAAATTTAAAGAGAACCTAATTAAAACAAAAGGCATTAGACAAAATATAAATATATTGATCAAATCTTATTTAAGGAATAATTAAATATTTAATGAGGGGATTGTTGTTAGGATACTGTTTAATTAGATTTCATTGGGATGCAGTACAAAATATGATTATTATTTTGCTGTATAAAAGGAATATTCATCTATTATAGCAAAATAATTTTAAATAATACAAGTTTTTCTATACACTATTTATTTTACTTAAACAATGTATATTTTCAGAATGTATGTATTTGATTAATAATGTGTATATATAAATATAAAATCATGATTTAGTTAGCTGAATGTTTTAAGATAAGAACGGTGGACGTTTATGTCGTTGCAAACAAATAGAGTAATGATTCTATAAAATTGAATATTTCTGAATTTCCCAATTTTGATTCTCCGTACAATCTATCGACAAACGATATAGGCACCTCACCTATGGTATACTTTAACTGTCGGGCTCTGTGAATAAACATATATAATAAATAAACAATTTATGTTAAAGGATATAAGAACAAAGCAATTTAATTAACGTCACCTGATAATCATTTCCATTTGAAATACGTATCCTTTCGATATGCAGCTTTCAATCAATTTTTGCAATACGTCTTTTCTATAAAGTCTGAACGATCCGGTCAAATCCGAAACACCGGGCCTCAACAAGACCTGCGTAATGAAATTGGCAGTTCGACTGACTAGTTTTCTATAAAAATCCCAACCGTATACGCCGCCGTTGCCGGAATATCGCGTCCCGGTTACGACGTCGAAATTGTTCTTCTTCTGCATTTCTATCATGTCCGGAATAAATTTGGGCTGAAAATATATCTTTATTTTAAAAGGACGATTCATAAAATTAGGCTGTTAAAATTGTATTAAATAATATTACATGGTGACTTAAATCTGCATCCATTATAATGATGTAATTCCCTTTGGCATATTTTATGCCGTGTATATACGCGGTGCCCAGTCCGAGCTTTTTCTCTCGCGGTTTTAAGACAATCTTATCGTCGCCGAAAATCTTCTGCAATTGTTTAGCCGCTTCCAATGTTCCATCGGGGCTTCCATCGTCTATTATAATTATTTCGAAATCATGTCCACTGGAATATAAAATTATCAGCAGGTATATTTTTTTTTAGTACAGTGATGCTACAAAAATTTATGTATCAAATTCAAACAAATAATCTTACGATTCACTCAAGTACTTGTTTATCAACCAAACTATTATAGGTAGATTCTCTTTTTCATTGTAAGTAGGTAACAAAATTGAGTATTTATCTGCTTTTGACACTGCCATGTCAACTCTTTCCATAGACCGGTTGAACTGTCCCTCTGTCTCTTTCTGCCTCGTCGCATACAGCACTGCTAAAAAGAGAAAGAGGATCGGAACGACAACATTGTGAAGTTTCATGGGGGAATTGTGACGCATATAATATTTTTTGTGGGATTTGCGTACATCGGTTCTCGAACATGCCTTAAAATTTATTTTCATTATTCTTCGAATATAAAAATCTTTCAAAATTAAAATAAATCATTTTAATTAAACCAAATCCTACATTCTTAATTGAATAAACAAAAGCAATATATAAATATTTTTTAAAAGCATTTTAAAATCAAATATTAATTTATTCAGATTTTTAATCATACTTTTATAACAATATAAAAAAATCAATTAAACTCATTAATACGTGATAATTTAAATTTTCAAGCTGCTATTTTTGTCCAATGCTCTTTAGCTTAAGAATCGCTTAATGCCAAAGATTTTGAATCACATATCAGCTGTTAGTACTGTCAGCAGTGGGTGACGTTTTAACAATTGTAAATATTGAGACATAAATGCAATAATTCTTATAAAGCATCAATTAAAACAATTTTGTATGATAATTATGCAATTTATTTTATAAATATAGCTTTAAATATAAAATGGGAAAAGCTAGTAAGGTTATTGTTTGCGGCATGAAAGGTGTGGGAAAAACTGCCATCCTAGAACAATTAATATACGGTACCGTTAATCCCAATACGGAATTTTATTCGACAATAGAAGATATATACGTGGCGAATATTGAAACCGATCGAGGCACCAAAGAAAGATTATATTTTTATGATACGGCCGGTGTGTCTCCGCTCCCCGCCGAAAGCTCCCCGACCAACTACCATGGAATCTCCAAACATTATATGGCATTTGCAGACGGCTATGTCTTGGTGTACGATGTTTGCAAGCCCGAATCTCTCACAGCTCTTATGTATCTCCATAAAGATATAGAACGGAATAAAGACAAAAAGGAGGTATGATTGTATTGTTTTTATATAGTTTTTGATAGTTGAATATTGAAAATTGACTATTATTTCAATTGAACAGGCAATTATTATCGTCATCGGAAATAGAACAGGACAACCAGATCCAAAGCTACAAGAAAACACTGTTACTAAAGCGTCAAATTGGTGCACACGTGAAAAACTGCGACACTTTGAAATCAATGTGATGGATCGATGCTCTTTGTACGAAGCGTTTATTTTTCTTAGCACTAAACTGAATCCCGCTCCGACCAAGAGTAGCTTCCCGCAACTACCGACGCTTACTAAACTTACTCAAAAAGGTATCAATCGTGCCGATTCATAATGTATTATTTATTTAAAGCTGTATGGCACGGCAATTAGAGTTGAAACTGGTATTTTTATGCATTATCAGAGTTGTAATGTTAATTATATACGAAGGTAGTCCAAA
This sequence comes from Stenopsyche tienmushanensis, assembly GCA_008973525.1. Taxonomy (NCBI): domain Eukaryota; kingdom Metazoa; phylum Arthropoda; class Insecta; order Trichoptera; family Stenopsychidae; genus Stenopsyche; species Stenopsyche tienmushanensis. The sequence continues at coordinate 574,592 of WACJ01000533.1, read as the reverse complement.
AAGTATCCAACCTAACAAAGAAAAGCAATTCAAACTGATTGATTTTGGCTGATGTGTGAATTAATGCAGGATGCAAATATAGTTACATGCTAAAAATAAAGTGTTGAAACGTACGCCGTGATCTTGATGCCTGCATATGGAACTGTCTTTGCCTTCTTTAGAGCCAATTCTCTCTTTTCAGTCCATTGTTTTGACTGTTTCTTTGCCACAATGTGACATGAAGGAACCGTGTTTCATCCATGGTTATGAATCGATGCGAAAGCTCGATTTTATTGCTGTGAAACATCGCCAAACATTCGATTGAATCATCATCACGACGCTGTTTTTGTTCCATTGTGAGCAAATGCGCCACCCATCTTGCGCACAGCTTTCTCATGTCCAAATTCTCAGCATTTTTTGGAATGCTTACTATGTCTGCTAGCTCGCACACTTTCAATTGACAGTCATCCAATACCATTTTGTGGATTTTCTTCACCATTTCTAGAGTGGTCATGGCGATGTTCATCTTGGCAGCTCATACTGCCTCGTTTAAACTCTGCCAAACAATATTTTACTACTTTACTGCCAAACAAAACGAAAGAGCACATTTCCCCAGGGTAGAATCTAGCTCAGCTTTGATATGGATTGGACTGATGATGACCAATTTTTTTTCCATATTTACAAATTCACCAAGAACGTTCTCGATACCGATACTTCTTGGAATATCCTCGTATAAGTAATTTACTTTAGTAGTTCCTGATGGATAATATTTGAAAATTAAAATACTCATTGAATAATTATGCGGCTTTATTTATAGTTTATTTTTAACACGTACTTACAAACTTATGATCTGATTTATTATTTTTATGTGATTTTTATTTACACTTTAATGAAAAATAATGCTGCAATTTACTTGTTGCGTTTAACTTCTTTTATGTACGCAAGTCTCATTTGCATGATACATTCCTTTGTCTCAGTTTTGAAATGATGAACCCATGTTTCATCCTGAATTGTGAATCAAAAACTCAGCCTTGTTGCTGAGTTTTTGTGGTCTGGCCAGACCCAGATTTGTTTTCATAGAATTTGAATGAAAAATCACACTTTTCTTCATGTTCCGTAAGAAGATTTTAATCATTTCGCTTCATAAAATATTTTATAATATTCATAGTGAACTGCATTTTGGTTCATGTTTATACGAAGCCAGAATTGCTGATTTGTTAGCCACTAGCTTGAAAACTGTTATTTTGTGCTCCAGTCATATAAGATTGCAGCTTTCTTCTACTATAATATTTATCGATGAGACGCTTAAACATTAATAGTGTATCAATAGTGTTGATTGAAATTGCATCATGTAAATCATAATGATCACCATTATTTTCCACGTATATATAAAATTAATATTATTGTACGTCTTCCAGCCATTCCTATATAACCAACATATTATGTACATCTTTTCTTAATAATTTAATTCTTATTGTAATCTATTACGTAAACGTAAACATTTCATTTAAATATAATATTTTTCTTTTGATATATTTAATCTAAAATTCTTAGCTTATTGTATTTTGGTCTTAAAATGAAAGTTTTTATTGCATGTAAAATTGTGTTATAGTTTTTAACTATAGTTTTATATTTGTTAGTGATACTTTTGCGATGCTTCGTCACACAAATCAAAAGACTCATACGAGTCGCCCGTCGCAAAAGAGTTAATATTATTTTATTTTATTTCATTGAGATTATTTTTAAAAAATCACTCAATAAAATTTATAGACATAATTGTACTTAGATCCATTCTTATAATTTATTTTATACTTTAATCTCAGTTAATCTACTTTTATAGATTTTATATTTATTGCTCGATTTTATATCAACACAATTGTGAATTAACCTCACAATAAAAACATCAAAACAGATATATGCAAATGTACTTATTATAAATATGTATTTATTAAACGAATATTCGGCATGTTTGATCAATGTTTATGATATAAATAAAGAGTTATGGTTTTTTATGAGAATAATTTTTTATTACATATATAGAACGTAGTCATCAATTTAAATCAATTAGCACAATTTCATATTATTATCATTTATATACAAATCTTGAAAAATAAAGTGTATTGGTGTTTAATTAGAATATGTATTTTTTTTGTTATCTTGTCCTACTTCAATTCTAAAATATGACTGAATTGTACACGGGGCTGTTGTCTAATTCAAGGGACTCTATATTTAAATGGAACTCAAATTCTAACTCGGAAATCAAAATAAATGACACAAATTGTAAGAATATTTAAATATTTTGAGTCTTATATTATAGAACTAGTCATAGGAGATAGCTAGGAATACATAGGAGATATTAATCTATTATAATAAATTACATTTTTTAAGAAATATTTAATATAAATATGAAAAATATACAATACAACATTTAAGATAGACCAAAATTTAAGTTTTATTAAATTTAAATCAATTTTAAAATATGCGCTTATTTATTTCGACTTATTTATAATTATATTAATCTAATTTGGATGATAATATATTTTTTAGTGAACAATAGTAATTATATTATTTTGTCAATGGACGAATTGTTCAGTGTTATGTCAAAATAAAACATGTCAGAAATGGTGCTTGAAACTACTGTTAAGGCCAAAAGTCAATTTCAACGTCGATTTGACAGGAGAGTGTCAGATTTTATTCAGCGATGCCGGCTTATGAAGGCATTGCTCTCAGCCATGAGAAACAAGCTGTTGTATTAGATATTGGAACTGCATATACAAAGTAAATCCTGTCATTTTTCTTATTGTATTTCAAATTGAAAGTAATATAACCACGTTCAATATGAGGTGTGGCATCGCAAGCCCTGCTATTGTTATTTCACCTTCAAAATGTTTCAATTTAACATCTATTTCCTCTATTTTTTGCAATGGATTGTATTTTTTATTTTGTCAATTGTGCATGAACGATATTTAAAATGGCATATATATTGAATTTGATGTTATGAATATAACTATTTTGTTATAGGTTTGGATTTGCTGGGGAATCTACACCAAGATGCATAATTCCTTCCGAATATACATGCCAAAAAACTAAGATATTAAAAGATATATTTCAATATTCAAATGAAACCGATCTTTATAATTCGCTCGTAGATTTTCTCCATATTTTATATTTTAGGTAATTATTGAAATTCCACTATAAATTTAATTACGTGCATTTAACTTTTCTTCTCGGACGATATTTATACAATTTTGTGTTTATTTTAGACATGTGCTAGTTAGTCCCAAGGACAGAAAAGTGATTGTTATTGAATCTCTCCTGAACCCCACCGTCTTCAGAGATACTCTAGCAAAAGTTTTATTTTGTCATTTTGAGGTATTTATGCCGTATATTAAAATCTTTATTTTACCAATGGAAATAAAAATAAGCAAATAAATAATCTATTACAATTTTAGGTATCGTCAGTTCTATTTGCTCCCGGGCCGCTCGTTTCTATTTGTCCTTTGGGCGTAACAACATGCTTAATAGTGGACATTGGCTATGAAGAAACGGTGATTTTCCCAATCGTACACGGAATTCCCATATTAAAAGCATGGTCTGCGCAACCCTTGGCGGCTCGACAAATTCATGAAAATCTAACGAAACTTTTGGCCAATGATAATGAAAATATGACTTTAACTAAAAAAATTATTGAAGATATTAAAGGTTTATTTATGAATATAAATACAAAATTATTTTTTTATATGTGTGATATCGTTTTAATTTTAATATCTTTATTTTTAGTTAAAACATGTTTCGTTACAACGATGGAAAGATCCAATCAATACGGTAATGATGATCCGCCTAATCCTCCGCCTGGTCTAATTTATCCCATCAGAGGTGAATCGTTTATAAAAATATCTGGAAAAACGAGAGAACTCGCGGCTGAAATTTTATTTCCTCGCGATAACGACAATTTATCATTGGGAAACATTATAATGGATTCCATCCTCAAGGTAAATAATTATTTATTATTATTAAATGGGAGTTTATGCATTTGAACGACCAAAAGAGATAAAAACTTGAGGCTTTTTGGGCAAATTGGTTATTTTAATACAATAACGTATTATTGTTACAAAGGAAATGGTTAAAAATATATTTATTTCATTTCAGAGCCCAATCGATGCAAGAATACCGCTTTCCGAATCCATTTTTCTAACAGGAGGGACTTCCATGCTACCGGGTATTAAATCGAGACTAAACTCCGAATTAAAACACCTAATGAATCAACCTCTGTACAAAGAAAAATGTTTCTTGAGGGAATTTAAATTTCACACCGCACCCGCCAAGGAGAATTACGTCGCCTGGTTAGGCGGCGCAATATTCGGCGGAACCGATTTGATCAACAGCAGATCCCTATCGAGGGAATCGTACAACAAGGATCCCAGAGTGCCAGATTGGTGCAATCTGCTCTCTAATTCGTCGGCGCAAGAATAAAAATCTAACATCGGCTTAATATATTTATTTTTACAAGACACCTGCACTTATGCATTTATTAACTTAATCAAATAATGCACTAATATTGGTTTAACGAGCTTTAATGAAGTCCAATGTTTATAAATATTTAATTTTTTGCAAGTGAATAAAACATTCGGCGGCACACATTTATAAATGAGCTAAATTTGTATTATTTATTATACATTTCGTACATAATTTTAAGTTTATTTATGAACATTACATAGACTTGAGGAGTAATTTAGGGAATTGCATCATGTTTTAATATAGAATAATAGTGCCTTATATTTTTTTGTGGTATTTTTATTCCTCATTTTGTTTTTGTAGATTTATTTTAAGCCTAAATCACTAATCATTAGTCTCGCAGACTGAACGCATTTGATACGTATGATATTCCTGAGCCTTTTCCCCATGCGATTAGTGATCTACAGTTAATTAATATTTCCGCTCTCTACTTTGCTATTAATATTTATAAAATTTATTTATTTTTACAATATAATAATATTTAAATGAAAATAATATTGAAACTAAAGAAATAACAAATTTAAAATACATATGCAATTTAACTAAAAAGACAGTATTTAAAAATATATTATGTATAAAATGATCAGTATTAATTTAACAGCGGAATTTATTACTGGAAGTTGAAAATAATAATAAAAATTAAGTTTTTAAATTTTTTTTCAGTTTTATTTCATAAGTTACCATTTTTTATATATAATTTTGAGTTAATATGAAACTCTATTATAATCAAGTCAAAAAATATTCAATACTGCATATCTTAAAGATATATAAAAATTAATATTTGTTTGTTCGTATTTAATGCGCTGCCATACCGTTCATCCGATCGCGATTAAACTTTGTCAACTTATTGTTTACAATTGTGGAAATAACTTAGGCATAGTAAAAATATTGTTTGTTTACGCAATTTAATAAATAAATAAACGCAATACAACCGTCGATTTGTCATGCATTTGCCAAGTATTCGGTGGACCATAGCATGAGGCAACACGCGGTAATTTACGTTAGTAAGTAGCATCATTTGAATGAAAATTCTTAGTTATCATAAAAAATCTGTCTGAATGCGAGTCAGTATTACTCACCGATGAGTAATGTTGACTCAGTCATTCATTTTTAACACCTTATAATTGCAAAAAACAGTAAAATCTTCACGTAGGACCTCACGTTTATTAATAAATTCGCACTTTAGTAAAATAATCGTATTATTTTTTTTAACATCTGGATTCATTTGTAACTTATAGTGAATCTTCTCCATAGTTTTTTCTACCAAATTGCATTTATTTTTTAATGATCCCGCATCTGTGAATTGCAGGCGGTTTATTCGAACATCATTGTCTTCCCTTACCATGCTAAAAAACTACTATTCTACTATGATATAAAATGATGAACCCCACATCTGTTGTTAATGTCGATATTCCCATTATTAGAGTCGGGTTGTAGTAAATGTGTCCATAATCGACACATATCAATTAAATGAATGATATTTAAATATATATATATATCAAGTTGACCATAAAGTAATCAAAAAAAATTTTTTGCTACTGAAAACATTCATTTATTAAAAAAATCCTTCGATTTTTAATTGAAGAACTCACCTAAGAGCGTCGTTTTCACTTTTCCAACATTGTTAAATTTTTTACATCTTAACGTATGCTCTAACAATCTAAAAAAGCTGGTAATCCAACGGCGCGAGATCTAGTGAATAAATTGGACGAGATAGAATTTACAAATCTAAGCTCCCTTATTTTTTCCTGTGTTATATTTGCAGCATGCGGTCATCATGAAGAAAAATCCTGTTATTTATTGACCAAAATATTTGTTTTTTTATAAGCTCAGATCAATCGTAGATCAAGCGGCATCTGTGAAAAATTCATGGTGACCCATCAGAAGAGCTCGTCTACGCTGGGATAGACGGGTAGAATTAATCGCTGCACATCTGGGTTCGAGACAGACGGAAATAGTGGCATGCGTTTGTAGATGGCCGGGGTTCATAATAGCTTCGACGGAATAAAAAAACTCGCATGTTTAATGGACCGTATCTCAACATAAACTGTGAAAAAATTTTTTGAAAAGAAATTTTGAATACTTTTCAGTCCCCCTAATATTACTACAAATCCAAGAAGACGTATATACAGTCAACCCTCCTATAGTGTCCAATTTGTTTACTGCATCTTTTACGTAAGCAATAGGTAAAATATTAGTTTTTTATTAAATTTTGTATGGGTGCCTATCTTTCTATAGCGTGTTATATCGACGCTATAGAAGGATCGACTGTAATTTTAAACTACACAATAACGAACACTCAAAGGAGTAAAGTGAAACAAACGTATAGTGATTTTCATTTATTTTTAAATGCACATGATAAATAATATCTCATTGATAAGAATATGCATAAAAATTCACTTTAGCAAATTCCAGTGTCAAAAAATACATGAATAAATAAAGAAATATATATATATGTTAGCTGTAATCGATTCAAAATATTACAAGAAAAAATATCACAATACAAAAAAGAAAAGAAAAGGAGAGCTGATGAAGTACCTTTGGCTTTTTAAACACACTGAAAATAATCTAGCTGCCTTTTTTTAGCGCAATTTCTGTTTGTTATTTAATCTGTATTGAATTACATAATATGCTTATTATCGATATAATGATACATGCATGCGTAAAACGCATAAACTGTATTAATACTTTAATAAGTACTTTCGTAAATATACGACACATTGTAAAATTATAAAGCAACACTTTTCGCAACATTCTTATTCCTCGTAAAAACCAAAAATTAACGACATACATAAGGCACACGAACTTATTGAATTTCAACATTCACCCACCCGACCCGCTGAAAAAATCTCAACAATTTAATCTCACTTTCAACCCGACAGGCTGCAGATCCTATTTCCAAAAATGAATTCATGCAAAATCAGCAATTAAATAGGAATAATATTGTCTGGATATTGTACAGTAATTACGTAGCGTTTTACAACCGAATTCATTCACATTGAAAATATACACAGACACTTTATACGCAATATTTTTTTATTCAATGCGCTTCGTATCGTTACACGGTATTTGAAGACGGTAAGGACTAAATATAGATCTATATGTAAAACTTGGTTTTAGGCACATTTTATAAGACGCATATTACATATATTTTAGATTTACATTAGTTTGGTTTAAAAAAAACATTTGGACAATTTTTTGCTTTTTGTAACCCTTTGATGAGTATGTATACACATGTTGCGTGCAGCACTTTATTATGCCGTGCTAATATGTCTAATACAATTGGAATTATTTAAAATTTCATGTCAAACATTACATTTATGATCGGTTTTATTGCATTTTTACTAAGTACACTCAGCGGCACAGAATGTGGCCCAAAAATAAACATAGCAACTATGTTTTATTTAGTTAATATTTAGGGTGAGGGAATGTAAAAGGACTTGTGCTTAGATAATTAAAGAGGATATTCGATAAGTATTGATTGTGTTTTAGCTTCTGTGCAAAATTATGTTTAGAACATTGTTAGCCGCGCTACGAATACAGCGAGTTATTAGTAGGTTTATCATCTTGGAAGCCCAATGAAATCGGTTCCTCACCGCTTTGAGATTAAGCGCAACATCTCCAATCGATAAGAGGTGTAAATGTGAGTGAGCCGACAATAAGAAGAAGGATGAAAGAGATTTGCTGGAGCGATTAGACGAACAATAAATGGAGCGCTTTCTTAACATAACTATCAGACAAACTGTAAGCTTTCGCGGGGGATCTATGATGATATGGGACGGCATAAGTTCTTAAGTGCGTACATAGATGGTAGTCGTCAATGGAAGTCTAACGGCTGAGCAGAACATAGAAGGGTTCTTTGAGAACATGATGTGTCTTATGCAGGGTTCATTGGCAGTGTTCGTTGTGTCAATGCGTATTCTGCAGAAACTTGGGTCACTTTCCATGCCGCTGAGTGTATTTTGATTTCTGTTGTGAATACAAAACATCTATTTCTTTAATATTTACGATCATTTCGGCGCCGTTCAAAGTACGATACTGAGAAAGCGGCATTAAAAATGTAGCAGACGCGATGTTATAAAATAATTTCATCATAAAAGTAATACTTTTCTAGTAAGAAAACAGAAAACGGTTGTTTTAAAAATAAAAACATTACTTATAAACTAGTCCAAACTTATCATGAATGTATAAAATATAAATGTGTAACATAATCACCGAAATCTTTAATTCATTTTTAACCCATAGCGGTTCATATAAATACATATTTCTTATTACAAAAAATAACATTTTTATACAACATGTTATACAAAATTGACAATTAATACTCCAAGGCAATTTTGGACGTCGATTCTAAGGCACTCCGTTACAATAAAGGGACGGAAAAGACGAATAGATTTATAAACGAAGAATGAAATTGGAATGTTTGATGTGATTTTTCTTAAGATAAATTCGTTTAAAAGATACAAAGGAATGATTCAATTTTGGACCGAAACAAGATTCAAAAGATAGATACCAAAATAAATGCTAGAATATCATTAATAATACATGTTTTCCTATCAACGCATCTGATTATTATAATATTTATAAGAAATTGAAGTGACATTCTTCATTTCGATTAGTAATTTATTCAATTTGGTAAATATTCATTCGTAAAACAATATTAACTGCAAAAAAACTCGGATAGTTTTCATTAATAATTATTATAACAATTAAAATAAACATTTCAAGCAATAATGTAAAACCACTTTACTTAGTTAAAAATATGCAAATCTATATTGCATCAAAATAAATAAAACTACAGATATAGTTATGTCTAAATATAAACTTAAAAACTTGTACTTTGTAAATATACATGTATTCAAAATCCGATTCACCCACTCTCTCAATATTTTAGCCCTAGATCGCTAATCATTAGTCTCACAGACTATGCATTCGACGTGTAACCAAAGGCGTACTCACTGCGTCGAAAATATAATTAGTGATCTAGCGTTAAACATGTAATCAAGCGTTCGGTAGCATTTTTAAATTGAAGACGTATTAACGGATACTATTAAATAGGACGCTTAAAACAGTAAATAATATGTTAAATGCAATGACAATTTGAGAGTAGGGAAAACGGGCACAAAAACCTAATCAAGCTATGCATTTGAGGTTTCAAGTTTATTCCTTTTTTATTAATCTCGTCAACAAAAAAATATCTAATAATAATGGAATACAGATGTATCCCAAAAGTCATGAAATATATTTTTGTCTTGCACATTTCTACTGATCGCAGCATATTCATACCAGTTGGGTTAGGTGGGAGATACCACATTACACGAACAATGCTCAGTGATCAGAATTTGCACAAACTTCCGTCGAAACCTTCAACAGAGTGTACCTGGCATAGAAGAGTTGGTAGAAAAAATGTGCAGATGCTCGTGGAGAGTACTTTGAAAAATATTAACATATTATACCGGTTATTGTTAATAGATCTTTTAAAAAAACACATATTTCATGACTTTTGGGATGAACCTCGTATGTCAAAGATAACGCAAAAAATGCATTTCATGATTTTTCAGCACGATATGTAAGCATTCGACGCATTCCATTTCGTCATCATGCGAAATACGGGCATTACTTATAAAATATACATTCAAACTCATTTAATCATAAGACAATTAATTAAACAAATATTCTCAAAGAATCATCTTAAATCTCTACGGCATATAAAAATAAATGACGTGCATTGAAAATATAAGATATCCCGCTCGCGCGCATTTAGCATCGAAATGTATGAAATTAATACTGTTCTTGTTTTACAAGCGCGTTGTTAATACTAAATATACAATCATTCTGTCGACGTTTATTGCAAACTCGTCTTAAAAACAAAAACTGTTAATTTCTTATGGCATTCGTTGCTTGCTTCTCCCGTTTAATATTTTTATCGAGAAACTCATAACATACAATCAATGTCGGAATCGTTAAAACTACACACAATCAATGTATTGCATTCCAAAAAAAAAAAATATTTAATCTACGCCGATCGATTATCACCTTAATTCAATATATATTGTCAAGAAATATTATAATTTTCTTACGTACGTAATATAGAATACACATGTAAATATTTTCTCTTAGAAATATTTAATTTATATATACAGTGTTTGATTGTGACATAAATTAAATGTATTTATTATTAAAAGTATTCAACAGTATATATCAAAACTGATAACAGAATATATCCGAAAGAATTCCGATCGAGAAGTCAAATTTGTAAGGTTAATTAGTGCTCGGGAGGCGGATTTGGACGACGCTGTCTCATAAGGGGTACGAGCAAAGCCGGACTTCCGGCTTGACGCAAGAAAGGATGTTGAAGTAACAGAGCTGCAGGCGCTCTCTGCGCGGGTTCTCTTACTAAAGCGGCTTCTAAAAAGCTTGTCAGTCTTACAGATACTCTCGAAGCGTTCCGCAGTTTTGGAGGCGGCATTAAACGAATACGACGCATGGCCTGAAAATATTTTAAATTTTAAACACGTTTTTTAAATCCGTATCTCGAAATATAATACAGTTATGCACAATCAACTACCTGAAGTGGCGGCTCATCGAAGAAGGGAGGCTCACCGTCTACCATTTCTATAACCATAATACCCAAAGACCAAACGTCGACTTCCGGTCCGTACGGTAAACGAGAGATAACTTCCGGTGGCATCCAATACGGTGTCCCAACAAGAGATTTTCTTTTGGGTACTTCCTAAAAGGCGTAATATATTTTATTATATAGAGCTGATTAAATACATTAAATAAAGTTATCGTTAATAAACAATGCTCGCCTGTGAAACCTGTGCGCAGAACCCAAAATCAGATAGTTTGACGCGTCCATCAGCCGCCAATAATATAGAATCCGACTTAATATCTCTGTGTATGACGCCTTGCGAATGCAAAAACGCGAGAGCTTTCAAACATTGCTTGCAAACTGTGGCGATTTGTTCCTCGTCCATTTTTGCATGAGTAACGATATCAGTTAACGCGCCGCCTTCCAAAAATTCCATAACCACCCAAAGTTCGTCGTTCACCAAGTAAGAAGCGTACATTTCGACAATATTTGGATGATGATAATCTCTCATTATGACCTAAAAAAAATTATTAAAATATAGTAAATATGCCATTATTAGATGCTACGAAGATCGAACTAAATACGTACAACTTCGTTAAAGAGCAATTCTCGCCGCTGTTGCTTCCGTAAATTCATCTTTTTAACGGCTACCCTTCGGCCTGTGTTCTTTTCAATGGCGGTACAAACTGTGCCGGTGCTTCCTTCTCCTATTTTGACGAACCTTCCTAGCATCGTTCTAGGATCGCCGGGTGAGACGACCATTTGAAGGGCGTTTCTAAACTGTTCGTGGGTGAGCCTCTGTTCGTGCTTAGGCGCTAATGCATTTTGCGTCGCGGGAGGTTGAACCATCGGTTTTTTCTGTTGTACATTGACAGTATTAAGATTAATATCGCCCGCCGGCAGAGGACCAGCCTGCGGTTGATTCGGTGGCAAGGGAGAACTGTGTGGATGTTGGGCAAGTTGAGGAATACTCGGAGAACGGCCGTATGGAGATGATGACATTTGTCCATCTGAAAAAAAAAAGCATTCAGTTGACTTATAATCTGTTTAAACTTTAAAGATAGGAATATTTTCATCGTAACCAAATACTTACGTGGTGTTAATACGTTTCCGTTTAAACCGCTACTACTACCATGCATAGCATTGTGATATCCAGATTGCTGAAGATTATTGGCATTTTGATATTGCATAGGATGAGGTTGTGATCCGGGTAATCTAAGATGTCCACTGTTATTGTCCAATATGTCCTGCTGGCTATGTATGCTCGGTGAATTTCTTAAAACGTTATCTTGGTAATGATGTAATAAATTATTGTCTTGTTGATGGTGTTGATGAAATTGTGAATTTTCATGGTGGTGAGGGTGTTGATTAGTCCATTCCGCGGGAGATTCTCTCATTTGTTTCGGACCGTAAGGCGGTTGGTCACGTCTAAGGCTGGGATACTGCGAGCCCGCGGGCGGTTGAGGAGCTTCTTCGGGAACCGAAGGAGGAACATTCGGCTGATTACGAAAGTCTCTTCTCATTCTGGGGGGACTCGAACTTCTGAGAGAATTGGATCGAGCCACGTGTGAATTTTTAGGCAGAACCAATCCATTGGGAACGGGTACATTTTGATTGGGCTGCTGTTGGACGTTGGGTGTGGCATGAGAGATTTGAGACTCGTTCGATCTGTGATCCCCGCGAACTATTGTCTTTAGATCTAGAATTTCAGTCGGAGTTATTTCGGACGGATCGACGAGTGGCAAAGGCCGGTTCGTAGACTTTAAAATCTGAAAGATAAAATGACAAATATAAAATATGTTATTCGAAATCATTCCACTGGAAAATTTAAATTAGTTTTGCCTTACTTGATTGTTTCCAACGATAGACGCCCATTGAAGCGGAAGCCCCACATATTTCCCCTCATTTTTATCAAACCCTGTATGAACTCTGTGCTCAAAATTACTCGGATAGGATATCACAGGCTTTTTCTTCTTCTTAGAGAACATTTCTTCAGTCGTTAATTAGCCTAAATTAAAAAAGTAGGTCAGTTGCAGTTTTTTGCAGAAGTATTGTATTGTACATAGTATTTTAAATCTTGCAGACGGTTGAATTGGAATTGAATCACAAAAATTATCATTAAACAAACACTCAACGATCTAAAGAGCAAACAGTGAATTAAGTCGGATCTTCAAAATAATGTGAAGAATGACGCGCTTCTACATTGAGGTCATACACAATAGTAAAAACTCTATCGCGTACTCTAAAAGAGTACGAGGCTTCAACACTTGCGTGGCTTCAGTTAATGAAAACAATGCACATTTAGAATTCCATCATTTCAATGAAAATTAAAAATAATTTAGATAAATACTTTTTATTTTAAAGTGTTAATTAAGTCAAACGCGTGTTACGTCTATAGAGGAAGCATTTGGCTGGCGTTATTTTAAACTCTTATTGATTTCGACGATCAAACTTTTGTCGCCAATTTTGGGTCTCAATCTTTGGCGATTCAAGGAGTCAACGTAAAGTTCTTGCATGTAATTATTCCAGTCGACAATCATGTTTTCACAAGGCAAAGAATTGGAGGCATTACTCGATGAAAATCCAATTCAAACCCAAGAGGAGCTTGCATAATCATCGGGAGTGACTCGAAAGTGACTGAAAAGATGTAAAAGCAAGGCAATTGGGTGCCTTATGAACTGAAACCGAAAGATGTTCAAGCAGCTGATTCAAAGGCAACAAAGAAAGGGTTTTTCACATCAGACTGTGACGGGGACTCTACAACAACCCCGAAAAGAAAAAATACTACGCTAGGCCCAATCAATCATTGCCATCGACCTCAACATCAACACCAAAGCTGAATATTTATGGTGTGTATCTGGTGGGATTGAAAGGGTCGGAATGGGCGGAAACGAGCAAAGACGTAGCAACGTTATTCATTTACATCAGTGCTTCGCAACCGGTGTGCCGCGGTCAAATAAAACAATATCATAACTAAAACATTTTCAATGGTTCTCCAGTGTCTGTCGCCTATTTAAGTCGCCAGACACCTAAAACTAAGTATTAATATTTCTATATGGGATTCATCTGTCTTCGTGGAAAGGAAATTGTTTATTCCACTGTCAGAACCCCTTCTTATCGCGATCTCGAGACAGTCGTCATACATAATCAAAGTCATCGCAGCATATAATCGGCCTCACCTGAATCTCCTTCCGAGTGAGCCATCGCTATTATTCAGTATGAGCGAAAGAGTGTCGGTTGCGGGAGACTTGACGAGGAGACGGGAGACAACGCATTGTTTGAGCTTTGCTGCGAGCTGCGCAAATTTCTTTTAGATCAAAATATGCTGGTTGATATATTCGAGCATTTCAATGAACTTAATAAAAAAAAATGCAAGAACGGAATACGATTGAAAACGAGCAATCAATTATGGATCTGGCCCAACAGCATTTAAGTATGCTTCAGCAGAAATTTGATCGCTATTTTTATTTTATCGATACGAAACAATACGATTGGATTCCATTTGCGACGAAATATTTCGACAATACTTTGATTAATGTGTTCTGAAATAAATGCATTTTTGAGCACAAAATCACAACGGACCGAATTAATTTGTACTCCCAATATACAATAAAAAGTATATTAATACATGTTTTCAGCGCATAGATCCTTATTTGATACTTTTATAGATTTATTTTTTCAGACTTTATTATTTTCAAAAATATTTGTAGATTTACACAGAATGTTTTCAATTCACTGAGCAATTTGTGCCAATTTCACATTTGTAGGCGCTACCAATCATTGTCCAATTTTTAGATCTGACACTGTTTGTTGATTTTATTGCTTTATTTATATTTATGGTCGCGGGATTAGCGACGCGTCGTCGGTTATGTTTGACGCGACACTGACGTCTATGTTATTTTTTGAGGTTATGTCGCTCGCGTATTTATGAGTATATTTTGCATGGATATTGGTAAATATAACGGTCGCAAGACGCAATGGGAGCATGGGAATTTGAGTTGAAAAAATGCGCGAAAAGTTGGCGTGAAAATAAGTTTGAAAAAGTGGGTCGGGAAGATAAGGAGTGACATTTGCGACGCGGACGGGTCTTATCTGGTCAGTAGTGCGGGAGCGGCGGCCGCGTCGAGGAATGCGCCGCAAAAGAACACACGCACCTCGAGAAGCCCCGCGCATGGGGAGGCGGCAGCTCGAGCCGGGGGCGGAGGCCCGAAGGCTGAGGCCTGTGGCGGCTCGACGCTGACGGTGGGCGGCGCCGCTGCACCTGCACGGGAATGCGGCCAAGTTCACACGCACACGGATCCGACGTGCGCATGCGCCGCATTCGCGCTCCGTCACCCGCTACACTTTCGATCATTCCACATTGCGACAATATTCCTCATTCGTCACCAATGCCTCCTATATACTCGCTTACATCAAAAATGACCAATTCCAAGTAAACGCGTCGCTCCAAAATCGAATCCACACAGATAATGTTTTGAAACTTACAAAATCGCAGTGAAATCGCTCGACCGCGCCGAATAAAAACTCAGAGAAGTGCGACACAACTCGGCACTATTCGTTTGATCGATAGACTCGAACGTTGACAAATCGAAAACGAAGCGTGCTAAAAGACGATTACGACGTTTTTCTCTCATTTAAAAACAGCGCTCGAACAATGCAACGATTCAAAACTGCGCAACGCAATACGGTCACAGCTAAACTCTAAAAATGCGACCGTAAAATGATACCACGATATCGATATCGCTTTAAGCTTCGATTAACATATCTCGCCATGAATTAACAGATTGCTGTTTTGAAATTTGCGCCGACGACAATTTACAGTACTATCAAATGACAGCTTCATTGACCCTCTTAGTGCCGAATGTCGATACATCATCGATGCTTGTGAAAAGCGCCAACGACGATATATCGACGATATAACACTCAGGACCCCGCTGAATTCGGACTTTCACAAAAATGCTCATAACTTATTTTATATTAACGCTAATTTAGCTAAATAAGAAGAGTCATAAAGCGTATAGTATAATGCATCATCATCTTAATGCAGCCACAAACAGTCCACTGTAGAACTATGGATGTCTTCAATATCTATTCATAGGAAGGGGTTGAATCCATTTCGTCTGTATCATACATTCACCTCTTCGTTCACTCGACATTGAAGATAGCATAACCTCCGAGTTTCATTTGGAACGCTCATCCAGTGAGTCTCCTGGATGAACGTCTCAATAGGGAACGTGGAGGGGGGTTTGTAAAATCTGAGTAGTTTTCCTGGGAAAACTGAGAGTGTCTCCCCGTCCACGCACAACTTACCCAAACGAATTCGAAACTAAGTGGTTTCCTATTTTAGGTTGACCCTCCTAGCTCGGTGATTTTATTCATTCGAAAATCAAACAAAAATGAAAAATATATACCTAAATGCATTTTTTTAAAAATTAGAGTGCTAACAAAGATGGCGACGCTCAAACAAGATGAGCAGATCTCTGATAGTTGACTCCTATTTCATACTACTTCATAGGACATTATATGAAACTATTATTTAATAGATAACTTTATTTTGAGGGAATAATTTAATACAGAGCCGTAACGAGGGTATGAAGCGCCTGTGGCAAGTATCTAACTTGCGCTCCCCTCCTCCTAAAAATCCACTTTTTAAAAGTTTAAATGCAATATATTATTATAATGTATACTTTAAAATAATATACGAAGATAGTCCCGAAAGTACCCGACCTAACATATAGATGCGATTGTTGTTTTTTAAAAATATACTATAATAGAAAGTGTCTGCCTTATAAACCTTTTGTTTCAAGATTTCAACTAACTAGATTTTGTAACTTAAAATTAAAAAAAAACTAGCTAAGATAGCAGCATAAATTAGTAAAATTCATAAATATAGCATTTTTATGGGTAGACTTCCCCTAGACTCATTCGCGACCTATGTAAATTAGCCTCTAAGGAGGCATCCGTGATCGTATAGATCAAAAAAGGCCCCAGATATGCATTTATCCCCGAAAATGCTGCAAAAATCTCTAAAAGTGTAGTCACAAGGTCTGTGTGTCCATCCCGTCCGCTTTTCGGATCGCTGGTGTTACGAATGAGTGCCTCGCCATACCAGAACGTGTCTACAGAGCGATTACGAACTCTCATTACAAAATGGGTTGTTTAAATTTGTTGTCTTCATTTATTGCGGGCTTATGCCAGCTGGGTCGGCCCATTGCTTAAGCGATAATGAAGAAAAGAGGGATTAGACTAAATTGATTAATGTAAAGTAAAATGGTCAAGTAAAATAAAAACCATATGCAGCTCTCGACTGGGTCGGTATTCTATGTTTTGCGCCCCAAGCCCAGTTGCGCCCATGGCGGGCACCTGCTTTGCCACCCCTGATTTAATACACAATTGCGACGGCGAGCTGGAATATAATATAAGTGTCATCGCACGAGGCGCGTTATAAAGATATTAACTAGTTTTATCGACTAAATAGCGAATTAAGTGAAACCTAAATGTTCAAGGACAATAAATCTGGTTGAATTGATTAAATTATACTTTTTGAATTTTAGTTTGTATGGTTGCGGTATAACAAATTGGGCTGAACGTCACGAAAAGTGAAGCTTCAAACGACAGTCGATCCGAAAAAGAAAGCAGTGTGTCCAGCATAATGTGCGCGTCTGTTACAGTCAAAACGCGTTCTTACTAATTGAAACTTGTTTATACTGGACTTGTTTATATATTACCCGGCATGCGTTGCAATGCCACATGCGTTTAGTAATTATTTTAAAAGAAACGCAGTAGTACGCAGCGCTGTATTGCTGTGGGCTACACGTAGAGTGGTCTGAAGGGTTAAGAACCAAAAGCATGCGCGTACTCATTCTCGCCTCGAAAACTGACTGAGGCCCGCTCTCCCGTGAGCAAAGCTCAACCGCCGTGTTACGCGCGCATTCTTCCTCTCTCCGGCCCCACTTTACTTCACCAAACCAATATGCGCCAACGTGATGCATCCGTTAAACGTCTCGAAAAACATATTTCGCACACAAACAATGCTTGTACTAATTTAAAAACCTTCTAGGATGCACGCTCAATAACTCATCAAAGTTTCATCGCAATTGGAAGCAAACTAACTGACATTCATTCATATATACTAAATAATAAATAAATAAAAAATAAAAAAATAACTCAACTTACCTAGGTTCACTTTTCACACGTAGTAACTAAACTTTGTCTGAGAGACTAATATTTTGTAGAATCTCTGGACTCAATTAACGTAGACATGTAGTGAGTTGAAAGGTACTGAGTTGAGCCGGGGAAAGGTTGGGGACACGCATACATGTCAAAAGCTGTTTGAATATGTAGTCTGTGAGACTAATCATTAGTGATCTAGGATTAAGATCTTACCACAATAGTACATCACTCACAAAAATGATAGACAAAGAGCAATTTATATTCACACATTCAAGCAATCTAATATACAATTTTCTTTCTATTCTGGACTCCCAATCATTGTAATGCATATTGTCAATGTAGATAATACGATAATTAGCATTGTACGTATCAGAGTGATAACAATGTGGCATTCCTTTCATTATGATTGTTTTTATAATAGCAATTTGACACCAATTCTATTTTTTTTTTTTAAAATAAACAGAATAATCAAAATTCCATCTATTTGAATTCCTAATTTTCATTGCAAAATTTGAATCCTTCATCATGTTATAGTCGAAAGAAAAATACAGCGAAAATAACTACGAGTGAAATAAAAATGACTTTATTGGAACAGAACACAAAAAATATATTTCACAGTCCAACAATAACGGAAATAAATTTTATTTACGATTTCTCTTTCGGATCGAATGATTCCCAAATTTTTATAAAGTTTTTAACTTTTTTTCTCTGGACGTCGAAATTTTCTTTATGAGGTTTGCGCCACAATTTATGATCCAAGTCTAGCATGCCTCCAATGATTTCCTAAAAGAAAAAACGTATCAATAAAGTTTACTAAAGCATGCAAATCTTATCCGTAACAAAATATAAGCACCTGTGCAAAATTTTTAGGGAAAAGCTGTTGATCTTCTACGACGTGTGCAAAACCAGGATCCATTCCAAAATCGACCCAAAAATATGGCAAACCTTTTGGTACGCCCCGCCGAATATCTTTCCCTTTCAAATCTACAACTTTTTTATTATTCGACCATTCGGTTTCGCATTCTAATAATGCCTTTTTAAAGTATATCGATGCCATATCGCCTACGTCTCGCGGAAGCGGCACACAATGTATGACTAAATGAGGATGTTTATGCAAATATGTAGCCGTTTCAAAAAATACAACGTCTTCTTCCTGCGAGTTGAACATATTAGTGATCGCTTTTCTGTATGTCTGGAATAATTGAATTATATTATGTTTTTAAAATGGTTATTAAAACAAAAATATAACGCACAAATATTTTATTGATAAATACCATAATTTCACTCCAAACGTTTTCATCCGCCATTGTTGAACATGTCACGTGACATACAGTGGATATGATGCAATGATTGTCGACTAGGGACATTCTTTCCGGTAGGGCAACATATACATTGCTTCCCAGACTGGCAATCATTTTCTTGTCCATCCTTTCTGAATCCACGCAATATAAACAATTGTCGAGTGAGCGTTGAATCTTTTGGTGTTGGGATATGGCTCTGTGCATGTCTTTTTCTTCGTTTTTAGCGTCGGATTTATTCTTCGTAATCTTTTCTGCAAATATGTCATCCAAATCATCGTTTGGATTCTTATGTTTTGAAATGGCTTTGATGAAGTCTTCTTTACTTTCGTCTCCGTCGCCATATTTTTCTTTTTCAAACTGCAAATAATAAATGCATTTTAATATTACGTCCGAAGATAACAAAGAACAACGAAACACGTACAAATTTTGTTGTCAAGAAAAAGTTCGTCCCTTTTTGTACCGAATTGTAATTGGTGATAGAAACATAAGTCGTAAACATCAATGGCTTTCGCTGAGATAAAAACTATTTCCAACTCTGAAGCCTAGATAAACAACCCGCAAGATTCTTTTGTGCGTGTGGTGGGATATTCAATTCAGTATGAATTTATGAAACCTGACGAACCAATAACTGCAGATGTGTATTGTCAGCAATTGGAAAGGATGAACAAAAAATTGTGAGTCAAACATCAAGAATTAATCAGGAACAATTTAGTGATTCTGCAACACGACAATGCGCGCAAAAATCCTTCGGCAAAGACTTTTCAATACATCTAATATTTGGAAAAAAAATAGGGAAGATCATAAAACAGCGCGCGTAAATACTACAAGACATTACTGATGAGATCAAGATTGTGAGTGTGAGTACATGTCGTTATTTAATCAATAAAGAAAAGAAACAACCATTTTTGCACTATTTTGTGATTGGAGACTAAGTGTGGGTGTTGAACAGAAATGAAAAATGCAAAAGACAATGGTTTCAAATGGTTGAGTAAAAAAACCAACCCTTCGACTAGGTTTAACAGTAACAAAATTTTTGAGTGTATGGTGGGATTTGATACTTGTTGGGTGAGTATATGGTGGGATTCCACAGGGATAATCTAACACAGTTGTGTATTGGTTTGGCAAACGATTGTACATCCACCTTATTCTCCTGACCTTGCTCCTTTCGACTATAATTTATTTAGATCGATGCAAATTGAAAATTTGAAAATATTCTATATCAAAACTCAACATTTTTAACTGGATGATCTAATATTATAAAATGAATTATAGAAACGAGTAAAAATGCATACCATTTGTTTGAGAGAATATTTGTCGTCGTCTGCAAAGAACCGGACTCTATCCCCACTGAGCGAGTGAGTCTCCATGTTTTTCTTTCCCCCTTTGCTTCTACTGTCTCCCACGTACTTGTTTTTATTCAAGGGCCTGGTATTACCTCTATTGTCTGTGATTGTCAGCATGACAGAATTGTCGTCATTTGAAGTCGATTTTGTAGCGTACGCCTTTCCGGGATTTTGTTTTTTGAATTCTTTCGCCTTCTCAAGCTTCAGAGTCAGCTCTGCAATAAGTGATTTGTTACCCATGATTTCTGCTTTAATGATTTTTGCACCCAGCTTATTCATTTGTTCGTCGGTCAAATAATCTTCGCATTCAGTGTCAGCTTTTTCGAGCATGTCTTCATTTCTATATTTCATTTCATTGTTGAAAGTATCTCTTGTTGCTTCAGAGGTGTCTTTTCGTTTGTCAGATTCGTCAAAATTAGAACTACTTGGCAGTGATTCTATTGAATCACGTAATTCCGATGGCTTTCTTTTATGTTCCGTTGTGTCAGATTGTTTATTTTTTTGCCAATTTCTACCGTGATGATGATAACTACTACTATAAGTAGAATCTTTTTTTGTAGTATGATTACGATAACTTGTCTCTCGATCATATGATGGCCGTTGGAATTTCATATTTTTATCATATTTATTATCTGAAAATGATTGTCTATTTTTCAATGCGTCAGCTGACGGAAGTCCTGTGCCGCCGTCCTTCCAATATGGATTCAATTCTCTACTACTTTGCGATGGTATATACGCATCGATTTGACCTTTTTTTTCCTTAGGGGTATTAGCTTTAACGTCGTCTTTGCTGAATGTCTTAAATGCACCCGTCATATTCATCCAATCATCGCGGACAACTTCCTTGGATTCAGTATTAATTTTATTTGCATCGCTAGATTTTTCTATCCATTCATCATTACTTTCCGAATCACTAGAAGATGACTAAAATATTGAATAAAGTTAATGACACACAATTCTGGTTATAATTGATATTTCAGCGTTCACAAACAATCAAAAAACACATTGACTAAAAGATTTATGTGGATAAATTGAGGATTTACAATTAAATTAATAATATGATTATGAACAACAAACCTCAGATGATGATTTTTTATGTTTCTTTTTTGATTTCTTCTTTTTCTTGGATTTTTTTTCTTTTTTGCTTTTGTGCTTAATTTTTTCTTTACTGTCTACACTTTTTTTCTTATTATATAAAAGGTATTCATCCTGGAATAAATTTAAATTATTTTTCCTTAAATCAAATTTGTGTTCTATTATAAATTATGTCCACTTTTATTTTATTTTTCGAGTAATTGAATGAGATATTCATATAAATTTAGGCATAAACATATTTTCCATGTACTAAAATACTATTATTATGCTTTATACACGAACGTATACATAAATTTGAATCGATTTAGAAGCATATCAATTAAAATCAACTTTTTGTATGATATTTTGGGATATATACATGGTAAATTTGAAGTTATTCATGAAAAGGAGTGATTTTAAAATCTTATAAGAATAAAAGATGCATATTGATCGTATTGATATTAAAAACTCAAATATAACTATTTATTTTTAACGAAAACTTTTAATTTTAATAAAAAGCATAGTTCAAATATAGTGTCATAATTCACATAGAAGGTTTAAAATGGCCTCATTTATATTTATAAATATAATGGCTTACTTCTTCGAGTAGTTTTCTTTTGGCTGCTAAAAGACTCGACATTATTTATTTTATTCACTATGACTTTAATAAAGAATAGTTAAAAATAAAAAAAAACAATCCAGTCTAATGACAGCTGCGCTTAACCTTTAAATTTGGCCTTAACAATACAATGTGGAGAATACGGCGTTTTTAAAACGGCCGTTTTCTCCACAAATACATATTTAAATGCTTCAATGCCAAATTTTTAGCATTAATAAAACAGATGATACTTTTTTGATTGTAAAATTTTGGAATGTTAAATTATATTTATTTAATTTTCTTCTTTATTTTAAAATAGATTTTTAAAATATACAAAAAGAAAATATAAGGGGAAAAATCCTAATTGATACGATTTCAGTCCTTCTAGTTATCTAAAATAAAAATATTCTTAATTAGTAAGGATGTCGCTATAGTTATTTTTTCAAAGAAAAATAATAATTTTATTTTTGCAAAATAAAAAAATCAATTTTTATCCATATTTTTTCACCGCTTTAATTTGTTTTAAAATAGTTAAAAATATTTTTTTTCCATAAATCTGGTAGGGACAATAGAAAGTTATATAAAGAAAGTTCGTAACAAATTTGAAGTAAATCATTTAATTAAAACTTGAGATATGATGTCAACCGTGTTGAAAAAAGTAATTGTGTAGTGAAAACGCATTTAAAGATTATATTAAAATAACTATAAATTCATAAATAATTGGAATTTTGATAATTGTTTCGGAGTATATATTGATAAAGATCTAAACTTTGAAAATATGCAAAAAAAATCTTATAATTTTTGTGATTTATTTTGTTCATCAACGTCGTTCGTTTTTCATTTCAATCAACAGTCGTCCGACACAAACAACAGTCCCCTGTATCGATTTTTGAGAAAATGTTCAATTGCATATAAAAACAAGTCCATATATGCTAAAAAATATTTTTATTAAATGTGCTAAAATAATTTTAATCCATGTAAAAAAATATTGGTCCATTTTCCTAAGCCGCATATAGAATTATAAATATACATTTGTTAAAATAGATCACTCATGCATTTCAGTTTGGTTTTTATTTAAATATTACATTAAAAAATAGTTAATTATCACAATTTCATTCTATTAAATACTCGGTTTGTCGTTCAACATTCGAACAAACGGATATTCAATATGCAATACAATGAACTATTTGAATCCGCGAGTATTTAATATTATTATAGTGATTATTTAAATTTAAATATATTCCAAATTGGTTGCAATTTCAACATAATATCATCGATATATATTAAAAATCATATCCATATTTTATCACGTAGTTTCTTTGTTTTATTGTCAGGTAGTTGTTTAATTTATACATTCACAAAAGAACACCGAGTGCTTGTACATTATTTTTCAATGGTAACTATCCATCTGATATATCGTCAAACGACTCGAATATATCGAAGCGAACATTTTATGTACACCATAAGAGAACATTACATAAATCCTTTAATAATTTTTTTATAATATTATTAAAGACTATTAAAGTTTAATATATATATATTATATTTATAAATATACATTAAATTCTAGACAATCTTTGGCAACTATACTTTACATATATATTTTTTATATCAATCAGTCAATATTTTGGCTTGATTATAAAAAAATATTAATATGATCTTCAAATTTAGTTAGAGCGTGTAAGCGTACATAACAAACTTATAGTTTAGAGCAATCATTGTTACAATATATTTCGAATATGTAATTGAATAAGCTATTTTCTCCCGTATGTGATCTAACAAAAATATTCTCATTTATAATATTTAATCATTTCAACCCAATAAAACTTTCTTCATCATGTATCCTCTGGCTACGGAGTCAGTTTCTCGACTCTCCCATCTTCCCGCTATGCATTTAGAACTGCACAAGTATTGCAAAAGAGGCAATCTATATTTCCCGCAGAAATCGACAAACTTTATATGTTCGACTCGTGTATCAAAATAGACACCTGAAAGAATACGATACAAATATATATTTAAGGCATTAAATATACAATTATGGTATTAATTGTTGACGTACCTCGACATTTGGGATTCACACAATGATGTGCGCTATCTAAATATTCGAACAGAGTGACGGGAATGTCTCCTGGTTCTACTTTAATAGCGTGTAATTTAACTGCTCTCGCAGACAACTCGAGTAACGAGGGTGCTTGCAGCGTTATATCTCGTACAAAGCGAACAACTAATGGATTGTCTCGCAAACTCAACTGAATACATAAAAATAGCATTGTAAATTACAATTAAATGATTATTACAAAATAGCTTTAAATATTTTTACCTCGGTTAGACATTTCAGAGTTATTATTTCCGTCGGTAGCGTTCGCAATCTATTTTTGTGCAGCAAAAGTGTTCTAAGATGATTTAAATTTCCAATACTCGTCGGCAATTGCTCGATTAAATTTTCATTAAGGACGAGCATCTGCAGGCTTTTGAGTTGTCCAACGGAATCAGGTATATCTACGATTTTATTCCCGCCCAGAGCCAATATCTGCAAACTAAAACAATCAGCGATATTAGTAAATGATAATAGTTTATTCTAAATATAATATTTCTATTTGAAGAATTAGTATCTAATGTTTAAATTGCTATGATATTGTGCTGATCTCCGCTACTGGAGTAACGGAAAGTAGTAATAAATAATCCATTTATTTAACAAGTACTCATTTGAATTCAAATATTATATTTGTGGAACATTGTGTTAATCAAATAAATGTATTATTCAATGGAATAAAACAATATAACAGTTAATATATGAAAGTTGTGTCCATTAATAAATTTATTTTGCTTTGAATATTTGATTAAATTTGATATATCGTCATTAAAATTACTGTGCTATGATAAAATGACACCGTCGAAGAGTTTATCAGTCAGTTTAGAAACGTTGACGCATGAAATTGAATACTTTTATTTAGACTTTTTATTAAATTAACAAGTTAAATAGGTAAATACGAGTTAAATAGGCAATTCTCGCTTTCTTTCTTCAGCGACTGGATAAAGGATCTTCCTATCCGATAGAATAAATGCATTTCTAATGAAGGGAACTATATAATTTTTTTTTATTTTCAAACTCGTCTTATTTTTGTTTAAGAAACAAAGGATAGAATTCTTAGATGGTGATGATTATAGGATGCTATGTTTAAATCCACTTTTCTCTCTGGACCGCGCAGCGTGTATAAAGCTTGTACGTCAATAAATAAACATTAACACTGTCGATATTGTTCGTGTTCTGCATTAGCAAACAATATTTTGTTATTTTAGGCAATTCATAATTGCTAAATTATTATGTCCACCTCATTATCGATTCCGCAACAAATTGTGCAGTCAAGAACGAAGATACGCGTTGAAGTTTTGTGATAAAAACAGTGACAATAATATGAAAAAATAGTAGATGTTAGCAATGCTGGGATACAACTAAGAATTGTGTCATTATGCTTTTATGCTGCAAAAAGCACTAAAAGTGGACGGAGTGGCCACAGGGTTTGTATGTCCAATCGGTCCAATTTTCGGATCGCTGATATGACGAATGAGCGCCTCGCGATCGGATGTCATACAAAAGATGGAAATATTTCGTATTTCATTGAAATTTTTAACTAAAAAGATGCCCGAATCTAATGATGAAGTAATGTACAATAATTAAATATATAACATAGCCTGTTCATACAATTCAAGTACAAAAGTATCACTTTTTAAATGTTATCGCGCTGATACCCCGTACCACAGATTGAAAACCATTGTTGTATTTAGATATATCGATGCAGCAAACTCTTTTTTATGCGCCACTAAATTTTCGTTTCAATCTGTTAGAGGGTTTAAGAATTATACCAATTTTACGAAAGAGTTCTATGAATTTCTTGCGAAATCGCCCGAACTTCTGGCGACGTTTAGCGCGAGACGCCCGGACTACAAAGTGTTAAGATGTACTTTTTTTATATGATATTGTACTTTGTATTATGAATGTTTTGATGAAGATTATCAAATGAAGCATGAGGAAGACGTAATTGAGCAATTGCGTTCGAAGAGCGCAAATAAAAGCGATGAGGTCTCATTGTGGTGATATTTTAATCACGTTCCGACTGCATGACTTATCACATGTTGCTAGACTTCATTTTCATTCAAAACAAATCGAACGAGCATATTTTTAATAGCACAGACTATTTTGAAATCGCAATACTTTTCAGTCGGTGAAGTTTTTCAGCTGCCTGATATCCTACGATTGATCATCCTCATAATTTAATCGTTTGATTGAAATTTCTTTTAGAATGTAAAATTGTATCTTATCTGATTTTGTAAGACATGAACTGACTCAGCAGAAATATACAGAAAATCGAAATAAATGATATGTGCGATTGATGTAATCGTGCCCAGAGGTCACAAAAAATGTTGGGGTGATTGATATGATAATATTTGTTTAATGTTTGTGTACAAATAGTTGCCATATTGAATAAGCAAAGAAACATCATATATTGAACCATCGTTCCTAATGAAATTTTAATCGTGTATTATTAACCTTTTTATGGCCGAACCAAAAAACTGTCCCTACGGTGGTAAAATATAATGGGTAAAAAAGGGGGACACTATTTCAACCCTTCTAGTTATTTTAAATTTAAAAAATAAAAAAGATTCTTAATAAGTAAAGATGTAGTTATAGTCCTTACTTCAAAGCAAAATAAATAGTTTTATTTTCACAAAATGGCGATTATTTAAAAAAACATTTTTTGACTTTGTTTTTTTTTAGTTTTAATTTGTTTTAAAATAGTTAAAAAATATATATTGTCATAAATCTGGTAGGAACAATAGAGGATTATATAAAGAAGGTTCATATTAAATTTTAAGTAATTCAGTCGTTTGAAACTTGAGATATTATGTCAACCGTGTTCGAGTTTCGAGAAAAACGCGATTAAAATTTCATTCTGGTATCGGTTTGTTTATAGCTCCATAAATAATTAGAATTTTGGAAATTCCTCACGGGAATATTCTTAAAAGTCTACCAACAATTGAAAAACAAGGCCTACTACCAGAAATTGTGCATGTCAAGGGCCACCGAATGTTGGAGATTGTTCTAAGCTGAAAAACAATTAAGTCCAGAGGGGGCCTCAATCTTAAATTGCGCCAAGGGCCTTTCAAGTGCTAAATTCGCCACTGACTGGCAGATAGCTCATCTATGGACATTTTATAAAGATAACACGATAGACAGACAAAACAATCAAGATTCATACTGTAAAGATAACATCATCGATTGGAAAGATTTTAATGTCTAGCTTCGTATCAAGTGGCAACTTAATCATTTATCTGAAATATAGAGAAAATTTAAAAAGTTTAAAGTTGACGCTTGAGATATAAAATTGTTTCTTTGTTGTTAATAAAATAAAATGTATTGAAATCTAAACGGGAAACATGATTGCTGTCAATACATTGGCAAACCGTATTGGTATTCAAGGCCTTCAACATAATCAACTTCTAGTCTAGCAATACATATTTCCATTATACTTATTAACACATTTTAAACGGGTAAAACAATCGATTGATTATATGTATTTAAAATAGATACGTAAAATAAGCAACACTTTTTTTAAAAAATAGCGATATGAAACCGAAATGAAGCTCGATTGGCAATGTTGTATCCCTTCTTGACAATTGCACCAGTTCGGAATTGAGACATAATAGAGAGGCCCTCGTTATGATGATTGATGATAATGATTCGTATACACATTATATTAACACATTTGACCTTTTACAATACAATACAATAATGTATTTTACAAAATATGTCTGAGGATGTTTAAACTTGCAAATGTGGCAAATCTTTGAATAGGAACGCTCGAAATTTGTTAGATTATGGTGTTTTTAAAGCAACGTCTGTCAAATTTATTGTGAATTATTCAGTAGTATATGGCAAATTATCATGGAAGATTTATGGCGTTGAATAACGTATGCAAATTGCCAAGTTATATTTTTAAAATTAGTGTTTAGTTCAAATTTATTGAAAAACGTTCGATGCATTATGTGATTTTTATCCTCCGTCCTGCCGAGTCGATTATACGACGTTTGGTGGCCAAATTCGATTCAATTGGCTCGATAAATATTCAGTTAAAATCCGTACGTCACTGAAACGCAAGGTCTGCGAGCCACCTATGTAACTTAGACTCTGAGGGGGTTTCATAGAAGGCCCGGAGTACACATTTATCTCCGAAAATCCCGCAAAAGCTCCGTCCTCTCGGACGGAGTGGCCACAAAGATTGGTGTGTCTGACCGGTCCGTTTTTCGGACCGCTGACATGATAAATGAACGTCTCGCGATCGGACGCCATACTCAAATATGTCTACAGAACGATTACGAAAATAGCTGTAATCTTTACTTTTTGTTCATCAACCCAAAATCCATTATTACACCATGACATCTTTTATGTAAGCAACGAGTAAAATACGTAAGATCAATGCCTTCTCGCGCGTTTTAATCCAACACTTTTAGTTTTAATTTAGCACTTGTTAACAAATTAAACACATGCATTTTTTAATGGGTGTCTAACTTTCTATAGTGATTTGTTTTCATAGCGTAGTTCCTAAATCGACGCTATAGAAGGCTCGACTGTATTTCATTTCACTTAGCTCTGACTCCCAGATGTCAATTTGGTTCCTAGTGCTAGTGTTGTAATGAACTCAAATATAGGATTAACAACATTTTAATTTAAAGTCATTGAGCTCATTTATCTCATGTTTGTGTCACCTTCATTTTTTTTGCCAATAATCGTCTAGACTCTAGACCAGCGGTCTCTAACCCTATCAGTCTTGTTAGCCCACTGACCTATCAGGGGAACTGATATTAGCCTTCTTTAAAATTTGTGTCCAGCCACATGGCGCTGATCTCTCATTCTATTATATACATACCAAAAATTACCAGTATTATTACCCCTGCAGAATAGCTGTTTTACCCCTCCAGAGATCATTATTCCCGAGTTAGGAGCCACTGCTCTAGACAATATTCCGTATTTTTCCCCATCTCTTTTGAACACTTCAAATTTTCTATTTGTCTTTAGTGAAGGCACTCAAAACTGTACATCTATCTATATATAAAAATGAATGTCTGTGGTCCGTTTGTCCCGTATACGTTCCTATACCATTCATCCGATTGCGATGAAAATTTGGGAAGTTATTGCGTGCACATCCATGAACATTTTTGAATTATTACAAGCATTGTTTGTATACGCAATTTGTTTTGCGAGACGTTCAGCGGATGCACCATGTTGGCGCGTATTGGTCTGGTGAAGTGAAGCTGAAATGCGTACTTTTAGATCCTAGCCCTAAACTACGTAACTATACTGCTGCGTTTCTTTTCAAATGATTACTAAGCACGTGTGACATTGCAACGCATGTCGGGTACTCGTTATCATAAAACAATATCAAAATAAACATATATTGTGACTAGAGAACACCGACTAAGAAGAATAAAATTCATAAAATACATTTTGGAGTTTGAAGAACCAGCCAATAAACGTCAAGTCAATATTCTTTCGTTTAATAAATTCAATTATGTTATATATGATATATATTTTCTAGAAAGAAATTTTTACGCAGCATTAGAAATGGAAAATAACATATTAACTAACAAATCATCAATATTTAAAGAGATTAAATTCGACTATATTATTAATGGAGAATACTTGAGTGCGGGAATCAGTGAATCGGAGACAGAGATGGATGTCTTGCGTCTCATCATACACTCGCACATCGATGACTAGGTCGTGCTGTAAATGTACCCCTACACATCTAAATATTCTCAAATATTACGATCCATAGATATTATTATTTGATGACGACAAAATAAACATTAAAATTACAATGGAATTGGTTCGGATCCGGTTGAAAACCATCGGGGTCTTTTTAGATCGTCGGTGGTCTTCTTAGAATCATAATAAATAGTATAGAGCCACATCAATCAATTATATACTTAAAACTCAGCCAAAAATGATTCTATTTGAAACGCTATTATGAGGCCCGATAATATCGACAGTGTTGAGGTTCATTTATTAATATACAAGCTTGATTCACGCTGCGCGTTCCTGAGAGAAAAGTGCATTTGTGTGATGAATTTAAAAGGATTTCAGAGTTGTTTTTATTGAATTCTTAGTATATTTCGCTTCAATAATAAACAAAAAAATTAGCGAGCGATAAGAATATTATTAAAAAAAATAAAAGTGATTATATGGATGTTATCTAAATCAGCGTCCACAGACTTGTTGATATCACGGATGAAAGAACGGTATTGTAGGAAGAACAAAAGATGTCGAAAATACATGAATGCAAATAATTTTTGAAAAAGACTATTCATAATAGCTGTAATTTAAATAGACATAAGCGTTATAATACATTTATTATTAGTATTAATAGAAGAATTTGAAGACGTCCTGCATATATACAAATAATTCGTTGAACATTTTATGTCATTCTTGTTTGAGTTGGTCTTATCGACTTGAAGCAATGAGGTCAGAATATCGTCGTCGAGATTGAGACGCGCACAAATTTGTCTACAGTTATTTGTTTCATTTTGTTAGTTAAATTGAAAAGCATTGAAATTGCTGAAGTTCGCTTTGATCCCGTTTGGGTAAATAAAGTAGGAATGCAAGATTGAATAAGATTTACCTGTGCATCTTCCATATGTCTTTGGATACGTTGGTTATGTTGTTGGCTCCTAGATATAAATATTTGAGGGAAGTGAGGTCCAAGAGCTGGTCCGGGAAGGCGGAGAGTCGGTTGCCGCTGAGGTTGAGCTCCCTGAGTGCGCTTCCACTCTGGCAGAAGTTCTTCGGGAGAGATTCGTTGGTGAGGCGGTTGTTCTTGGCGACGAGGGACGACAGGGGACAGCTCCGGAGGATGTCCGGGAGCAGCTCCAGACCGTTGTTGCTGATGTCCAACACTTTCAAGTTGACGAACTTCGAGACGCTGCCGGGGAACGATCTGATCCGGTTTCCGTAGAGCAGCATTATCTCGTACTGGTCGGAAGATTTCTTCTCGCCGTTGGCGCATTCGTCGAGCGTCTCCTCGACGGCGGCGCTGTCCAGCATCCTTCCGGACAGGTCGAAGGTCTTCTGCTCCCTGGAGTCGCTGTCGCAGCTGTCGGAGGTGTAGTTTTCCATTGCGACGCGGAGACAACGACTCCTCCGACACCTCACACGCGACTGACTCCTCGCTTGATAAAGAGTCCAACGAGCACTCGGAATTGCGATTGTGAACACACAACACACAACCCACAAACCTGCGAGACCACTTTTATTGTGCAATCGCTCTCCTACCGTCCGACACTCTGTAATATGTTAATCATGGCCACTCGCCGCTTCAAATTATTCTCAATTCTCAAAAACAGTTCCCTATTGTGTCACCAAAGCGGTAAAGTTGCTTTAGGTTAAGTTATTCTTATTTATATTCAGATGGTCAAAAGCAGAGCCGTAACGAGGATATGAAGCACCCGTGGCAAGTATCTACCTAACCACCCCAGAAATGGGGAAGAATAATGATGTTTCAATCAAGTGTGTGACGAGACACGCTCTTTCTCAACTTCGAGTGGCCACTTGCGCTTTGAGCACAGGGGAGAATTTGTAGATCAAGAGAGGAGATTTTGTAATTTAAAACTAAAAAACTAGCTAATATAGCAGTATAAATTAATAAGATATTATGTTTTTATAGGTGGGGGGAAGTCTAGACTTGTTCGCAATCTCATTTAGCGCAAACCACCTATGTAAGTTAGCTTTTGAGGGGGCTTTCGTTATCGTACAGATCATAGAAGGTTCGGGGTATGCATTTATTGCCGAAAATGACGCAAAAAATCCCTAAAATAAGGCCATAAGGTCCGTACGTCCAACCGGTCCGCTTTTCGGATCGTTGGTGTGACGAATAAGTGCTTCGCGATCGGTCATCATATCCGAACATATCTACAGAACGATTACGAACTCTCATTACAAAACAAAGTTGGGGTGGGTTGTTTAAATTTTACAATCGGTCGAAAATATTGTTGTCTTTATTTTATTGCGGGCTTAGTCGGCTCAATGTTTAAGCAATGATGAAGAAAAGAGGGATTAGACAACTTAGTATACATTATAAAACGAACAAAGTTAATCAGTGTTGAATCATGGGAATTAGAATGGTCAAGTAAAATAAAAACCAATAATAAAAAAATATGAAATCCAAAACTATACTACTTGTGGCCACTTGCACTCTGAGAGCGGGAGGATGAAGATATTTAAGGCTAGCTATATAATACATACATATATGCGCAATATAATAAATAATTCTAAGATATATGTATATATTTTATGAGTAAAAAGGTGTTTGAGGTCCGCTCGCGACTCCAGGAGAGTACGAGCCAGCTGAGTCTACTGGCTACTGGGAGGGGCTTCTACAACCCTATTGAGGTCATAGAAGGCCCCAGAAATGCATTTTTCCCAAATTTGTTGCAAAAAACCTTGAATGTCCTGAAGGTTGAAGGGAGTGGCCACAAGATTTCCGTGTCCAACTGGTCCTAACTTCGGACCGTTGACACATCTAAATAGCGTCTCGCAATCGGATATGTCTACAGAACATGTTATGTGTTCATGAACGGATCTCCGCATGGACGCATGACTGAATCTGTGAAGTGAAGCCCTAAATCGCCCGTGCCCCATGAGGAACTGGGACGTCAAGTAATCTGGGATGACTCAACGACATCGCATGTGGTGCCTAACGTTTTAAAAGAATAGAAAGAGGTAGAAACCGGAAAATACTACTGGAAACAACTGAAAAAAGAGTAAGAAACAGGGAAAGATGCTATTCTAAGGTACGATAAATTAATAGTCCGAGAACCATACAGAAAAAAGAACACTTCGTCTATTTTCTGTCTTTTTTTTCGAAAATTCAAACAACGCAGCCGATCAGTCTTCTTCGAACAACTTCGTTTTGTAATGAAAGTTCGTAATCATTCTATAGATATTTTCAGGATATGGCGTCCGATCGCGAGGCGCTCATTCGTCAAGTCAGCGATCCGAAAAGCGGACCGGTTGGCCACATAGACCTTGCGGCTACTCTTCGTCCTCTTTTGGCGGTATTTTCTATGATCTGTGAGGGCGTGGCGCTTCATACCCTCATTACGGCTCTGCATAAATTAGTTATATAAAATATATAAATATGGCACTTCTATTAAAATTTTCACCTTTAACGTCAATCAATAAAATGCATGCTTTTGGTTTTATTTGTAACAATTTTTTTTTTTCGCCCTAATATTCAAATATGAAGGCACTACATTTTCTTGTAAATTGAAATCAATTTTTATTAAATCCTAAATTAAGACCTAATGTAAGACGATGACTTCTTTAGGATAATAATAAAGTGAAATTATCCTCGGCATCCGTAGTAGATTTTTAGCGGTTCGGTATTTTTCTGTCGTTCAAAGTCCAAGTATCCTAATGTCTTTTAAATGGTATAATACACCTCTTGATAGAAATCTTGACTTTTTTAATAACATATATATATGTTAATTGTTAGTATATCTTTAAAAATAATTGTTTTTAATTTAATATAATTGATTAAAAATAGAATTAATTGAAACTGGTGTAGGATATTCCTCGTCTCGTACTTCAGGTGGTGTGAAAACTGTCTTTCGATGCCACTAAGAAATGATGTGTATACAAAACCCTTGATGACGACTCACAAAACGTATTTCACACAATTATGCTTATTCTTTTTTTGGATTTTTTTCTTGTTTTCTTTCATTTTGTTTTGCAATTTCTTCTTCTTGATGATTATTTTTATTTGTTTGTATTTTTTTAATCAAGGATTGGTTCATCGTTGTCGATTGTGAACAAATAAAATAAACCATAATTAATAATATCTGTAGAATGTAAAAAATAATCTATCACGGAGGGACGAAAGGTAATTAAAACTCGCAAAGTCTATCTAAAATGTTTTAATTTAAACTAATATCGAATACATAGAATCATTATAATACAATATATCTAAAAATCTGTCACAGAAAAATGAATCGATTCCAAAAGCAGAAATAAACAATAATTATCGTAACTCTTTTTTACGGCCATTATAATATATTTAAACATATAATGCTTCACAAAAATGTTGCAAAACTTTTTGATTACATAGAAATTGAATGGGTTGTAAATTTATTTAGGATCCATCAGAATATATAATTGGACTGAATTATTCGTAATTATGTAAGAAAAAACCTTAAAAATTACGGGTGTAACAAATAAAGCAGAAATATTAATGCTGACACAATTTGATATCCAAACTTGTTATTAAAAAGACGCACATTCATCATTATAATGCATAAAATCTCTCATCCTTATTATATTCTATCGATGAAAAATTAAAATACTATCAAACATCACCTGCGTGGAAATGTCAAATAAATAATATACAATATTGAGAAAATTACCATGAAAACAAGTGACAGACCTCTTAAAGATATTTATTCTTTCTCGTTTTAAACAATTTTCAAATACAAATCGATCTTTAATAAACTGTTCTACGGAAAAATGCATAGTATTAATATAGCGCTATACTGACCTAGATGCATCGTGTAATTTTATAATTATATAAAACGTATCGAGTCAAACGCGCCACTGAGAAAATCATCGTTTACATATTTTTACAATGAATAGACAAATTGTGAGCCACGTCTTTGAATCATGTTATGCAAAACACGTCATTGTCAAAATCCAAATATTAATAGTCTGATGAACAACGGAAATAATTTTTATTAAATAACGAGTCAATAGAATTGGTCGACTGGACATTGCGCTTTAAAAGATTTTAATAATGTTTAAAATACATAAAATTCAGAATATCTGTCACTCATCGCATTCATTGTCACAACTGATACTTTTAAAATATTCACAGCTATAACATAAGGACAATAAGAAAATCATACTATTCCTCGTAATCCCCAGAAACTTAATTTTTGTACATACAAAATATATACATATGAAATAGTAACGTTATTGCAAACTATATTTTAAATGAAAGTTGATATAATCGCATTGACCGTAGATCACTAATCATCAGTCTCACAGACTACAGACTCGCATTCGACATGTATGTGCATGTTTACGAGCTCGAAAATATGATCAGCGATCTAGCGTTAATTGCTCGAGTCTAAGCATTGGTCATGATAAGCAGGCCCGGATCGTAACTTCCTTATTTTGCGTCGTGTAGATTTAAATTATGGAGATTAAAGCGCTCAACTATATTGAATTCAATGTTACGAAGCTGCGGAAGATTGCCCGTGGTCACGTCAGTGGCATACAGTCCATAAAAAATTCTATCGATGACTCAAATTATTATCGGAAGTCATGTCAGTACAATTTTCATGCTCTGCTTTTTGACTTGTCGTTTAGCAAATGATACAAACTCATTTCTCGCATACTCTAATAAAAATCATGCAGCATAACAATGTTTAAATTTCTGCCTAGACTAACGTAGGTACTCTGATATGTTTAGCCAATAAATACAATTACAAGGTTTTGCAATATCTAAATAAATGCAGGTGCAAATTGTTGAAAGGGATTTTATTTGTTTTGCTTACTTATCGTTTGCATTAGATTAATTAAATTTGATTTTAAAGACAACACCTATTAACTATTTTTAAGATATCTTACATGCACACTTAAAAAAAACTATGCGTAAATTGTCAGTCAAGAAAAACATCACTGCAAGGTACGTTTACAATTTAATTTTTCCATGTATAATTGTTACAGTCAAAATACGTATTTGATTAGAATGCGTTTTCTAAAAATTCTGTATTTGATTTAAACGCGTTCTAACTATAAAACACTTTGAATTTAGATATTTAAAAAATGATATTTTTCTTGAAGACAACATTAACATAAAAATATATACTCCATACATATAAAAGATTTTCATGATTTCAACAATCCGATTTCCTTTTAAGATTCTGCATGCCACTGAAATATGTCTGCACTTCTACCTCTGTATTCAAATACGAGCACAATCACATTTAATTATGTATAATTTAATAAATGAACACAAACAAGTGTTTTTACGCACCCTGCCAATTATATGGTATTTACAAAAAAGCTCTTAGACTCATTTTCAAAAAAACTTATTTTATAATATTTCAATACTCTCGTTTCTAATTGTCAAATTTTACTCGAACAATAATAAGATCTTATGAATTTGTTAAATAATGACATCACAACATTGTTTCAATAAATCTGATTGAGAATACACGATATAAACAGCAGGTCGAGAATATAATAAAAGGGAAACAAAACTTCCAATTTACAAACATCTTGCTTATTTTTTCAGATCATCATAAAAATCTAATACTTTCAATTATATACTAATTAAATATTTATATGTACAGAGTTTCATATGCGCCACGAAATATGCGAACAATCCTGTAATTCAAAAACAAAAGTGCAGTAGGCATTCAAAACTACGAACGATTAACAAGACGCGGCCGTATGTAAATAAGCAATTAAAATTTAACAAAAAACGGCAGACAAATACGTTTA
Organism: Stenopsyche tienmushanensis; assembly: GCA_008973525.1. NCBI lineage: Eukaryota > Metazoa > Arthropoda > Insecta > Trichoptera > Stenopsychidae > Stenopsyche > Stenopsyche tienmushanensis. The sequence continues at coordinate 537,457 of WACJ01000533.1, read as the reverse complement.
AACATATATTTATAAAATATTTAATAAAATTTATCATGTATTCTAAAATTAATCCTATTGAAAAACCAATCTTCCGATTATCTATTTATGAAAATCTTTGTATATCCTATCGATTTCAGGGATCCACGTCATTGTACAATTTATCCTGATCGCTATGTTATTTTTAAATTTGTAAGCCCGACGAAATCCTACTCGTTATATATCATTACTTATTTACATTCTTTGCTGCGTGTGGATTTTTTTAAATACGTCGTACGGTCAGCAATTCGATGAACGTACATATTTTCGATCTATTTTATTCCTATAACAATTATCAGTATCATCTTCCGATTTGAGAAAAGATTTGTGAATTGTAAAGTACCGGTACAATTGATGCATTAAAACCCCGAGAAATCAACGGAATAAAAAACACCAGGATGTTTGAATAAATAAATTTGTATAGTCGCGTTGGAAGCCAATATTCACGCAGGACGCTACGCCATCCATTTCGATAGCTTTATAAGATTAAATTTGAATAATCGGCCGTTAAATATGAGTGTCGTGCGAACGATTCGATCTTTTAACGTGTCATTGAAAGGGCAAATAAATTACATGTAAAATTAAGTAGAAAAATATGTAATAAACGTCTATATTGATAATATAGCAATATACAAAGTTTTATCATAAGTATTTTCACTAAAGCTCTGATCTAAAGATATATAAACGTTAAACCTACGTCGCAAGTTTAAAATACTTATGATCCGTGTTTGTGATTAGACGGTGGTTGTCAATGAAACAAATTGTAATTGCAGTTGTTCACTATATTTTATTTTAACCGGTCGTCTAGAAATAAGCTTCAACCAATTTCGCTTTTTAACATCAAATCTCATAATGATATAATATTTACATACACGTACAAGAGGATGGCATATAAGCGGGAATTTGATAACATTACTACTGTTAACAGTCTCCGATAAAAAATATGGTGCTACAATCAAAATTCATTTCAGTAATAAAGTATAAAACATTAAATTCACAAACTAAGCTTGTTTTTACTTCAACAAGATTATTATACGCATATAATAATCATATATGTTTAATTTGCTTACACAATTTAAAACTGTACATTGAAAGAGTGCACTATCAGACGATAAAAATAATTTGGATTAATGGAGATTGAGTGACAGCAATAGAGTGGATCTAATCTTTACTCGCTTTTAAAGTAACTATAGTTACATTTTTGAGAATGTAAGAAATACTTACAGTTTACTTATTAATAATACATCATTGTGAGAATTCACAGATTATAAATTAAAAGTGTGGGAAAATATGGAATACGACCCCAGCGGAAAAAAGTGAGTACTCTTATTCTCTCTGCGATTATAGCATTCGAAGATTCACATGCATTTCTAGATATTCATTCATGCTTTTAAATTCACTAAAGTGTACCATCATCCATGTTCTATATAATTTCTTCTCAAAATCAAATATATATTGCACATTGTAATAAAAACAATTATATCCAAACACTTCCCAGTGTACATTGACAGACAAAAAAGTACTTTATTACTCAAAATAAAATTTACAGTTGAACGCTTCAAAGGCCCAACGAAAAAAATAGCTAACAAAATTATTTTATAATGATCGAAAGTTAACAGCATAATAAATTTAATTGTATGAAGGTTATAATGCTAACATCACAAATAATAATGTACGATCAAAATTCTAAGTAAAAGTAGTAAATAATAAAATAATTCTAATTCCTATTGAGTTTCGCATTACACAAAAATGTCATAATGCCACAAATTCATTATTTAAATCAATATTAAAATAAAACAATATTAAGATTGATAAATTAATCAATACGAAAACAGCAAGTTAATAAACTTCAATTAAAAATATAAAAATATGTCTCCTATCGATTTATTTTTATTCTGGATACTTTATAATGTGTACTTATTAATAAACAGTAATTTAGTCACATACAGTTCGATAAGGGTTATATAACACTATTACACAAATTTAAACATATCAAATCCCAAGTAAATGTGCACTCGGAAACATAAAATATTCGGGAGTTGCTCTACTGACGCTTTAAAATGTGATTTGTTACATCAAAAGTGTATTTTACAAAGTATCATATCTACTAAATAGTCTTTTTACATACATTTTCTATTTTTATTTGACGGAAATCAAACACTGAGAGCCAAACAATTCAAAACGTCTACACAAATGCAGTTCAATTTAGAAACGATCTCAAATCACATTATAGCATATTGACAGCGTATAAAATAAAATGCGGTATAAACGTTCTTTTGTACAATTATTTAAAGAGTTAGTTCAAAGAATCAGAGCACTAGGTGTATATATATATAGTAAATCAATATATTAAATCTGAAAAATTAAAATTAATTTCTCTCGTATTGTTATTAATGCAATCGGTTAGGAAACTGAAATGTCATAGAATTATCAAGAAAAATATACAAATATATTTTATTAAACCTAATAGTTAAAATTATTTTTTTTTGAGAATTTACATTGAATAGGAACCCAAAGCAGATTTTCTTTTCAATATGAAATGAATAGTAAAATTACGAATAAATAAAATACGGTATGCGAAGGGTACATGAGCTGAATGTATCTAAAGAATAATTCGTGTGTGAATATTTCATTGTCTAATAACAATAAATAAATTATTTAAATTAATTTAGTCAGTTTAGGCACTCTTTAAATATTCCACTGTTTTTATTTCATAGTTTCGTATATTTCTTTTTTGCAATTCACAATCGATCGGTATTTATTTTACGGCCTTTTCCCGACAACGCAATAAAGAAATATCGAGTATAAAGCAGGTCCTTTATTTTTATTAAACACTCAATATATTACCCTTTTCAATACATCACTTAAGTCTACATGAAAAAAGAATACTCAAATTGAAGCAAAAACCATTTCTAGTACAATTTTAAAGCAATCAAATACCACAAGCTCTGGACAGAATAATTACACATTACAAATTTAAAAAAAAAAAAAAACAACATCGTCAAATTGAAAAATAAAAATTATCGAGAAAAACTGCAGGCAACACGGAATAAACTGTAACAGTTGCGAATGAAGAACGTTGCAGAAAATGCACATACGTCTCATGAATTTTATCTAAAATAGGAGATAATTAAAAAAAACGTGATTCATTATCTACGTGCCTTAAACAAGTAATAATGAAATGATTTATGGTGCCAAATATTTTTCAATGCATACTTTTATAAATATTTCCATATTTATAACAAATAGTTTTCATTAAATACTATATATCATAGATAAAATTTCGAGTTCTTTAAAAAGTAATTGAAATAAAAATAGCTATAGTTCATAATATAATAATAATTTATTGTAGTGTTATCAGCATACAAAATACACGAACAGTAAATGTACTTGTCATTAAAATTTCGTACTTATCTAAAATAAGGGAATTTTTAGAATAAGTATACACATACGTTACATTGGTCGGCAACAAATAGTGACTTCTACAAAAATGAAACAAACAACTGATAAATGATCGAGTGTATCCTTATTTTATAAAATTACAGTATTTAATGATATGAAAACAACTTCAGATCAAAGACACCTCTCGGCATTTGTATGGTTCCTGTCATATGAGGTCTTACATAATACACTGAAAAATGTGTACGATAATTTTACCATAAACTCTATAATTTGATTTTTTTGCTATTACATCCAACTATATAAGAAAGCTTGTTGAATTAAAATTATCTGCATACATATATTGTGTGCATAATACAAGTATATATAAAAATTCTTCAATAAGCTGCACTCGGACGTTCACAGTGATCAGTGACGAGGGCATTTTCTACTCAATACCTAAATTGTATATTTCATGTGAGTCCTAAAAAGCTTATTATTGAGTTTTAATTTTGTTTAAACACAATAAATAGTTTGTCAAAATTTAAATAAAAAAATCCGTAATGTACCATGAATTTTACTAGCTGTCTGTCACAGATATTTTACGACATCCGACCATTTCCTTTTCAATATGGCCTCTTTTAAAACGTTTGTATTCCCCAAGTTTCCAGTGATATATTGCTTATTCCGCATGCTCGCTGACGATTCTATCGATCCACCGCTGATGTGTGTGAGCTTTCTCAATCCATGAATTTTTAAAAACACAAAGTCAATTATGATGTTTTATTGTCTGTATGGAGTGTGTAAAGAAATGATTGCAACCTATTCGGATAAAACCCTTCAATTATATTCAACTTGTTGTTCCGAGTCGAACGAAAAAAAGACAAATGAAAATAACACAAATGAATTTGTATTAAATTTTCTCTAACTATTAGATTTACGATGATAATATTTCACCAATTTGATTTTGAACATTTTTTGCTCTATCTCAAATATCATAATTGTCAATGTAACGCGGAATTAATATCTTTTACGGACCGGAATAATCAGTAGTAATATTTCTATTATAAGATTTTGATTAATGCAAAGCATGAATATAATAAGGCGTTGCATTATAAAAGAGTACTGAGATGATAATCGATCTCTTCTTACGAGTGAAAATTACATTTAATTGAGAACCACCAATACTTTATGACCGACTTCAGCTTTCGAATTTAATATTAAAGCTGAGTTTCTTCACAACACAATGCATTTCATTTAACCCCTCCCCCCACTAAGTGACATAGACAATAAAACACATCACTCACTGTCAAAAATGCACATATTATTTTCTTGATCCTGATGTCTTCCGTAATACAGAAATAACATCCGTCCTATGAGGTCTCTTAGCATCGAGGTGGCTCAGTGATCATATCACGAGAAACTTTCAAAGAAATACATTTCCAGTTGTTTGGATAAGAACAGAATTTCCTATGATATTTACAGCTCTGATGAGTCAACAGTATTGACGTTTATGGCGGCCTATGGATTCTGAGGAGGCGTCGAAGCCTGGTTAGCAGGCCTCGTATCGGGTTCCTCCTGTTGAGATGTACCGGCTGCGGGAGTACTGGTACCTCCGGCGGTACTCGTTCCTGTCGCACTACTCGCTTCTGCCGCAGTAGAAGGTTCAGCGTTGCTTGTGCTCTTGCTACTGCTGCTTCCGCCGTTCATCCACTCAGGTATCAAATCTGATTTCAACCTAGGATTACTGGAAAGTTCTGCAAAAGAGTAAAAGAGTTGGAAATAGTATTTTGATACGTTTCATTTATTTCCTTAGACACGCGTATAATTCATTCGAAGGTCATCTTCTTATCGGCAAATGAAGTTTCTATTGATAATTGTAAAAAAAAAAAATGATATTCAATAGATTTATTTGTCTTTAGTTTAACATTTTCCACTTACCTTGTTCAGTAAAGTTGAATAGAGGTGGAAGTTCGCTACCGTTGGGTAAACATGCTCCTCGCTGACGCAATTCATCAAAGAATGGATGAGCGCATGCAGCTAGAGGTGACATGCGAGCTTTCGGAGTATATTCCAACAATTTTGTTATAAGAGTCAAAGCTTGATTTGGTACACTAGATCTAAACACCTAAAACAAATAGAATTTTTGTTTATACATAGAATCTCAATTAACACGTTATGCATTAGTATCGACTCGGATTATAGTATAAAGTGATACTATTGTTACCCATTGAAAACGTGAATTATTTTATTGGGTGTGTGAATAAGTTCTCGCCGTTTTTCGTGAAAATAAATCCTTTATTTTAAAAAAGTAAACAAAAAGCAAGTTAATTAAAGTATTGGCCATTGCTAGTTACTATTTTTGCTCATCTTTCTGGCAAGCATTTGAATTCCACGTCGATAAAGCGACACGTCTTTTGATTACACTACGCCCAGCTGGTCCCACCAAATACAGAGCAAGAGCTTGGAACCAAGAATATTCTGTTTTCATGTCGATGTTAATACTTGGTCGGACTTAACCCATAACGCTTGGGATTATCGTAGTACATCTACTTTTTACATTTTTTGCCGTTGAAGCAACTGTTCACATGCGAAAATACGCCTTTCCATATCTCTCGGCTTTGAGTCGTAAGGCACCCAAGATCCTTCTTTTTGTATCATTCCAAATGTTGTCATACATTTCGAGCATGATCATCATAGGTCTCCACAAGGATACTATATGCTTGAGAAGCAGATTTCTTTTAAATAAAGTAGTGCAGTAACAGTGCAAATACAATTTACTTGGTACACAATTCGATGTGTTTTGCATTACGAAAAAAATATTGTTAACTTTAAAGGATACTTCAATATAGATGCGTCACCATTTAAACTACACGCACACAATTGTCATACCGCCATCTAATGGTGAAAAGGCAAGAACTTATTCACACACCCAATATTTCATAGCTACTTGCCTGAATTTTGAGGTTTTGGTTTAATTTAAACATAAAAGATTAACAACAATTTTTGCTATTATTTGGAGATATTTAGGTTGTTTTATGGTATCAAATCATAGAATTTGACAGTGAAAAAATCTCATTTTTAGCCTATTTAAACTAAATTTAAAATGTCAATATTTTGTGTTTTTTATAATTTAGATTATTATTCAATAAAACATATATTTATTATCAGTTCACCTTGTTTTTAAATTAACATAATCAATTACCCTATACACATTGTATAGCTGCATATTACTATGTCTAATTTTGTCAATTAAAATAGATTCACTCAAGTAAAAAATAAATAAAACATGAAATATTTAATTCTTTAAAATAAATAATCCTTTTAAGGCGGGGGGAGGGGGTATTAATCATAATACAAAAAGCTTATGTTCAGTATCACAACTGTAAGGCAGAAAAAAAATCAAATCAAAATGTTAAAATAAAACTTTCTCAATAAATACAATGATATTAATTAAGCTGGCATAAAAAATACTCCGATTTGCCTATTTACAAGAGCGTTTATTTAAAATATTTTTCCTTTATCTGTTTAAGTTGTAGGTAAAAATTTAATTTATACATTTTTTATAAAATGAGCTGGTGATAGTAAAGAAAGACTTGACACAATGTTCGCTACTCCCCCAAATGAAAATTATTTATACAAGCATCTTTATTTGCCTATTATAACTATTCATGTCCATTTTACCAGTCTATTCAAACTCAATAGAATTACGTATGTGATTGCAATTAAATTGTAATCCAATATACATATATGATGCATATCGATTGACCTGGACCAATTCTTTTCTTATTAGTAAAGCGAACTAGAAAATGTGTATCATACAAATAACGGAAATATGTAAGAGTCGTAGCAAATGCTAGAAATTTTAGTAATATTATTTTTGTTAATTCATGAAAGTAAAGTGTTAGTATTAATGTATATTTAAAATGTACAGTTTTATCCCAAAAGTCATGAAATATATTTTTTATCACAGCATGTTCGAACCGGTTGAGTGAGGTGGGGGAGTAAGCCAATGAAGCACCACAATGCTGGAAGGCACACCTCGGCGTCCCCGAAACCGAAGAAGGCCAGGAAGAACAAATCTAAAGTGACAACATTGTTGGTTGTCTTTTTTGACACCAAAGGTCAAAAAAACACCAAGTCCACAAAGAGTTTGTGCTGCATCATGACAATGCGCCCAGCCATATGTCTCTGCTCATAGATAAGCTCCTGGCGAAACACTACGTGGTGTTATTTTATTACCATAGAGAGGGTGTACCCGGCATGGGAGAGTGGGTAAGAAAAATACATAGATGCTAGTGCAGAGTACTTTAACGAATATTAACAATTTGAACTGGTATTAACAATAATCTTTAAAAAAAAAATTCATGACTTTTGGGACACATCTGTATATAAAAAAATTACAGATTGTAAGCGTAATCTTTTTTTTAAATTTACAATTTAAATTCTGAGAGCCCTTGAAATATTCATCGACTGAAATAATACAATTTATTACATACAAAAATGGCAAATTGCTCGTTTTAAAATTTATCAAATTATGTTAAATTATTAAAAGGTTACAGCGTTTTGTATTGAATGCATATTTTTTTGAAAAATTGTGAATACATCCGCAGTGACGTTCTATCATTTGGAAGAGGCAGTGAACAGAGTATAAAATCAGTCGTCTTTCATATGTGAATACCTATACAAAATACACACAGCCACCGTGAAATTTTGATTTGATCGCATCTTTATTAAAATCTTATCGCAGACACATAGAGCTCCAAATTAAACAGTTACACAAAGTTACAAATACACAAAGTTGCGGGACGAAACTTAAAAAAAATACTTAAATTTCTTCAAACCAAAATACAGAATTAACTTAACAAAAATGAGACAATATGTGGTTATCTGCGGAACTTTATAATTCATTTTGTTGTCCGATAATGTATATAGGCTTGATTCTAAGATCCTTTATATTTTATACCTAACGAGTGATTGTTCGTTTTAATAGCATTTTTAAATTTGCTCTTTTGGCCGTCTGCATTAACCTGCTGATGAGTTGGTTAAAGAATATGTCAATACACTTGATATATCAACAAAAACAACATATTTCGTTAATATCAGACAAGCTTTAAGACATGCTTGTGAATTGACTACAAACAAACGAAAACTATATTAATAGGGGGTAGTTTATTTACCCGTCGATTAATATTGTGAAAACTGTTCCCATGAAGAGTTCAAACAAAATCAACACCCAACATACAGCAGCGAGAATTCATTTTCATCATGAACATAATAACTGAGAGCAGACCGTGCTGTTATACTTAGAGAACAATTTAAAATAATGAATGAAAAATGGTCGGGCGAAGGTTTAATGTTAGCAAATGAATACACCTTAAAAACTTTGCAACATCCTAAAGACTTACTCTAATAGGCGGGCGTTCGCGACGACATAATGGTTGACTCATTCTCTGCAGTGATAACTGTGAAATACACACACAAATCCAAACCATGAGGAAATTATTCTAATAAGTGCCGCTTCACTCTTCTATCACAAGAAACTAACATATCGACAAAACTCGGAATAACTATGAAAAACAATTCATGGGAACATATCTTATTTATGATTTATCTAATTCAAAGTGAAAGATTCATCATTCGCTTGCATCACGTGTATCCTTAGAAACATGTTTGCATGAAATGTGATAAATATTAAACTATATAAACACAGACACAACCATATATTATCACATAAATTAAGACTATATCAAAATGAAAATATACAATTTAACTAATAGGTAAAATTTTCAAGTTTTTAGTGCTAACAGGCTAATATCTATAAGACATAATTTTGTTATTGACAGTTTCTTTCGGACGGACGGAAATAAAAAAGATTTTTTGTATACTTGTGGTATTCTGGTATTTGAGCATGTGTCTGCGATATCTACGAAAACGTTCATCATTAGGTATATACAACATTCCTTAAGATTTTTTACACAATTTAAATAAAATTTCACATTACGAAATGTCTCATAGGACTATGTTTCCATGTGAGAGCTCGACGAATTATACATAAAGTTACTAGTCGAATAGAACCAACGCTTCCATTCTCAACGAAGTCCGTAAGAAATATAAAGGGTACTGAAAAACAAAGTCTTCGGCGGATGCTCTTTCAAGTCAAAATTCAAATTTAATAACTCACTTTACAATGGATTGATTTATATCATGTGAAGAATTTATTCAAAATTTATTGCTAGAGGGCGCCGCTATTTTAGATGTTCGCAAACAATGAGAAGTTGGAGAGAGTCACACACATTAAATACCTTGGGAGTTGTATGAATCATGTGACAACGACAGGGTAATCTGCACTAGGATAAAACAAACAAGAGCGACCTTTTTGAAAATGAAGAGTGTGACATAAGTTTGGCTCTCAGACCCCGAATCTTATGCGTGTTCAACGTCCTTTTGCATGGGACTCTGACAGATGTCATGTGTAAAAAGCTCCAGGAGTTCAATATATGGGCATACAGAAGGATATTGAAAATTTTATGGACAGCTCGGAAGACCGACGCTGATGTGACGGCTTTGATGGATAAACATCATATTGTGTCGCATGCAGCAATGAGTGAAGAAAATCTGGGCAATCGCATTAACGCATGCGAACAACTTCTGAAAATAAAATCTGAAACGCCGTTGATGAGAGGATACTTTACTCCGACTGAGGACGTAATAATCAATGTCTATCAAAAGATCAGGTAACAAAACCGATACCGAAGTCCAATCTCACACTTATACTAAATACAAGAAAATTATGAGCATTCAAATCTTTTATTTAAAAAACGACATTCTTTTTCAGTATCCCTTATATTAGGTACTAGACAGCTGTGAATATCTCACCGAGAATGAGCATATTTGTTGAATCCTCCTATGGTGTGTAAAAAATATTTTATTCTCTCAACCAATGATGCTTAATATACAATTGAACTATTCTACTATAATTAATTCATTAAAATACAGCTATTTCTTGAAAGAGCTATAACAAAATAATTTATAAATACCACATACCTTATACCATGGATGACTTTTGATCTGTGGGAATTTAAATTCTGTGTAATTGGGATTCATTTCATGAATCTGTTCTCGTGTAGGTGTTCCTAAAACCTTAATTATTTCTACCAGTTGATCTACAGCCAGAGTCACCGGGGAATATTGGCTGACCTAGAAGAAGTTCAGCCATAACGCAACCGGCACTCCATACATCTACAATTTGATTTAAAAAAAAATACTTTAAAAAAACCGCCAAAGACAGAGAAAGTATTAGGGAAAAAAAATTTTTTTGAACATATTACCAATTTTGGTTGTATAATTTGTCGCACCGAAAATAAGTTCAGGCGCCCTATAATAACGAGAGCATATGTACGAAACGTTTGGTTCTCCACGCACAAGTAGTTTCGCCGATCCGAAGTCACACAATTTCAGTACACCAGTGGTTGTGTCCATAAGAAGATTTTGAGGTTTTATATCCCTGTGGCATATTCCTAGCGAATGAATATATGCAAGACTGCGAAATAGCTGGTACATATATAACTGTAAAAGTAACATTTTACATGTTAAAAACATATCATAATACATGAAAACAGTTCTATATTTCAAATATAAGCTTAATAACAATTAAAGAAAATTAATACCTGTACAAAACTGATAGGCATTATAAGTTTATTTTTAGAGTAAAATCTTGCTACTCTATATACAGTCTCAGGCATATATTCGAGTACCAGATTTAAGTAAACTTCGTCTTTCTGAAAATAGAAAGAAGAAAAAAAAACACATTATTAATGATTACAATTGATTATAATATATAATACATTTTAAAATTTGTTAGTACACTGGAATAATATATTTGTAAAGACCGTAATGGCCAAATAAAGCAAAAACAATAAGCATTTTATGAATACAAATCAAGTGTCAATGACAAAACACAAAACGAAATTAAAACAAATCCATTTTGAATTTCATATATCTGCAACACATTTACATACACAATAGAAAATTTAATAAAATTGCAGCATCAATAAATCGGTATTCCTGCGCGTGTTATTTAGGAATAGTTATAAATATATCTTTACATATTTTGATAAAATTAAAATAACCAACAAGCAATAAAATCATAATTGTGTTTTCAAAGAAGCATTATGAGCTAAATTATTGACACCCCAAAGCCTAAACTTTAAATAAAAATAAATGACAGTGTATACGCGGGTAGTCCCAGGAGCACTCCATCGATCTAACCAAGAAAACGTCTTTATTACTCAATATAGTCTCGATACACTCTTCCCCAGCAAGGTTCAATAGTTTCAATACCCTGTTTATAGTGAAAACCGTCGAGTTCCTCAAAATAGCATCCCAAAAAATTGACACCATGATCTTCGCCTTTAATCCACTGTTTTGACTGTTCCTTTATCTCAAGTGTGAAGTAATGGACGCATGTTTAATCCGTGGTTATGAATCGATGCAAAAACTCAGTTTTATTGCTGTGAAACACATTATTAAACGCTCAATAAAAAACATCGTCGTGATGCTATTTTTGCTCTATTGTGAGCAAACACGGCACTCATCTTGCGCATAGCTTTATCATGTCCGAATTTTCAGTCAATATGCGACATACAGCACTTTTTATCAATAGTCATGTTATATCTTGTGGATTTTCTTTGCCATTTCTGACGTGGTCTTCTCATTTGGTTGATTGCTGCGATGTTCGTCTTGGCAGTTCATAGTCTCGTTTAAATTGTACCAACCAATATTTCACTGTTGTAAATGAAGGAGCAGACTCTACAAGATTAGAATCTTGCTCAGCATTGATATTGATTGGACTGAGATTTTTCAAATAAAAGCGTTCATATCACGATAGTAACGACAACCACTATCTATACGTCAGGTCGGATACTTCTGGAACTACCCTCGTAAATATAGTTGTGTAGTTTAAAACGGGCAACGACTACTAAAATGAATAACCTTGTAATGCATGTAGTTGTTGTGATGTGCGTTTCGTTTGTGTCCCTTTTGAGACAATCATCTCAGTTTATATTTTTATTATAACTATATATATGAACAAGCTAGCGTATACGGGTGCTTTTCAAATTGGAATTTAATTGCTGTTTCAACAACTTGTTTAATACATAATAACAACGAGATATCAATAAAGGTGATGTAAATCCTATTCGTACATTTAATCCAGTACTGTTATATCGGAGCTAAAATTCTTTTAAATGACAAGAATTTCCTCCGATAGCCTTTCTAAAATAACGCCTATATAAAAAAAGCATGTTAACCACTGTTTTTACTTGTGTAATTTTTAATAGATACATACATATTTAACACATATGAAGTCTAAAAAATATTGATGATCTATATTTATAATGTGATTTAATAGTGTTAAAATCATTAAAAATGTTTCTGTGTAGGATATGAATCAATTTTTGTGCAAATTTAATAAATATCACGCATGGATTTCAAGTGGGTTCAACCACGGTCAATCGATTTACTTGGTGGGATTATAATCACAAAATTAGTGCAAATGAAATACTATTTTTCACATAAAACTGATTGAATGATTCAAAATTAGTTTAATGAGAGCCAATTACCGTTGAGCAGAAGGGAAAAGAAAAACAAAGCATCTGAACATGGCCACGTGTAGTCAATAGATAAATCAGCGTCAATTTATATTATTTAAGCCGATTATTATCACAAATGAATCCTATCTGCTAAAACAATAGCGCAAGGAACATTAAATGCATTTTATTGTTAGCATTTAGTGATTGTTAGTTCTTATCAAATCCAAATCCCTAAACCAGGCTAATATTCCTATGTACACAGGATGGAATGGGGGGCGAAAATCCTATAGCCACTCTAACTACCTGCATTGCTGCCATGAATCCGGTCATATCCAATGGCACGTCCCTCTTGTATAATTCACAAAACCCAAACAAAAATTTACATATTAAAAATAATGTAAAAAATATTAAAACCAAATTCATAAAAATGATCATTTGTGATTTATGATTTTCATTAAAAAATAATGTGATGGAAGTTTTAAAATACAATTGTGCAAACCAAAGTAGAAAGAAAGAAACGTAGTATTTCTGATTTTTTAAACCTTCCTGTGCTCATGTTGCAATCGGGTGCAGTCCATAACTGTCTTTTGTGCCTACACAAGTGCATGAAACATAAATTCAAAATGTTTAATACTACTGGTACCATGATCAGTTCTAATTATCTCAACACTTTGTATACGGGTCTGGTTTGATGAGTGATAACGCCTGGCGCGGGGGTATCCACGTCATATATGTAAAAGAAATTTCAAGGCTATTAAAAAATGATACCGTATATCAATAGATCGGTCGGCTTAAATATATAGCATTAATAGTCGTCTTTGTCATAGTTGTATTCTGCAAGTCTCCCGAGCTCAATGAGTGGCGTACTGAGGACTGTAATCACAGTCTCCCGCATACAATGTGTTAAAATAGTTTGACATGTTTTGGAGATAATCAATAAAAACTTCTTTATACCCATACCGTCTGTCAATTAGTAAAAAAATATTCCCAGCAAAACAAATAATAATGAATAGAAATCAATTTCATTGTTGAAATTTTACTAAACTAATTCCTGATTTAATTTTTGAGGTGGGCACGTTTACCATTTTAACATGAGCACTTAAAGGGTTAATTGTTCAACTAAATTCCTTATTATATTACAAAACGAGGTTCGATCCCATGTGATATTATTTCTGTACATTTAATGAGGAAAAAAGTAATGAAAACTCATTATGTTCCAATCCCAAAAATATAATGAGATGATAGAAGAAAATGTAAAAAAAAACAAGTACATGCTTAACGATTTCATGTTTAAAAAAATCTTATATATGGCCTATCTAACATATTTATGAAATTTTTATGGAGCTGCAGATTTTTATTTAAATAAGAAAAGGTTTACTAACAAAAGCTACTCGTTAACGCTTTCGCGTGCACTTCAAAATTATCTGGGACATCAATTATCGATGCAATTCATAAAGATATAATTAAAAGTTAAACGTATGTATAAAAATGAATTGGGTTTTGTTCGCTCGAAATGTGCTGCCATACCGTTCATTGAATTGCGATAAAACTTTGTCCACTTATTGCTAAGGATTCCGCGAGTAACATAGACATAGTCTGATATATAAAAATCAATGTTTGTTTGTCTGTATTTAATGCGATGCCATACCGTTGGTTCGATTGTGTCAAAAATTTGCCAACTTCTTGTTTGCATTTTCTCAAATAATATAGGTATAGTACAATTAACTTACAGTAGATATTGTATATAAAAATCAACCTTTGTATGTTTGTTCATATTTATAATAAAACAAACTAAAACACAATAAAATAAATATCATTTATACTTTTCCCTTATATCAATTTCAATAAATGTATTTCATTATCGGAAAGAAAATAAATTTAATTCTTTCTATCATTACAAGATAACTATTTCAAATTTCAAATGATACTTCTGTAGCAGCAAAGCGCCGAGTACCAGCTATGACTAATATATAAATCATAAAAGATGTTTAGAATGTAAGTATTATTCGAAGAATATGGAGCATTTTTCATCCCACATGAAATATAAAAAATGACTGCAATGGCATACGTGTCCACGAGCAAACGTGTGAAATAATCATTAAAAAAATGAAAAAAGTACGTGGGGTTTAAGGGAGGATCCATTGAGCCAATTTTTACATAAATGTTCTAGTTTATTTAATTAATCTTTTTCCTTCCATTTTATCTTTATTCAATAAAATAAATTTTCTACGTTAGTGTCCAATTAAATAGTACATTTAAGGACGAAAATATTAATAAAAACTACAATAATTTACGACGAAAATCTAAAAGATTCATAAGGAAACAATGATTTTAATAAGATTTGAGAACAAAGGAAAATTCATTACACATTTTCCTGTCAGTTGTGAATCAGCGATATTCTTTATAAAGAGGAAAAAAAACTGAAAACATAATTTACTTACGTTTTTTAAAAATTTAAATACAATTAGCTCCACTTGGCAGTCAAACAATTTACTTTTTAACATAAAATTACAAAGCTGGTTGGTCAACAATTTAAGCATGTAAAAGATTAGAATATCAATATTTTCTCTATCATACATCAGAGGGAAAATAATATTCAAACATATTGGGTTGATGCAAAAGTTTTTACGTATTTTTAAAACAAAATTTACGTAAACGTTTTTTTCTCTCAATAGTATAAAAATCTTTGATGCAAACTTGGATGCAAAAAACAAATCCGGGGATGTTTTGACTTCCGCAATTTAAATAATTGTAGCAGCCTGAATGAGTTAAAATCAGATGTAGTAAGACCTGGAGAATATGGTGGATGCTTTATTACTTCCCAATTCAATTCCAAGAGCTCAATTATAAACTATTCCCTTTAATTCTCACCAAATGCGAACCATTATCTTTTTTTTATGTATGTTGGCCTTGGGGGTGGCCAATGATACTTGTCCAGATCTAGTTCACTGTTGAATACTATCCATTTTTCATCACCCGTCATTAATCTGTGCACAAATTGTTCTTGTTTTAAGTTTGCTGGCGACAATTGATGAGGAATCCAAGTCATACTTGGAAATCATCTCCATGTGATGCAAATGTTGCATCATGGATGATTGGTTGACTCCCATTTTTAAGGCAATCTCTCTGGTCAATTATCAGTATCAGCAGCAGTCAATCAGCATCAATTATGGCCTTTAATTTAACATCGACACCTTTCAAAGGCCATACTTGGTTTATCAATCAATGAAAAATGAATTCGGAGAATATTTTGCTCCGTTTCTTTAAACAAAAATATGTAAAAACTTTTGCATCAACCAATGATTCAATGAAATTGCATCAATTTATAATTTTCTTTCGAAATACTGATAAACAAGCCAGATCACAAAGGAACAATAGAATTGTCAATTAACAAATAAAAAATTTACGATGTGAAGTTACGACAGTCTCTCATATGTAACAGGAGCAATGGTGAACAACGATTGTGAACACTCAAGCATACTGAACATAGTCAGACTGGCAGTTCATAATCGACATTGAGTTAAATAGTCAATATATACAAAACTAGCGACGGATATAGTGTACAAGGTCAATTACTCCTGTATAAAGAAAAGATTAAAGCACTCCAAATTTAGTACAGGTCAAAATATTCCATGACACGGTTTCTCGCAGCGCTAAAACTATTTAAACATTACAGGAGAGACGACTGGCATATGCGACCTAATATGATCCCACCGTGGTAGATTTTACGCATGCAATAATAATGGTTAGCCTGGGAAGGTTAAACTATCAGTATATTTAGAAAAATGGTACAAATTCAAACTATCAACAGTGAGTTAAACGAAGTGATTTGTTAATGTATTTTTTAAACAAGATATATACAGTTCCTCGACTTTTTCGTGTTACATAGATATTGAATAAAATAAAAAAATAATCAAGACGATTCTTCATTCACATGTCATAATTAATAATAAAGTAACGTTAATTGTGGAATGTATCACTGAATTGGAAATTTAATACGGGTCCGAGCCAATTCGTACGGCTGACCTATTATAGTCTGGATTTCGGACGACACGCAATATGAATAAAATCGATCAATATCGATTGTCTGTTTCCGTTATTGATATTCACCTTATTGCCTGTTTTTAGCATAATCGTAAAATGCATTTCTTGTCAAGGGCGACAGATTAAAAGAATCTTTAGAGATTAAATATAAATGATCTATTGCTAAATAAAAATTGCAAAATAAAAAAACTGCAACGTCTTTGAAATTAGAAAATATTTCTTTCCGTATCATTATGATATACTTACATTATCTCCACTACAGTAGTAGAAATACTTCAGTTTAACAATGTTGCAGTGCTCCAGCCGCCTCATTATTTGTAATTCTCGGTTCTGAAAATACAACACATCAATTTATTGAATCATGCAAGTTCACGTCTCGTACGTGTTTTCAATAATTCAGATATTGCCAATCGGATCATTGAATTTCATCGACTGCTTGAGCGGCATATTGCATTTTTATGTGCACAACGGATGATATCGAACGTGCAAAACAGCACACCGGCATCTATCGTCGGCTCCCGCTGAAGACTTAAGCATATGCACAATGTTGTCGCATTATTCGACGTTGTAATACAGTAAACTCTTGATTATCTGAGCGCAGATTATCTGCACGCTTGAAAAGTATTAATTGATTAAATTCAATAAAAGGAAAAATTTGCTCTGGATAAAAATCGTCAAAAGATAGGATAACTGCAACATTTTTGGTGATTGAGAAAGTAAAGAAATCTGGATTTTTTTTGAGGGAAATAAAATAAAAAATCTTCTTGTTGAGTTGCAAGATTTTAAAATGAATAAGGTATTGCATTGTTATTACATAATGCTCCTTCTCATCAGAATGAAAGCATATTGAAAACAAAATCTCTATCAAGATATATATATAAGATCTTCGATCCAACCCATGGACTGAGGCGTTATATCATCAATGAAACGTCTTTATCGTCAAAGTCTTCTAAAAACTCTTGCAGAGGAATAACACAATCTCGGTTAAAAGTAAAGCCAGTAACACTTGTTCGATCATGGAAATAAATTTAATGCATTCTAAATAGAATGATTAAGATATTGTTTTTCAAAAGGAATAAAATAAGAGGGACACTACAAGTGAAGAAGATACCAGTTGTTAGTCATAAAAGGGCATTTGAATATAATGAAGCATTGGCCCGGATAATCGAGAGTATACTGTAGTTTAATCATGAAACAATAGAATATTCGCTCGTCGAGCCGCCATACCTTGAAGCGTTTGTCCTGGAGAACTCTCTTGATGGCGATGAGCTCTCCGGTTTCGCAGAGTTTCGCTTGATACACGAGGCCGAAGCTGCCATTTCCGATCAGTTTTTCCGCAGTGTAGCTCACTTCCTGCGGGCGGTCGGGCCCCTGTCCCGACGTGGCGACCACGGTGACCACCTCCGATTCCGATCCATCTTTGCCAGCTGCGGATGAAAATATGAGAAAAATGAGCACACGGACTGTTTGAACGAGAACGCCGACGAGGTCGCGGAGACGTGAAGTTATTTATATTATCCATCATGTTTGTTTGTTCGCAAGCTCCATATAGAGATTGAGCACACGGCGATGTTTGATTTGGCATTTAGGCGAGGGAGGCTCACATATGGCTCTCTTGATGGTGCGATAGAAGCGCGCCAGGGCGACAGGTGCGCGACGCGAGACGCGATCGACTGGGAGACGGACCGGTCCGAGGCGCTAACGTCGCAAATTTGACAGATCAACATTGCGACCGGATTCCCACCTATCGCATCGTCCTCGTCGTCGAAGTCGCCGGCCGAGAGCTCCTCGCTGTCCCTCGTCCGGTCCCCGTCTTCGCACTCTTCGCACTCGCATCTCGCCGGTCCGACGTCCGGACTCTCGACGGAGAGTCGGCGTTTCGAGCTCCGTCGGGCCGACGAGAGCGACGAACCCATCGCGGTTATTGTTGCATCGCCGGACGTCGGCCGAATCGATCGTTTTTAATTGGGCGCGATTAGCTGCCTCGTTCGGGCGAGGGTTTCTTAAAAATAATCCCGAGATATCGGAAACGATAACGATGCAGACGAAAGATAACGAAACCGGAGCGGGACGGACAGGAACAGAGTCTCCCGAGTCTGGCGAAGAAGGAAGGCACGCCGAAGAGGACGTGCCGCACGAGGAGATCCGAATAGGCCATCTCCCAGAGGCGGAAGACGTCGAAGGCGACGTCGGCGTCGGCGTCGGCCCGCAGCACCGCCGCCGACTGCATCGCGACTGCCTTATCTGCGCCCACACTCTCCAATCTTATCGCCGAGAAGACCGTACTTCAGCTCGAATTCATTTTTCAGCCGTTGCAGTCGGAGCGAGCTGTTTCGCATGCTCGAACTTCTTTCAATTTTACGCGCTCCTTATCTATTATCCGATAGCGAAGATAAACGCCTACATTGACTTCAAACCGCAGAACGCGAAAGACTCGAGAGTGCTAAGATACGATATATCGACGATCATAAAATTAACCATGACTACACAAACAAACAACTATGACTCCAATATGCTCGAATTCTAGTACAGTCAAACCCTTCTATAGCAACGAGATGGGGACCGCACTATACAAAGTTATAAGGCATGTATTATTTTACCGGGTGCTTACATAAAAGACGCCACAGAGGAAGAAGACACTATAGGAGGGTTTCTGTGCACCTCGCTCAAACGTTAGCGCGATCAAACGAGAGAGAGAAAGATAGCAAACTCTCGTTTATCAAAATACACCGTAGCAACCGAAGAGTCAACAAGAAACAAATCCCTCTCACGTTTCGGTCGCATGGCAGCCTCCCGCCTCTCATTTCGAGTCCGATGGGCAGAATCGGCATCGAAAGCGACCGCGGCCGGTCCCCAATAGCGAATGAACTCCCAATCGCGAAGCGATAAGCGATAAATCTCCGACGATCTACAATTATGCAACGGTCGAAACGATGAGATAACTCGGCTATCGATCGTCGCAGCGACGGTCGCATATCTGTGACGCATCCGGAGAGATTAAACGTGGATATAAATAGGCACAGGCCTCCGCTAATAGGAGGTTTTCGTCCACACCTCGCTGGACTTCTTCCTTTCGAACATCGATTCTATTGCAACATTGCGATTGCGGCATCCTCAAAGCGAACAGATCGCAGAACACCTGACAAAAAACAGTTATTCGGCTGCATGCACTCGAGAGGCTTAAGTACTCTTCAATTGTATTTAATCACTTAATCGCTATGTTTTTTCATAGAAAAACCAATATTTTTAAATGCCTAAAATTTCTGATGCCATTGATGGATCCAAAAATGTTTTCACATTTGAATGGATTTTATTTTTGAATAAATTCAACAGAGGCCATCGGGGGTTTCCCATTGAATGATGCTCGCTGCGTAACTATTTTGGGATGTGTCGGTCAGAATGCCTTTAAATAAAAATACTGTTCTCATTAGTATTATTAGTAAATTGAGACAGCCCTGAATAAACAATCAATGTTAATGGCGTGTATATGATATTAACCAAATTGTTCATTAAGTGTTGTGACAATCCTGAATAATTCCCGTAAAAGATCCCGCATGGTAGCACGTGTTATACATGCATAAGTCAAACAAATTTTTAAACGCGGTTAAAAAGGTTAAATACGGAGTGGTCTTTGCTATTAATAGTGACAGATTTCAGAGAAGGATCGATTTGTGAGAGAACAATCCATCAACTTCTTGCGGCGCTTGATAAACTAAAGCTCCATTTTTAAATCCCAGCATTGTGATCCGAACAGTGTTTGAATGCCGATGAATCTCCAGGGCATTTGATAAAGCCTTCAATGCAACAAAAAAAGGACAAATAAGAGCATAATGTACAATCAACCCTCGTATAGCGTCTATAGCGTTTGCGACGTCTTTTACGTAAGCAACGGACAAAATACATATGATCAATCGCGTGAGTTAGTTACTTATGCTTATTGACTAAAAACGTATTTTTTTTGTATGGGTGCATAATTTTTGTTTGAAGGGTTGGTTGTTTTATTCATTTTCAAAATCAGAATAAGCCATTACGGCTGAAACTAAAAATAAGACGATTAAGTAATTATATTACAAAATTATTCGGAATCCCGGGACTAGATTCCCTAAATAAGACGCATCCGGCTCCAAGGCATCGCTCGTTTTAAATCATGAAATATTTCCACATCCAACCTTATTCACCATATCTCTCTTTTCGACAGATTTTCACCACATGAAGTAATTTTTAACGAATAAAGAGTTTCGAAACTGGTTCCAATACTACATGTTATAAAACCGTTATTTTCCCTGGAACGAAAACCGTAACCGAACCGATATAAATGTTAGGAACGCAACCAAAACGAATAAAATAACGGTTCGAACGCTAAAAAGCATTCGAACAGGCTAATGAGCATATGCTTCAGTCGATACATGTGCTTTGTGGTTAGGGGAACCGATTTATGCGGCATTTGGCGATGTAACTGCGACCCTGCCAATATATCGAATCGGTGTGGGAAATGTTAAACAAACACGATTCGAGACTAAATACATTATAATAAATATTTAAATTCGATTCGGGTAGAAGAAAAAAATAATTGTAAGTACACGCGAAGGCGATTAATTTTGTTTTTCGTCAACACGCGTCGTTGGAGTTGTTTTATAGCAAATGGGTTTCGATAGGGCATTCGAATCTCGAACACACGACCAAAGTAATTGTCAAATATATTTCGGCGGGCGGTGTTTTCCCTGAATAGTGACAGAATCGTCCGATAACATTTTTAATCGAATTTACATGTTGAACTCCCCAGTAAGTGCAGATATATTATACATCATGTAAGCAATTATATTACATTGTGATAATTAAATGGTCAATATATTTGCTACAGTGCATACATACGCAGTTAATTTCCTAAGCGCAAGGTCGCACTGTGATTGACCGTGAAGTTTTACACGAGGATTTTTTAAAATATATTTTTCCAAACTCTAAAGACTGATCTTAATTGAATTAAATTGTTCATAAAAATCCGGGGGAAAAATGACTTGCCCTATAAAGGGTTAACATACACGAAGAATCTTCCGAAACGGGAACAAACGTGCCTTTTTTTCGCTGGCCCTCTATCGTGGCCGGTGATGCATATGCTGTACCATCACAGGTTTGACCGCCGCATGATGGTTACATATGCATCATGATCGCGCCGATCTTCCATATACAATTTTTTTTGTGCGGTAGATGCGTTAAAATCGTACAAAAAAAGCTATGACTCACATAGTAAAAGTGAAGATGCGTTTCATGGATTTTAAAAACCGCATAACTTTGAAATAGCTATATAAAATATATCGAAAATCGCACAAAAAAAGTCACTATTGTGTAAAATTCATTTACTAGTATGTCGTCGCTTTATATTAAACGAATATGTTTGCAAATAGACCACCGCACCCTCATCCATCCCTGTCACAAGATTAGATGCATGACAATTGGCATCGTTTAACGAGAATGGGTTCATTCAATAGAAATGGCACTCATCGTCTTTCACTACTGGAAGACATATGGGAAACTGGTTTTCGGGCACAGCGAAACCAAGTCGCGTCGCGTGCCGCAGATGACAAAATCAATTTACCGGTTCAAAATGCCGTACTAATTGTTAAATACGCAAACCTTTTTCGTAGCGGATTTCATAACCCTGAGGGATTTACACAGATTACAAAATTCGCGTAGAACAAAAGCAAAATTTCGTGGCGATCAACAATGGAAACGTTTTCAAAGAGCGTCTTACATAAATCCATCCGAACGGCGGTTGCGAATCGATGCTCGCCCGAGAAGAAACGCTAACCATCGATCTGCAAATCTAAATTTGAACGCTGGAAATACTCGCTTCGATTAATATTTTTATATCGGTTCGGTTATCGGTTTCGTTCCGGTTCGAAACCCTGCTAAAAAGTGCTCAGATAAACGGAATCACCCTGCCAACGATGATCATTTGATTGTGATGATCGTTGTTGTCTGCTTTGTAAAATACATTCGAGTACCGGGCGGCGCGATAAAGCAGTACAAAACTGGACTAAGCGTTCACCCTTCGTGAACAACGTCCTATTTTATATTAAAAAAAAACATATTACGCAATTCTAATTTTCATCGACCGAAACGTATTGCGTGCTCAGCGTTAAGGTCTCGCCGATGATATCTCCAAGAAAATTAACATGTTATTGCGGTGCCGACGTTTTAATAAATTCGATTATCATTCGCTGTCATTTTTTCATTCAGAATCAAAGCGCTCCGTTATTTCGTCGTCGATTCTTTTTGAATTTGAGCAGAAAATATTCAAATAAACCGGCAAGAATGCGACTGGAGTTCACAATGGAAGAATCGATCCCCTAGGAATCCAAAAAGAAAGATAAACTTCGGCAATAAAAACGAGAATATAAAAAAGTCCCCCATTGTCGAAGATCAACAATTTTGAGGGCGGTGTAGGTTTTTCCATTCGCGAATGAATGAATGCAAGCGGACGGGTCCAAGTTTCGTCGACGAATCGCTTGTGAATATTTCAGGAAGAAAAGCTCCGACGAGAGCGGGACGCGTAAAGTAAGAGAGGGCGTATCACTATGAATAAATGAGAGTCCCGACCCGACAGTCTCGGGGGACGTTTCGTCGTCGACGATTAAAAAATAAGCTGCGGGGAATCCCCGTCCGCCCAAGCGTGATGATACTCATTCAACAATTTCGTCGAATCCGTCTTTATACGTTCTGGAATTTAGACGAATCACGCGACAGGGGGACTTATCGCAGGAAGGGGTTAACCGCATGATGCGTGTGTCTATATCGAACGAGGAAGCTATAGACGACTTCGGTCACAGTCCGGAGGAAAGGAAGCCTGCACTCGAAGGTCGGATGGAAGGAGCGCGAATTGACACTGGCGACGCGTGGATATATAAATATAAAATTGGCAACCGCAGAGCAGCGCGTCGAAGTTGGCGCAGAGGCCGTCGATCGGGTCCGGAGGCGGGCGGCGGCGGAGGGCGACTCTGCGCCTGGAGGTCATGGGGGCGCGTCATGGGGGCGCCTCGCGGGGGGGCGCGAGCGCCTCGGAGGAGAGCCGCACACCAACTGCGCCGAGAGCGCGGCGCCAACGCGACGATGCGATTTCGAAACGCACAAAGACATCGACGATCGGCGTCGACGGAAACCCGCCGCAGACGTCGAGGCGACTCCGGACGCTCCAGCCCGATCCGACACGCTTCTAATTCAAGCTCCAAGATCCATCGAGCCAACTCACCTCACACAGATCGTCGCAGCCTCAGTTAAGACGTCCTATTTAGGAGAAATAAACTATTCGCGATATAAGTCCTGACATGATGTGATCGTCTATTTAACACATTATGTACGGGGAGCGTATCTGCCCCCAGACATGGGCAATCTTTCAAAGTCGCACCTAAAATAAAATGCCATTATTTTCAATATAGCCACGAGTGTAAATATCGGAAACAATTTAAAGTTTTTATCAGGAATTCGAACCGTTATTTTTTCATATCAGTCACGTTCCTAACGTTTATATCAATATGGTTACTTATTTTTAGATTTTTTTTTCTAGAAAAAGTTTAGATTTTTAGAATTACTCCAGGATTTCCCAATCTAACTTGGTTATAATTAGGTCACATATGAAAAAAAAATCTTAAAGCAGAATTTGAAACAAAATTTGCAAATTTTAATTTTTTTAACCTGTTAAGTGGGCATGACGTATATATACGTCCAACGTAAACTGCATCGAACTATGTCCTCGAAATATATGTTGAGTTCTAAAGCAGGCGATTTTTTTTTAACGAATGCGTAAGTTATCGATATATGTTTTGACATGAATTTAAGATTGGTAGCAAATTGGTTGCACTTCGCTATTGTGTTGGGTGGACGTGTACTTAGTAAGCGGTGACTAGTAGCATAAGGTATGATTCAAAGGCAAGCTTATAGTTTTAAAATGGAAGGACAAAAAAGGACGCATTGATGCTCAGTTCAGACAACATAGTAAAAGCCAACCTATGCTATCAAAAAACAGCATTACACCGAATATCCTCACGCTTAGTTGAAAGGCATTTTCAAAGAACAAATGAAAGAGAATTAAAAATAGAAAATGACGAGTTTATTACAAAAAAGGAAAAGAATCTACATATTGGTATACGGAAATATATTTATTTTTTTAAGATCTATGTTTTCATAACTCACGCCAGGTAGGCGAGACGTATATATACGTCCTAATTAAAATGTACGCGCCCACTGCATGTTGCGTTATCAACAAGGAACTTCCCCGCTTATAACACGTTAAAGACAAATTTTTTTCAGTCCTCTCAATAAATCTAGAATCAGTATCTAATCATATGCAAATAGGGATAATAATTGAGATTCAGATTTTATTGAAGACAAAATTCACTGAATAGATTTTGAAAAATAAAAAAAAAAAATGTGAATGTCCATGTGAAATCATTTCCATGTTTTTCCATTCGGGTATATAGAAGTTATTTACACTCATGAAAGTAAATAAGTCTCCTGACAGACCCAGAATTAATGAGGCTCATTTTATGTCAGTTTTAAAAGCTATAAAAGCACCGCTAGCAATATTTATAGATTCAGGAAAAACAGTAACAGAGAAGAGATGCCAAGTGTCAGGAAGAAAACATTAAATTGTCCTTGTCTGAATAAACCTACGATTCTAGCATGAACATTTTGAGCGTACTAACAACGACATTATATTTCATAAATAATGTGTTAACCATTTGATTAGCGAGGTAATTTTTATAGGGCGCACGTTTCGGGAGTGAAATAATTTTTTCGTTTTTTTTTCAATTGATTCTTTGCGTTCATGAAACTTGACAAACGTGACAAAACAATAAAACAGATCGTAAATGTAATGTTCGACATTATAATTTGAAAAAATGATATTCCATTAGAAATACAAGCACGGAATTGCAAATAGAGCGCTGTCAGCAATATGTGCGGGCATACTCTTTCTGGAGTATTCGAGTGCGCTCGCAGCATTTGCGGGCATACTCATTTAAAGGATAATTAACAGGCATGCTTCCTCGATTTCGATGCAAAGTTTCGAGCGATAATAATTTAAACATTCCCATTGTGTTAGTTGTTCGCACTGCACCGCGAGGTCGTCCTTCTTACATATCCTAAATCTTGTGCGACACAAAGATAGGGCGCGACGAAAAGAGTTACTGCACGACAAATACGATCGACACGTCAAATTTATCACAAGATAAGTCCGCCTCGATGGACGTGCCGTTTGGCGATACTTTCGCCATTTGCTAGATGATGATGATGATTCCGTTTCGTCGCTGAAATAATTTCATACGACGCCGAGCCGAAATTGTGAAACAATTTGTGACATAATTTACGTTCGTCGAAATTGCCAATCGTAAATATGTCGACGGAGGCGAAACACCTCTGAGATTTGACAAACGCAAGCATCGATTGATGCGAGTCGTCGAGTGGGGCGATTCAAAAGGGCCCTTTCCACTTTTTTGCGGGGGTAAATTGTCCTAATCAATATTTTAACGCTCATTGGAAGCGACCTCGGCTCAATTATGCTACATTTTATTCGCACGCAAGATTTGCAACTCACAGTCCGTCATTTCCGATTCAGTACGCTGCATAACGAAACTCGACTGTGCGTTTCTGCACCACCGCCAAATATTCAGCATGTTTGCCAGCAAAACGCATGTCAGCTTAGTAACAATTCAAAACAATGCACATTGTTCAGAAATACGTATAGGAAAATCGTTCATTCATTATGGTTTATTAATGCATAATATCACTTCGATTTGCAAATCCGACAGTTTAAAAAATAAAAATACTACGATAGAAATTTAACAATGCAATCGTTTTTGATTGCGTTATCTATCATTTTTTGCAACAATATGCAGTTAATCGCTCTTCGTATGCATGCAAGGCAATCGAAGCGACAGAACAAGAACGAGGATGAAAAAAATATTGAAGAATGGTTTGGTTACCTTACTAACATTTATATCGGTTCGATTACGATTTTCCCCTGATTTAAAAAAAACGTTATTTGGAGACACTTTTAAAAAACATTTGACACAGACAAAGAAAGACTCGTTGACGACAAAGTTGCAGCGAAATATGAAAAAGATCTAAAATAAACGACTGCAGATTTCGATGATGCAATTGAACAACATTTACAGATGTCCGGCACGCAATTGTGCTTTATGGAAAAAAAATAATACAATTGAACAATCTATCCAAGCATATTGCGCATGTTTGTACGAAAAAAGAATCACTATCATTGCATCCGCTGATAAAATCTCAAGGTGCACCAAAGGATATCAGCGACACAGATGTTGACGTATATATCTTTTGTACAGGCTGCGGCAGGGAAATTACCTTATTTAAAAAAAAAATAACAAAAACAGCACATGAGATGTAGATTCAATTCCCTTTTCTATGTTACAGACATTTAAAGTTTCAAAACACGACTATCACACAGAGACAATGATATCATTTTTAAAACAATAAATAAAAACTTTAAACGACTCTCTGTAACACGTGTCAGCGGTCTGAAAAGCGGACCGGTTGGACACACAAACCTCGTGGCTACTTCTTCTTCGTTTTTACTTAACGCATTTGCGGACACGGATTAGCGACGCAATTCATGAACATATAAATTGAGTTTACGCATCAATAAACGCACTATTATTATTCCTCGCGTCTCTTCTCACGCCTTACAATTTCCACTCTTAAGACTTTTTGTCATTGTCGACGTGCATATATTGTAAACCCTAATTCCAAATTCATATATTTTGTGATAATTTCTTCTGATGTTGAAAATACATTTTGAAAATTCGAAACGATGATAACAATTGAACTTATTTTTGATATCCTATCATCATTGTCTGTTGTACAATTCAATCATCTTAATATTTTTTCGAATCTTCTACCTGACTTGGGATTAATAAACATAACCCCGACAAATTCACGATTTATATTTTTATCTAACAGAAATCGAACACCTTATCACCACGTTAAAGGCTGCTAAATCGAGACATTTTCGCCGAAATCTGGACGCTTGGAAACGGTGGCGTAACTACTAATTGGCGAGCTTATACGACGCCTAGCGGCAGTGGCTGTCTAATCTATGTGTACATATATATACAGTACATATATGTTTTTCAAATTGTTATATTAATCTTTCCCTAACGGTGATGTATTTACTACACCTCGACTCTAATAATGGGAATATCGATATGAAATATAATAGATAGGGGGTTCAGAATTTTTGTATTCCTCCGTAATATAATTGCCTGGTTACCAGATCCAGACTAAATGACGAAACACGCGAGGTTTAATGTTACTTCGGGCATATTTTAAAAATAATATTTGAATTTTTTAGTGTTTTATTCATCTATTTTTGAATTGTATTTATATCTTTGCCTTCAAAATATTTTTTATATTAAACAAATGGACTTAGTAATTAGTAATTTATGATCGTCCAATGCAAAGAGTTTTTAATGGGATGTTGCGACATCTAAGAGTGTAATTATGTTTGTAATAGTTTTATCTCATAGACCAGATGAACGATACCAATTTCCGATAAAGAAGCGATATGCAATAAAAGCTCAAGCGAAGTTATTGATCCGTCTCTGAAAACACTGTCTGATATTTCAAAACAGCGAGTGACCGCGAAAAGGCGAAGACCCTTTCGGGTCAAAATCATGATTTACAAATCGCTCTGACGATGTAATACATGAAATTGAACACGTTCGAGGAGCGTGTCACATCATGCTGCTGAAATCTGAAGTCACGCCGAGGAAGCGTGCCACAATTAACGCCAATCTGCGAAGAGCGTCAGTCATCAAAACGACCGCGCGCAAATGAAATGGGAAAACTGATCCAAAGCGGAAAATCCAGCAGACCGACTTCCGACGTTTGTCGTCCTTCCTTCCGCGGAAACGATGATGCAGTCACGCGCGCAGACTTTGCAGCGACGACACGAACCGTTTCCGAATACGTAAGTCGTAATGGTCAATTCTTCGCGTTTCAATGTCAAGAGACGCGTCGCATGCCGCGAGGCCGCGAAAATGAGTACCGCAATCGCTCTTTTCTTCGCTAATTGCGTACTGTAATTTTGAATCGAAACGGGAGCGCGCGCCCACCTGTTGGCGTCGCCTTTCGCTCTAAACTTCAATTTTCGAATCGATCCGCGAGATGACACACATCGAAAGTGAAGAGCGCCCGAACCGAAATATCTCAGTAGCCTAAGCCTGCACTAACATTAAACCAGATCGTCAGAAGCCTTACTGGCTCGAAGCCTTGTACGTTAATTAATGGGACACTATTGATTTTAGTAGGAAAATTACAATTATCGCAGTTGTGCATCGTCCGCAAAGTGCCAGATTTCCGACATATCGGGTCCCAAAAACCGAATCAATAAATTGCCCATTTTTTGCATGCATTCCATTGTGGAACGACTGTTTGGTCCATTTATCACGGTAGCTTTTATGGCGCGAGAAAAAATTGAACTTTGCGTTACTTTTGCGCCAACATTGAATGAATTTATAAGCACCTCTCAATTAATGTCGACAGTAGTCGATTCGACTAACATTTCATTTTAGTAACTTGGATCTTAACGCTGACTTATTTGTCGTCAATCAATTCATACGTTACATGAAAAAAAAAAGCCTCTGCTAAACGGATACATAATTGCAGATTATTGCTTGACGACAAACACTGTGTGAATTAGTCGTCAATGTTCTTTTAGCATCGTTTGCATTCCGCTTGGGACCGGAATCGATAAAGCCCTAAGCGTGCTAAATTACATACATTTACGAAAAAATAATCTCGTTCCAATAAAATCATAAAGCGTCCCACGACGCAAAACAATGCGATAAAAAAATTGAATTTACATTTTGTTATTCCAATATTTAAAAAAAAGCCAACAATTATTCGGCTTTTACTTGGAGATGTTTTCCTAATAGGTTTTCCGGATGATGGGACGCACCCGATCAACCCCCAGTTGTTAATGGGTGGGAAAATAAGCGACCACGTTTAAATACAAACAAAAAATCGAAATTGGGCGCTCGCGATCGAAGAATAAAAGCATTTCTTATCTAATTTCAGACACGAGACTCGGGTCACGATTTTCGTGTCGGAACGGTGGCCAATTTTTACGTTTTGATGCCGAGGATTGAGTCGCAACGAAGCAAAATAATTCCAAACACGCGAATAAACTCGGATATTTTTTATTTTTAAGCCTACGAAGAAAATGATGTGCATCTCTTCATTCCTCGGGGAGATTGATCGGAGACCTTCGAACCAATTTTTTTTTCAAATTTCGTTTTTTGTTTGTTACGTTCGAAAAAGGAAAATGTATGCAAATTTATCTGCATCGACTGAAGTTACACGATTTGAAGATATTGGAGCTGATGTGAAGAAGCAACTCGAAGAAAAGATTCTCGACTTTACAATCGAACTAGTAGGACTTAAATGTTTTAAATTACAGTTAACCCTCCTATAATGACGCAATAGGGACCACGCTATAAAAAGTTAGGCACTCCTACAAAATTTGGGGTTAGGTTTTTTCAATTGTATTTGAAGGAAATCAGCAAATCAAAAATGTTTATATTTTAAACTCACATGTTGTTGTTTCGAATTTAACTTATTTGAACCCCAAAAATTATAAACCTACTCATATTCAATTCTTCATTTTCTTTTCAGTTTTTCTTTGGTTCCATTATTAGACAACATGGCTAAGAAATAAAAATATTTTTCTTTCACAGTTAGGAAGAATATTAAAAAAAATATATTTGGAAGAATAATAATTACAAAGAACTTATTATGTTATTAATATTAGATAATATTGTAAATAAGATGAATAGATGTGCACGTATTCCATACATGTAGAAAATATTTTCGGTCGTGGCGTTTTGTGCCTATAGAAAAATCGCCACAAACGCTGTAGGAAAAACTTCTATATAAATGGACACTATAGAAGGATTGACTGTACATATATTGATTTCAAGGTAAAATATTTTAATTATTTGATCAACGATATTTAAAAAACGACTAAAATGCAACGTTAAAAAAATACTTTTTTTTTGGTAAATTTAAAACAAAAAGGATTTTTACAGCACATGTAAAAATGAAGATCAGCGTAAGAAATATCATAAATTATTTTATAGAGCGAAAGGATTAAAATTTCTTCACGGAACATGAAGAAAAACGTGTATCCCGTACAAATCCTATGAAGATTCTTTGCGGTCCTATGTCGAGTCTGGCTCGACATTTTGTTTTTGAATTTTTTCGCCCACTTAGATTTAAAATCATGTGATTTTATTTTACACATTGTGTTTAGGACAGTATTTGGAAAGGAATATTGGTTTTTATGATCCTTCATAGTGTTTAGCCTACCTGCTAGAGATACAAAGGAAAGGCGCCCGGATAAAATCCTAAAATACAGGCAGTGACTCTTAACGCACGCTTTCGTGAACATCTCCGATCATAGGTATGATCGTAGGTACGATATTTTTACGTAATCATATAATATTCATAATATTTTTTTCCGAAACTAACGAATATACAAAATAAAAATTTAAAAAAACCTGATCTACCTTTAGGCCAATGTTTTGAGAGATACCATACATTATCTAATTTTAAACCATAAAATATAATGCCTATGTATAATATATTAGTAAAATATATAACTTTGATAAAAAAAATAATAGTGTTTTATTAAATAATAACTTAAAAATTGAAAAAAAAAACGTTTTATCTTAAAAATGTCTAAAATATTTAATAAATAACAAATAACTCTTAAAATAACAAAATCAGGGAAATCTGGTAAGTTCTCCAAGAATCGTACACATAGCTACTATTAAAAAAAACACATTGCAAAACGATATACATAATTCGGACAATAGAAGCTTTAAGGATGACTCGAGATGTAGGATGGCCTGCAAATTATGATAACGATGATTTAAAATTCATAATCGAGTCAGATCCACGGTAAACACATTTAAAACTAATCCGCAAAACGCAATAGGATGGGGTTTATGGAGTAGGATGGTTACTCTGCATACTTGGACCGAACACAATAAACGCGAACGACGAAACGCGCTACGTCGTAATTAGGGAATCCAATCCCGGGATCCCGGACAATTTTAGATGCTCGTGAATCCCGGGATTAGTAAACGTAATCCCGAAAAATTCGGGATTGAAATTTTTATCTAACAGAAATCGTACACCTCACCAGCACGACGAAGGCTACTAAATCGAGACATTTAGGGGAAGCCTAGGGACAGTAATTGTCTAATCAGTACATGTATGTTTTTCAAACCGTTATATTAAACTTTCCCTACCGGTGATGTATTTACTACACATCGACTCTAAGAATGGGAATATCGATATGAAATATATTAGATACGGAGTTCAGAATTTTTGTATTCCTCCGTAATATAATTACGAATCACATTAAAATATTATCTAATATATAAAAATAAGTTGCGTTTCCCGTCTAATGCTCGGGCGAAATGGGTTGATATGCGCGTTCATCGGATTGAGACAAAACTTGGTCCACTTATTGCCAAGGGATCAGGGGGTGACATAGGCATAGTACAATTAACTTACAGTAGATTTTTAATTCATAACTTAATGTGTGAAAGTTGTTGATTCTGACGTGTTTGAGATTATGCGTTGCTAAGGCGTTGCTAAGGCTATAGGTATATAGTACCTACAAGTTGCAGCAGGTGGCGTGTGTGTCGTCATACACATGGCCATAGACAATGGCCTAAAATCAAAGAGCAAACGTCAAACGGCGAAGTACCATAGACATACGCCTGCATTCAAATAGCAAACGTCAAACGTCAATGTTATTTGCAGGTTATCGTGCATTATTACCATCGGCGTGAGTCAAATTAAATCCAAATTATTTATCGCAAGCACTTTTTAAATGCTTCATTAAAAAATATGCCGCCCAAACGTTCGTCACTTAGTAAATCTACCAGCGCAGCAATGAAGCAAATCGCTTATTCACGCACATCAGAATCAGAACATCGACATGCTGTAACAATCGAAAAAGTACGTTTGAGTGCTATCCGATCAGAATCAGACGACCAGCGTACAACGAGAATCGAAAGTACATGTTTATTTGAATATTGCTGCATTTCAATATGATATTCATTACGATTACAGTTTGCATCCCAGTATAAAATGGATAAAGGTTAAATCCTGTTAACGGGGAGCAAATTTATTGGTAAATTGAAAACGCCTTCATTTCGACACAAAGAAAACAAACAAACCTAACCTAACCAGATTTTAATTTAAATTTAATTTTTAAAAAAACAAGAAACAAATGAATAATTATTTTATTTAATAACAATATGTTTGCCCCCCGTTAACAGGATTGTACCGGATAAAGTGTGTGAGTATTGCGGTTCACTTAAGTTTAACAATGAAACACCAGGAATGGCAAAGTTTAATTGCATCCACCACCTGATGACGGATATCTGCAATACAGACGCAGGAGTTCATACAGCAGCAATCAGATAAAGAAATGTTGACGTTGAAATCAACAATAGATGGATCTCCTTTTTCATCGAAAACATTCAAAGCGCATACCAACGTCGCAGATTGTCGTTCAGTCAAATCTATCAAATACATATGCAAATAGGCAGTGATATGGCAGTATTGAAAGACCTGATGCGCGCAACGATCGAGTTCAAACTCAATTTCAAACAAGTCGATATATCAGTAGTGACTGGGCTCTTTGGCCTATTTTGAGCTTCTCAATTCACATTCGCAATCCGGATGTTGTTCATCTCAGTGTTCATCTTGAAAATGGACAAAGGCAGACACGGCAAGAAATGTTATTGCTCAACACTTGCGCTGTGTGAAGAAGTTGTATTTGCAGAGACGCTATTGTACGCACAAGTTCCTAACTATTATACATGAAATACTACATCCGAGAATTTTCAACGACGTAAGCAAGGGATGCGTGATGAAGGCTATCGAAATCTGTATTCATCTGATGCATTGGGCCCTATTTACACATTACATCCAAATAAAGCCGAGTGTTACTATTTAAGAATACTGTTGGTTAATCTCAAAGGTCCTACTTCATTGAGAACGGTCGAACGGAAATTCGAACATTGTTCGCCATCATTTTAACCACATGTTCGCCATCCAACCCAAAAGATTTGTGGTAAAAATTCAGAGAAGATTTGAGCGAAGACATTTTACATACCGTTAGCAATGATAATTCCATTGAGTTTTCGGTCAATATTTTCAATCAAGCTCTGATCGAAATCGAAGACATTTGCTTAACCATCAACATCAAAGAATTCATTCAACAAGAATTCGTTCTGCACTTGAACAGTAGTACAATGCTAATTATTTGGATGCATTTGTCGAAGCAAACGAACAACTTTTGCTTGCGGAACAAAAATTGACCTACGATACAATTACAAATGATCTGGTCTTCTTTGATGCGCCTGGCGGTACTGGAAAAACGTTTCTCATCAGTTTACTATTGGCTCACATTCGATCTCAAAATAGAATTGCTTTAGCTCTTGCTTCATTAGGTATTGCGGCAACATTATTAGATGGTGGACGAACAGCGCATTCGGCACTCAAATTGCCATTAGATATGCATTTATTGGAAGCTCCGACATGTAACATTCCTAAAGTTTCTGACATAGCTAACGTTTTGAAAATTTGCAAGGTGATTATGGTGGGACGAATGCAATGCTTGATCGAACTCTTAAAGACTTACGATCAAATGCAAAACCGTTTGGTGGCGCTCTAATTTTATTATGTGACGACTTTCGACAACCTCTTCCAGTGATGCTTTCATCGACACCAGCTGATGCTTGCCTCAAAGCATCACATCTTTGGAGAGACGTGCGAAAACTGACACTAAAGAAAAATATGCGCGTACATTTGTAGCGTGATGCGTCGGCAGCCACATTTTTAAAACGACTATTGAACATTGGTGAAGGAAAAGTGCATGTTGATGCTACCAAGTTTATTTCATTTCCATCGAACTTTTGCGTTGTTGTGCCATCCATCGATTTACTCATTCAGAAAGTTTTTCCGCAGATTTTTAGTAATTATAAAAATCATTATTGGTTTTGCGAACATGCTATTTTGGCAGCAAAAAACACCGACGTTAATGCAATCAACCACACAATACAATAACAAATTGCAAGCGATTCTGTTACCTACAAATCGATTGACAGCGCCATGAATGCAGACCAAGTTGTTAACTATCCGATCGAGTTTTTAAATTTGTCGGATCTTCCTGATGTGCCACCGTACAAATTGGAACAAGACTCACTATGAAGAAACTGATGCCGAAAATCATCGAGAAAACTATATATTCTTAATGGAAAGTCGAAAGGAGAAGATGTGCTCATTTCCACCGACGTGCCATTTGATAAGAGACGACTGCAGCTCCCCGTTGGACTTGCATTCTCAATGACCATCAACAAGGCACTTCAAGTGTGCGGAAGAATCTAGAAAATCCACGTTGGATAGCCGAGAAATTTATTTGTATTTGCTAAAGATGGAAAAACCAAAACTATTGTCCACCCTAAAGCACTTAGCAGAACAATTAAGTAAACAAAATTTATGCTTTTAATAATTTTTTCTTTATATATCATTCAATTTCAATAAATGTATTCATTATCGGAAAAAAAAATCATTATTTATATCATTGTTAATTAAACAAGATAACTCTTTCAAATTTCAAATGGTATTTTTAGAACTATTTCTTCTGTGGCAGCAACGCGCCGGGTACCAGCTAGTAGTATATAAATATTCATTTGTAGCGACGGAAATAAATATTTTGTCGGGAAATCGGGATTTTTGAGAGTTTTAGTCCGTGTCGCAGCAGAAATGAATTTTATCAGTCGCATACGAAAATGGAGGCTCACGCGGTCATCAACTCGAACTAGCATTTAAATATGTGATGACGATACCTCCAACGAGTTTGGAGGCTGAGCGTGCATTATCAGCAGCATATTAAACAAATGGATTTATTAGTAATTTTTGTAATTTCTTAAAACTATTAAATATCCCGATCCCGGGATGGTCTATTGCAATCCCAAAATCCCGGGATTGGATTCCCTAATCGTAATGCATTTAAAAATAATGAAGGGAATAATATTTTATAATGTTGCATTATTTACTAAATATGCAATAACTCCTTGGCCTCCTTATTATATTGCTAAAACATACAATATAATGGGATTCCAATAAGATGTTTCCATTTTTAAAAAAAATGGCAACCTCTCTGCTCGAGGACGAGACCTATGATGCAATTCGTTCCGCATTTATTAAAAATCTGACATGGCTTTATATGCAATTTGATTATAAATCAATAGAAAATTGGCGCCAATCTCATTCGCACCGGAGCGCGGAGTCGACCGTTGCGCGACGCTCTGCTCATTCTATTTTTGTGCGGACCGTGTCGAAATATATGGAGAAAATTCGAAGTAGCTCTCGAAAGCGACGGCTTCGGGCTCGAAATTCGACCGATCGACCGACACGTCGAGAGCGCCGCAACCCAGATCCGAAATAAGATGGAGAAAACGACGATCTCTATAAATAGATTATGCCGGGACGCTTGAAATTCGTAAGGACGCGTTTTCCCACATCTAAATAGAAGACGATATCTGCGATAGAAAAGAAGAACAGAGAAAATGCAGTGCCCTACTTGCAAATTGGGTCGACGCATTCGAGAGCGTCTTCCGCGTCTTCTGCGGAGAGCTGGACCGGCTACGCGTCAAGGTCCATTCGACAATGGCATATAAATAGAGAGGCCCTCCGAGACGAACAGACGAGCACGCCATCACCAAGGTCAAGGGCGGAGGGTGCCAATTAGCTCATTGCAGCGCTCCATCATTATCGACGAGAACTGATTCTGCAGTCGCAGCGACCTGCTTTCTTTCAATCACGGAACCTAATCTACCCCTCACACACACTTTTCAATTTTAAATCTCTAACAATTATCAATACATCAGCAAAGAACACAAACACACATCCCGCTGGGCGAACGTTCTAAACGACACCCAATATCGAGCAAATGAGGTGAATATATGACACAGACGAGATGCAACCTATGAATAGACATTAAAAAGTGGACTGTGTCGATGCGCTATGACGATGAAGATATACACCCAGTCCTGAACATTTGCTGAGCGATTGCTTCGAACGCTTATTATAAATGCTCATCATACGAGATAATGTCAATCTTACACAACTGCAAGTAAACAACTATTTTAATTAAATTGTACCGATCGATTGCGCTAAAAGTGTTTCTGGTGATTGACGACTAATAACACATGATCTTAAATAAAATCAAAAATTTGTCTGCCGTATATCAATCAGGTGATTTTAACAATTGATCGGCAATATCTCGACGATAACGAAATATTAACTATGCAATGTATTAATAATGCTTTAAATGAACCACGCGTATGAGTCAATTAATTTTGAAAGCACGGATTTATAGAACGAGGAAACGACAAAATCAGAATACAAATCAAATTGGTATATTAAAAAATACCACAATACCGAAACCCGTAGCTCAGCATTCGAATCGTACCCTCGGCAAATAAACGCCCATCCCTAATTCTTTATTCTGAAAACATAAATAATATAGAGGGCAATTGTGATAATTACCGGCATTAGCCATTGATGAATTTTCGGAATAAATATGACATCTATTTGACAAAAGTATAACAATTGATATCGACACATCTATTATTATTATGATATTGATAATTTAACGACATTGGATGACCTGTAATTAAGACGAACTACTATAAATTAAACGATCCGTAAATAATTATACTTTTCTTTTCATGATACATTACATTATATAAAATCAAATTATATCAATATCTTACTTTAAAAACAAGAACAATCATTCTAAAAGTAGAATACAGTTAATCCGCAGTAATCCGACAAATATTTTGCAAAGCGGCGTTGAATTGTTCAATTTGTTAGACTATAGAATACTGCCTCCGACTCCTTAAAGTCCAAAAAATTATGAAAATGATATACACGGATAACACAAGGTTTCATATTATAGAATTAACGTTGTTCATAGCAGTTAAAAAAATATAAACCTGTTACCGTCTTCAAACATATTTCATGATGATTTTGAAGCGTTCCAACCGTTCCTGTTATCTATATACAAAGTAAAATCTGTACAAAGCTTCCTCCGCCTCTGGACGTTTTACTTTCTTGAGAGTTCACCTCTTGCATGGTCCACAATCAGCGGATCGTCCTACACTGTACTCATTTGCTTTTTTCACACTGACAAAGCTTCGGCATACATATGTACTGCATGTTGGATTACAGGGGGCACCAGATTAGACTGGGGTCGGATTACCGAGGATCGACTGTGTGTAAAGCCATATCGGTGATTTAATCAAATTGTCTTAAACTAATATAAAATCCTAATAAAGTAACCGTTACAGTTTACAACGGGAGATTCATATACGGATCTTGATTCGCTGTCTTAAAGACTTTTATAATATGCAATAAATTATTCTACACATTATTAAGAAACTATTTTGAAAAATACTCCTTAATTTTAAAGTTACAGCATTTTAATGAACATAATCATTTTTCGGGTGAATTTGTCCCGTTACAATAGCTAAATTTGACGGCAACTGTGGCCATTGCGTAAGAATTAATAAAGAAAAGGTTTTCATACAAATATAATTGCATCTAGATTGTGCATTTCAAACTAAAATGGTCCAAATTAAAAAGGTTTAATTTTAGATGAACTTCAAATTTTCATTTATAAACGCAGGTTTATGCTCGTGGTCAGCAAATCTGACGCATTTGTTCTTGACGTTTATCCAGAGATTGAATGCGTATACGAATAAATTCTAAATAGACAACGTAACGAATATAAAAAAAAATATATTCATAATTT
The DNA here is from genome assembly GCA_008973525.1 of Stenopsyche tienmushanensis. Classification (NCBI taxonomy): domain Eukaryota; kingdom Metazoa; phylum Arthropoda; class Insecta; order Trichoptera; family Stenopsychidae; genus Stenopsyche; species Stenopsyche tienmushanensis. The sequence goes on along the minus strand of WACJ01000533.1, from coordinate 498,496 downwards.
CATAAAGACTTTTTAAATGACAGATTTAAAGAATTGCAATAATAAATCTTTTTCATATCAGATTTTATACAATGGAACGATGTGTCCTTTGTTACAAGCGTCAATTTTGTTATGCACTGCTCTTGCAAGACTGCAAGTGGATTATCATCAAAATACGCGTTAATCATATTTGAGTCGTTGAATTACTTCCGACGATAAGTCGTATTTGCGCGTGACAATGAGGTTTGACAGTTGATTTATTAAATAGACGAGCGTTTTTATATGAATCAGGGCATTTAAAAATTTCTCATTGATGACGCGTCTGCGTGTCCGCTAGTCGTCGGTTCAAAATTCACTGCGCTATAGAATCAAAGACGTGCTTGAAACGTGCGAGCCCATCAGAGGAGACGGTGATCGATGCATACGATTTCGAAATAATAATTAGAACAAATTTGTGCAATGAACTGCGTTCTGGAACAGAATTCATCAATGAAAATTTTATAAAACAGGCGAGTATAAGAGAATTTGATTATCGTTGTGCGGGCATATAATATGAACGTTAAGTATGGTCAGTCTTGAGTAAAAATGTATTAACGTACATGGATTTATTAGTTTAGTATTTAACCAGTTCCGAGCGTGTAATATCAAAAATTAATTATTGTGCGATATGTCAAATGTTGAGTTCCCGGATCTTGCGGATTATCGACGGTCGGCGGTGGAACGTAGGACAGGGCTGCATCGTCAGGGCTGAGATGTGCGTTCATCGCTGCCGGGGGGATAACCTGACAGTATCGGACGGGATTCGCGGGGCGAAGTCCGAGATGCCCCCAATGCGCTGGCGACGCGTCTCCGATCTGACGACACCTTCGGGTCGGAGGGAGCGGACCGCGCGGCCGGGGGAGTCCCCGGTGGGGCGCGGGGCTCCGCGGGGCCGTCGACGCGACCTCTCCGCCTCCGGCGCCGAGCTCCGGACGGACGCGGAAGTCGCGAGGGATTCGTTTCGGAAACGTCGCATTTGTCGACAACTGTCAGGTTCGGTTCGAGGGGTCGGCGTTTCGATCGATGAGGGGGCGCTGGGCCGCCATGGCGCCGACGGGCTCCCGTTTCCGGGCGCTCCGGGCGGGGGAACGCCGGGACACCGGCGGGTCGAAAGAATCGGGACGCGGGTGGCGCGCGGCGGGAGGGCGGGCTGGCGGGCGCGGCTACTCACCGGAGAACTTGAGACCGCCGAGGGTCGGATTGGGCGGCGGTTTGCTGCCCTCGGCGAAGGACGTCGTCCTGGGGCGGCCGCTCATGGCGCTGGGGGCGCCGGCTGCACGCCGCCCACCGCCGCAGACATTGACCCGCTCGGCCGCACTCGTCCGAGCTCGGCCGACCTCGCGCCGACGTGACGTCACGGAACCTCCCCGCCCCTCGCACCGCGAACGCGATCGATTATTATTATCCGCCCGATTCTTCGTCGGCGCTGACGGCCAAAATGCAAAAAAAACCTCGAAGCTGCACCTCTCGAAACGAAAAAATCCAATAATTTAAAATAATACAACAACTCATAAAAAAATACTAATATTGCCTTCGAATAAAATTTAAATTTTACACATATTGCACATATTATGATGTTATAACAATCACAAAAAAATCGATATTCTTCATTAAATACAACACAGTCAAAATTATCACAACAAAAAACTATTTCCGCTATCATTTTTCACAAATTGAAATTTGAACGAACGGCCGATTTGCATTTTGGCGGTGTGGCACAAAGAAGTCGCACCCGATAGCTATTCGGCCGGCGACGCCGGGACGGCCGTCGTCATGCGACGTCGGCCATTGACGATTCTGGCGAATGAATTGCATTAAATTTATTTTATTCGATCTGACCAATTTACTATTTCCCCGATAGAGTCCTATTTTACCCATGTATAATTTAATTGATTGATTCAAAAAATATATATTCCATAATTTTTAATAACATATAAAATGTAAAACTTAGTGGTTTATTTATTAAATTTTGAATATATATATAAATTGGCGAATTATCCAATATCCGCAATTCCAATGCGAATATATATTTTTTCAAGCAATATAAAAAATATTTTCTATCGCCTCTGGTGGAACGCATTATCGACGGCCCATTTGCTGCATATTAGTTTTGACGTATAGCAATGCCATCTCTTGACAATTTTGCAGTAATAAACTCTTTTGTCAAATTTTGCAAAATGGTAATATAATAAATTTGTGTCTCAAGCCAATATTGTATGAAAAAGCATAAATTATTTTAAATTTTGTGGTTAACTTTAAAATATGCTCAAAAATACTTCTACGAATCTAATAGCCGGCAGTCTTTGGTAACAATTAATTTTTAGTTCATATTATATATTTATCTCAGAAAATGTATTTTATTTTAATAAATGGATATTCCCCGTGTATAGCAAAATAACATGATTTAATAATATTGTGCTACATTCCAATGAAATCCAATTAAACAGCCTCATGGCAACAGATCCCTGCATCATAACAGACCAAATATGGAATATAGATATGTGAGCTTGAATAATAAGATCACAATAATTACATTTCTAAAGCTCTACAATAATAAAATTCAAACATTTGTGTGATTTATTTTGATAGTGATATTACATCACTTTATTATTCAGTTACGTGATAAACTGCAAATTTTATGGAAATACATTGATTTTGCTACTAAAACCTTATTTTCCATCTAAATACAGTCTCCTGACAGACAATCCGTATCGAAGTAATACGACAAAATATTATTGCCGAAATTATGTTTTCCATATAATGCAATCAATAATATACATGCTGTAAATAGTTTTAAAGGAAAAGTATTGTAAGAGTGATTTATCATCAAATGAAACAACTAATATTCAGTTTATTCACATTTATTCATAGAAGACAGATCGATCATAGAAGATATTTTAGTTAGAGGCGCACACACATTTCTAACGACGACGGGATGACAGACAGCAAGGCACCTAACGACAAGGCTTAATAATTTTTCAAGCCAAAAAATAAAGTAGGTCGGCAAAAAAAATTAGAAATTATACAAAACTAGTATAAAATGTCTCATATAAATTCCTCAAAAATTTGTAGATTTTATTATAATTACTTTTGAATTATGCATATATTCATGATCACCCTTGTTAAAAAAAATAAAAATAGAACAAATCAGCAAATGGTTTCATTTTCGAGAGCCGAAAACAGCTCGTTACGTCTAGCATTTGGAACGAAAGAGGAAGAGGTACTCGCGCGCCTTCAATCATAAAATTGTCATTATAAAGACGCGTTGAAAAAAAATAAAACAAAATTTTAAATTAAATAAAAACACATATATTATGAATTTTAAATCAAAAGGCAACATAACTACATGAACATATATAACACAAATAAATTAAATAAAAACATATTCAATGTGACCGCGTCCAGTGACTCGGTTGACTAATTCCTGCTGAGCGTACACGGAACTAAACAAGATGCATAGGGTTATTCACAAAAAGAATACTTAAAAAAATAATAATCAAAAACTCTGTTATAGAAATAGTAGAATTTGCCTAAAAGCGAGGATAGTATTCTTACAAGTTTAATTAATATTCAACATACTTATTAATATATATTATTTGTATAATAGCAAACGAAGACAGTTTGGCATGATTTCACATACGAAATAATATTCACATCATTCATCAGATTTTTATAAAATATATGTTACATAAAATTTTCTTCCCTTTCCGTCGTACGCGCACGGACGATATTTTACTGGCCGCTTTTCCTGAATCGACGGTTCGATCTAGGATTTTCGATTCATCCCGTCGATGCGATACTGTGACGCGCGCGAACGCGGTCAATCGATGATTTTTTAAAACGTAATTCGTCCCAAGAACTGAAATGCATAGTAAATTTGCAAAGGAATCTGTGTCCTTTTAAAATACTCTTCTCCCGTTATTGATCTATCGTTACGTACAAAATAAACATATCACTTAAGCGGAAAGGACAATCACTACGAATGCAGTTTTACAAGCTAGTTGACAGTTAAAAGTAGGTTTTCTTACGCATATTCATAAATGAGGAATTACTAACTATAGTCACACATTTTCCCTAAACATTTCAATTATCGATAAGTAAATATCATGGTATATGTATACTTTTTCAAATATAATATATATATATACATATATATATATGATATATAGCATACGTTCACAATATAATAATAATATATTCTCTGTACTAAAATCTAATATACAATAAAATAATATGTTTACAAATGTTCCCTCATTTTTAGTATTTTTTCGTACAATCACTTGAATAAAAATATTTTCCTCCAATCGAATGTAGGATAACTGAATCAACTTTTGCAATATTTTTTTTTTTTTTTATACAAAGTTCAATTCCGAATTTGACATAAATTTGTGCATCGAACCCCGCAACTCTGTTTTTAATATGTAAAATAAAAAAAACATTTATTCATATCTACAGAGAAAAGAAAGGTTTTTTTATAATAGGGGAGATGTCGGGGGACACAAATCCACATGGATATTAAATTAAGAATCTTCATAATAAGAAAAACGCCCTGTCAAAGGCATTTCTACAGTCGATATGTTAAATCTAATTTATGTGGTCATTTCTCTGCATCATCTGAGTTCAAACATACAGCCTCGACATATATAAAACAAAATCATTATTCATAGTTCATAACAATCAGTGAAAACATTGAGAATACTTGAAACGCTATTTAACCTACACTTAAATGATTAAGCACTTAAAAAAATAAATTTTGACAAACAGTTTGTGAAAACTTTATTAGGTAATCTCTCTACAAATGATAACAAATATTTTGTATTATAATCTTTTTTTTTTTCAACATCAATAGTGTGTACGTAATCATTTCCGACGTCGAAGAATGAAAATATGTAAAGAATGTTGTAATATCTAAGGGAAAATTGCATATTTTCTTTTCACCAAAAGTTACTCTATCTTATCGACGATCGCGCGGACCGCGTCGATGCCGCACGCACTCTGTCTCTCGCTCTCTCTCGTTCGTACTCCCTAAATCATTTTTGAAAATTTACAAAATAAATCTATGAAAAAATCAACAATCATTTGATTAAATGCTTTAGTAGTAGTATTTGATTCTACAATAATATTTATAAAAGATCAGGTGAATCAAAACGAAATACAATCAATCACTTAACATTAAGAAAAATAATAAGCATAAAAGAGTAGTCAAAGAAAAAAAGATAACACGATAATATAATTTTTAAAAGTAAGCAACATGTCATAACATGATCGATACTCTTAATATTCTTTACAATAATTTAAATAATTTACGTACATATTTAAAAAACGACAATATTGCAGTTAATATTAAAAATAATTATATTAAAACATCATACATCTCGATGGATAGTCCGCTTTGATCGTGCGAAAGCGGCACGTAGCGTTCTTCAAAATGAAAAATTGGACCATTCCCAGCCTCTTAACGACTTCCGTCGGCGATTCGAACTAAACCAGAAATACTAAACGAAGGTAGATTAACTTAAATATTTATTCAATAGTACAATTAACATTTACATAAAAACAGTACTTTACATTATCAAAATATTCTTCTTCCGATTCGCAAAAATGCGATCGTCACGTAAAACCTTCCGCGTCCGGTCTCGGATCCCCCGTCCGAAGACGGGCAGTGCGAGACGTCCGGTTTCAAAAATAACATTTGCATCAGTCGACAGGAAACTTGCGGGCCAAATCAACAATAAACAGTCACTTATAACAAATTATTTCAAATATGCCTCATACAAATTTTCCCTTCAAATGCAATCCTCTCGGCACGGAGGCAACAGAACATTATAACTTCATATAGGACTACCGACAAACACACAATTAATAATATTAATTATAAATATCAACTTACAATTTTAACTACTCATCAATTTTAAAATAAATACGCACAGTATCATCTGATATTTTTCCGTAAAACAGTCGATTTAAATTATTGAGAGTCATGACTCCCGTAGTTTTAAGTGCACTCGTTACAAATTCTTATGTCTAAAAATCGTCTTCCAGCGACGCACTAACCGTCCGTCGCTGTTTTTCTTTTCGATACTGGTGTATCAATTCGGCGGTTTCACAATTTTTTTTAATCTGAAATCATATATGCGACGACAGAACAGAACTAGATCCGGTGAGATGTTGAACGGAACTTTTCCATCGTTCGTGACCACGGCGGGTGTTATTTCGCTGGCGGGCATGCTGGGCACTATGCTCGGAGGACAGACGATGTTTTCTTCCGTAGCTTTCACATGTTTGCGATATCTGAAAGTGTAAGATGAGATTTGATGATAGTTTATCGTCGACGTTCTTATTTATGTTCAAACAAATGTACACAAAAAACAGATCGAGACTGACCGGCAATATTCATTAAAAGTTAGCACATAGCACTTGTCTTCTATGCAGGCAACACTGTTAGCGTCTCGGTGTCTCGATGCGAACACTTCTTCCGCACAATCGTCTGGCTGTCTTCCGCAATCGGTGTGTTCCGGTCTGTAGTACCACAGCAGAGATACCATCATCTCGCCTGGAAAAGTTAAATAAACATGTGTAAATATTTAATCGACAGTATTACCTTTCGATGGAAAATTAATTTGGTTTGTAATATTTTAATTTATACAACAAATTTCATAGTTGAATTGGATTAAAAAATAATCAATGCAAGTAAGTGTAATTCGAGGGACGGAACTGATCTCCATACATTATTTTTTAATTTATAGTCATAATTCCAAAACATCCCTTTATAGTGTAAAAAGTGAGTATCTTTAATCCATTGCATCGATAGAATTCCATTTACATTTACATGACATGAATTTAGATGTCTTAGGATAATTTTTGGTACTGACCATCGGTTGGATTCTCCCACAGTTGAGTGACTCGCGCGACGAAAGGCGCTTCCGTTCTACGCGCTCCGGCTCTCAATAACACGCAATCGCCGCGTTTCACGGAGTCTCCGGCCCGATCGTGTTTCATTCCCGAATAGCACCAAGCTATCAACGGAATGTCTTCGTTCTGAAAAGTTAAATCGTTCCAAATTAGTTTGCGATGAAAAATGTATGGGAAATAAGTACGATATCCGCAGGAAAAAATGCACTCACGTTGATGTAGACTTTTCCCTGTTGGGGTTCGCCTTCCCAAGTCCAACCGTTGCTCCACCTCGGATTGGAGAGCCTTCTGATGGGCAGAAGTTCCACCGTTTCGCTCTCGCCGCCGTCGGCCGGCTTCGCTTTCTTCTTGACGCTCTTGAGTCCGGCTCCTATCTTGTTCTTAGCGACCTTCTTGGCCTTCGGGCAGTCCGCCTTGGAGATCTTGGAGCTCGCGTCCTTGGCGTCCGCCGGACACTTCGCCTTGGCGGGGACGTCCTTCTGGGCGGTCTTGTCCGACTTTCTGACGAGAGGTCCGGGGGACTTGGACTCGTTGCGCGCGATCCTCTCGATCGACGCCCTCCCGTCCGCCTTGTCGCGCGCGAGGGTCGTCTGCGCGCAGTCGGCCTCGTTCATCTTCTTCACGACGTTGTTGTTGATGTTGAGGACGGTCCTGCCCTTCGCGTCGCCGCCGACGTCCCCGCCCCTCTTTCCCTTCCTGGCGAGGAAGCCCGGGACGCACTCGGCGACGGTCCCCGCGTCGCCGCCGCCGGGGGCCTCCGCCTCGGCGGCCGACGTCTTGTCGACGCTCTCGCTCGTCGGGTCGATGTTGTTGTTCTTCATTATGAGGTTCTCGAGCAGGATGGCGCTCTTGTTCTTGGGGAGCGAGGGGGAAGCGTCGTCGGCCGGCTCCGCGGAGGGGTCGTCGTAGTGCCTCGCCGACTGCTTTCTGTCGGTGTATTTGAGCAGGCTGCTCGCGAGCTTCTTCCTCTTGGGGACGGGGGGAGGCTCCGCCGCGGGACTCGCGCTCTTCCTCTTGCCGGCCGCCTTCCTCCGGTGCGGGCCGTCCGAGTCCGAAGGGTCGGGAGCGCTCCTCTCGCTCTTTATCGTGTTGAGCTGTCTCTTTCCGTTGTTCAGTTTGAAAATCTTGTCCGGCTTCTTTATGAGGTCCTTGTAGCTGCCGCCGCGGTCGTCCGCGAGCGCCTTCCGCCTCTTCTGGAGTTTGACGTGTTCGCCTATGCCGTTCGCCGCCGGGACTCCGTCCGTCGCGTCCGCCTCGACCTCCGGCTTCGGCCGCGGGCGCCTCCTCTTCGGGTCGGCCTTCGGCTCGGCGTCGCCGAGTCGCCCCTCGTCGGGGGCGCCCCCGTCGGCGGCGCGCTTCCCGGGAGCGCCGTCGTCCGGCGCGAGCGAGCCGCCCCTCCCGCCCGGGGCGAGCTCGTCGGAGGGGCTCTCCTTCTTCGCGTCGACGGAGAGGTCGATCACGTCGTCGGCGTCCTCCGCGGGCACGATGGCGCAGTCCGCGTCGCTCCTGCCGTCGGCGCCGTTCTCGTCCGAGGACGAGAGGTCGATCGGAGCCATCTTCGAGCTCGGCGAGTCGAGCAGGATGACCTCGTCGCCGCTGTCCGCCTCGCTCTTCGCGTCGTCGGGGGGGACCGCGACCGGGCCGGCGGCCGTCCGCGGGGGGCGCTCCGCGGGCGCGACGTCCGCGGGGACCGTCTGCGGTTGGCACATGAGGAGCATCGTCGTCTGGCCGGGATCGTCGTCGGCGCCTATCGACTTCCTCGCCGCCGCCTTCCCGACGCGGGCCCTCCTCTGGGCGGGGGCCGGACTGCGGGGGTGCGGAAGGTCCGGGGGCTGCGGAATGCACGCTCCCGCGGAGCCCCGCGCCGGGGACGGCGGGCCGTGGGCCTCCGGCGGGATCACGCTCAGCGAGGGGTTGACGGCCACGGGGCAGCAGCCCCCGCGGCCCTCGCCGGCCTCCCGCCTGCTTCTCCCGGTCGCCTGCTCGGGGAAGTACTCCCGCTTGGGGGACGCGCGGCGCGCCCCGACGCCGAGGTCGGCGATCTTCGCGCTGCACTCGCTCTTGAGCACCCTGTTCAGCAGGGGAGGATCTTTCGCGTTCGACGTTTTGGCTCTTCTCTTGTCGTCGACGCAAAAGCTGGAAGCCGGCGGAGCGAGGATCGGCGCCGGGGCGCGGCTTCCCCCCGGGGGACTGTTGGTGTTCGGGCCGCCACCGGCCGGGGGATTACCAGTAGCGGGCCCAGTATGGACGTTTTTTGGACAGGACTGCAGCGGGCACGGACACGAGCCCTGATAAGATTGATCTGAAAGCAGATTCGGAAGGTCAGCGTCGGCGGTCCGGAGCGTAGGGCGCGGGGCGCCGGCCGGGGGGCGACGGAGCGTTACCTATGTATGCGACGGGGGCCTGCGGCGCCGCGTGGGGATGGCGGTAGCAGGGCGGGCAGTACTGCGGGGCGTACGCCTCCGGAGCCGTCGGCGAGATCTGAAACGCGACAGAGAAAGCGGTCAGCGATCGGCGAACGAGGCCTCCCGGTCGCGGGGAGAGCTCGGGTCGAGGGCGCACCTGGCTGTCGTGGGGGCCGGGGGGCAGCGGCGCCGGTCTGTAGGACGTCGAGCTGCGATGCGCGGGCGGAGGTCGGTAGCAGGAGGGCGCCGGGGGCGCCGGACCCGATCCCGGGGCCCGACCTCCTCCGTAGCAAACCTCGCCGCTTCCATAGTGCGCGTGCGAGCCGTACTGGCCCGCGAAGCCTCCTCCGTAGTGCACCACCTGAGGACGAAGAAGAGCGACGCGTCAGTTGCGAACCGACATTTATACCGGCACAGTCGCATCGTCGAGGGCGGCGAAGGTGCGAGACTCACCGGCGGTGCTTGTTGGTAGGAATATCTGCCGAACTGCGACGGCTGCTCGGGAGGCAGCGACGGGGGGCCGGCGCCGTCCTTGAAGCCTCCGTGGAGAGGAGTCGTCGTGATAAGGGGGCCGGCCGGCTGATAGTAACCTGCGAAAGAAAACAGACTCAAAGTTAAAATCAATCTCAACTCGCTGCGAATTGGCGCGAATGCGAAACACCGTGAACGGGGATTCCCCTGGAGCTCAGCTACTGATGTCAGGTAAGAATTTGAATTTGAAACGCTCGCGTGGGAGTCGTTTCGTTTCCGACGAAAGAATCCCACATATTTGTCACCGACAATGATTCGGTCCTAAAAAGGCATGCTGTAACGCGATACGTTCAGCCGAGGATATTTAACCGACAGTCGCGTTTCGATCTATTCTTCAGATGATGGCTTTCAATTTGGAATATATGTAAATAATAACCCATATAGGTAGTCCAAAAATATCAAAATTATATCATATCTTTCATATAAATAGATTTGAATAGTAAATTGTTGAGCAATAAGTGTCGAAAAACGTAGACTGTTTTTGACTTAAAATTTAATACGAAAATACTGATAATATAAAGCTGACACGTGTTTAATTGGTAACAATTGATATGGATGAATCAATATTCCAGAAACGAATCGATGTGAAATGCAATGGAGCGCATTCAGACAGGCAACCGACTGATTTTTGAAGGTGAATAGTTAAGAGCGACGCGAACAACTCGCTTCGGCTTCATCGATTATGCAAATTCCTATTTAACGAGCATAAGATTTGGAATAAAAGTTTTCGAAGCATAGGAAAATGCACCAAAGATAGACGAGCACAGAGCGATGCATTTTCCTCCGAAAAGCTTATGTTAGAGCGAGAAAGCGGCCGAAAGAGACGGAGGAGAAAAGCGCGGATTAATTTGAAGTGTACTCGTGTATTTTATTCATAGAGCAGATATTGCATGCAAATAACGAGAGGGATGTTTATGCGTCGGAGCCGACGTAGGACGAAGGGAAGACTCGTTTTATGGAACGACATCTCAGCGGCCGGATCGGGTAACGTTTTACTGCCGAAACAGTGTCCATTATAAGCGACGACTTCTGACAAGCATCGCTTGCTGTCTGTTTATGGCTCATTTGCGACTGTCGAGTGTTGAAGCACGTCTTGGCGCATGCGCACTTTCGTTTACAATAAATTTACTTGGAGACTAGACAGGCAACAGGCAGCCCATATAGGGAAGACTTACACACGTTGTGCTTACTAAAACACTATTTTTTAATGTGATGTATCTACAGTTAGAGAGCAAATACAATATGAAACTATAGTTGACAATATTTCAAATAAGATTCATAAGCGATAAAAAAGCAGCTACTTCAGGAACATTCTTAAAAACATTTTCTCATTCTTAAAAACGTCATATTTGAAATTAAGTTCTTGCACAAAAATTGTAAAATTATCAATTTAGTTTGGATATCAATATTTTAAGAGTGCCTTAGTCGTATAAGTAAATTAAATAAAATAGATATTTTCTATCCAAATACTGCTTGACGCTAGACGAATGCACATTTTTGTGAATTAATTGACTAAAGTTGGCTAATGAGGATTTATTAAAATTGTTTTAGATAAAATTAAGCACATTCCTAATATACGGAATGATAAAAAACTATATTTAACTTTCAGAAGTATTTCTCAGTAAAATCTTACTGCTGTGGAGCGCCTTCCGTGGCTTTATTTTCACGTCAAACTTTTATGATTTAATGTGAAACATTTAGCGTGTATTTATAAACTACAAAATATCCCGAGAGTGGTGTTCTGGAAACAACCCCCTTCCCGACCTTAACCCAAATAAACATTCGTCGGCTATGAATTATGAAGCAGAAAAGTGCAAAAAAGGATGCGGAGCAACTGAAACGCTCCATAAATATGTGTGACCCTATTTAAATCTCTTCCGAGATGGGTGTTAAACACCAACAATTTTGAATGATGTGCATCATAATCTAAAATATTTGTAATTTCAACAATAATGGAGAAACAAAAGTGTAATCATTGTGTCATCTATTCGCCATGATGGATCTGCGGATACAGAAAGCGGCAAACCAGAAATTATTCAATTTTATCATGTCAGTCCAAAGGTTCGTGCGCATTTTTGGGAATTTTTAAAATAGTACAGTAAACTTTTGGACTGACATGATATAATGATACTAAATGTGGAGTTGATTCTTTGGCCCAACAATGAACAATACCAACAAGTACAAGAGGGGGTCCGTGGACTACATGAGTTTAAGAAGCGCTGCTTTAATGGATTTGTACTTTGGAAAGCCTCGAACCCGAAAAAAACGACTGAATAGAAGCAAATATATTTAACCCTTTTCGGACGTATTAAATTTGGACATGGGTGTCGTAATGGTCGGAATTCATTTCTATTGAAAGAGCACTAATACATAACATGCAAGATTATGAAGGATAAACAAGATTTATCAATTCTTTATTGAACATTAGATGTGCGTTTAGATCAGGGGTTCTTAAACTGGGGTCCGCGAAGCCATTATCTATACTTGAACAAGTTATTTTCGTGGAATTATTTACAGAAAAACTTGTAAGAAGATCTATTTTGTCCAATATTTAACCAAGAAATGTTTGTTTGTTTGAAAAATTAAGGTTTACACAATAATGTGTTTCAATAATATTTTTTTACTAAAAAAAATGTAGCATGGGAATAATTCGCGGTTATTTTTGAGGAATTATAATAATATAAAATTAATGAATTAATTAAAATTATAACTTCGTCGTTAAATATCGATTTATTTGGTCGTCAAAACGGGCCGTTTTTATGCTGCCTATCCTTTCTGGAGCGTCTGCTGACTGGTCGTCTGCTGCGATCGGAGGTAAAGAATCGCCCTTTTTGCGGAGGTTAAATACGAATTTCCGTCGCATATGCTGCGAGTTCGTCTCGGGGCTGCGGGGCCCCATCGCCACTGAGAGCGGAGGTCTTCACTTTTCGGAGTGCCCCGATAGCAGCATTTATACTACATCGTAAAACAGAGAATGCAAATTTTTACATCGATCCAATAAGAAAAAATGATGATGTTTTGGAGGAAATACATGGACAGCCAGTTTTTAGTTATATAAATTAGTTATAGGTATTTATGCAAATAATACAAAAATGTGCTTGTAACAACAGTTTTTCGGGTGTGGGTCAAATAAGACCCACGAAGCACGTAGTTTTGCCAAAAATAGCAATACAACTAAAGGGTTAAGGACAGTAATTTTTTCTACAATTCGTTCTAATGCGCGTTCTAATCAGTCTTCAGTACGTTGTTGCAGCGACCGAACGAAATCTACGATGACAAATGATAAATATGATCAGCGGAAGATCAGCTCGGATATGGAGCGCTCGGCACGAAGAACTGCGATCTCGAATGGCGCATAACGATCTAATGGTACGATTGTTGAAAATATTTAATGGCACCGACTGCCGTGAAAATATGTTCGGCTAACGGTATTAATATATCAGAGTTGAAAGGAGATTATGCGCCATAGATAGCCAAGAAACAACATAAATAAAAGGGCATGGAGAGCTCAGTAACGAGGTTTCTCTCGATGCATCATCTGGCCACCGTCGTCTTTCAGGGGCACCGGGAAATTTAAAGGGCACGACTTTCGCATCACTCGTACTCATTGCGGACGTTTATATTACAAACAACGAACATTAACAAAGAAAATGATATATCTCGGGTATCGGAATCGTGCCGGACGTTACATCTTCCATGTGCGAAGCCGAAGCTACCGAATTAGATCTACACACGAGACACAATATTTAAACTATCATAAATGTCACATTGCAAACCAAAACTTGAAAATAAGAGTATGTTTGTGAATAAATAAGTCGGGTCGGATTTGAAATCTAGTTTAATTTATTGTTGTGTGTAAGGAAGCGATGTTCTCCCACAGGTACGTGGGCCGACGCCTCGAGCTAAACTGCGAGATGTTCCTTACAAAATGACATCATTATGTACGTCGAGCCTCCAACGACTAAACTAATACTATTAAAAACCCATAAATTATTATAACATAATGCGATCTCAATCAGATTAAGCTCCGGCTTGCAAGAATTACACGATTGATATACGAGATGAGCAAGCTCTGAGAAACACTATACGCCATTAAAACAACATCCAAGACGAATTGAAGAATGGCATTTAGACAGATTTAAAAGGTAATTTCACCAAAAGAGGCTCTTCTACCGAATGATTCCACAAGTATTATATCATACGTGTCCTGCAATATGAATTTGTCTTAGCTTCGATCGAGAAATTCGATATTCCAGCTTGGAAGTATTAAAATTTGAACGATATATATCAGCATTCCTCAATCCTCGATCCTCAAAATACCTATTCAATAGCTAACAAATACTCTAAACGCATAGAAAATTTAAACAGGAATTTCAACGTTGTTAAATACTCAATTGATTCTAATTTTCAAACCTAAATTACACATTAAAAATATTAATACCATGTAAAGATTCGAAAACTAACGGTATATATTTTTAAATTAACCTCGGCCAGTCTCTTATCACTGGCCAATTTGACATGGTTTTCAGAGCACATATTCGAGTCATCTAGAACAGTGATTCTTAAACATCGCGGACCTATGGGGGTCCACGAAGCAACTGTCGGGGGTCTGCGAAATATAGAAAAACATTTATATATACTTGAACAAGATATTTTCGTAGATTTTTTTTACAGACAACAATATAATATATATTTTGAATAATATTTGACCAAAAAATGCTCTTTCTACATAAGATTAACTATTTGCGGTCCTATGTCGAGTCTGACTCGACATCGATTTTATTCCGGTGCGTCCTATGTCGAGTCTGACTCGACATTTTTTTCCACTCAGATTTGACAAGTAAATTTTTTGCGTATCGTGTTTAGGATAGTATTTGGAAAGGAATATTGGTTTTTATGATCCTTCATAGTGTTTCGCTTATCTGATAGAGATACAAAATAAAGGGGCTGTTGCCCGGATAAAATCCTAAAACACAGACAGTGACTCTTGATATGCGCTCTCATGAATATCTCCGATTATACAATCATATAGTATTCGTAATATTTTTATGCAAAACTAACGGATATACAAAATGCCAAGAATTTAAAAGAAAACAGTCATATAAATGAGTTTAAAAGCAGTGGCGACAGTGATTATATGCGTGAACTGGATATTGAATTGCAAGAATTAGCAATAGATAAATAAATTGGAGAGAATGATTATAGTGTGGTTTAAACAATCAATAAAAAAATCAGTCCCAAGTCCCAGTATCCATTTAGGCCAATCCAGAATCAAAAATACACAACAAAAAAAGCTGACGGTGGAAGTCTATCACACTGGTAATGTTTCTTCTCGAGAATTCCTCGAGAAATATGCAAAATCGAGAATTTTCTTTTCTTGAGAAATTTAAGAAATACATTTTTATTGTATAAAATAAAATTTGTATGATTGTGAACCAGATACAAGCGCTTTGATCTTTAAATATGGATATGAGTGGGTTTTTGCCAAAATGCATTCTGGTTTTATTAGGGTTCTAGACATGGCAAAAAAATCGCACATTTTTTTTTTACTTTCAATATTTTAGAATTTATTCTCTTCGTCATTAAAATATCTATGTTTTCTTAGAAAGTCGAAAAATCTTAATAAAGAGCTTATCCAACGATAGCGATTTCAACAAATTATACCAGAAATATAAAAAAGGTTATTAAAATGCCTTGAAATGGCATCTGTTTATAATGGGCTATTTTAAAAACAATATGAATAAGTAGTAATTAAATTTTAAATGTCAACCATATTTCTGGTTGTGTTATTTTAATTAAACACTAAGATAGTAATATTTATATGCTATACTTTACCATTTTACACACACTAAAAACAAGTATTTTCGATCTTACATAAATGTTGTAACCTTACTTTCTGGATGATTCTCGTGTATATATATGTATTGCCAATCACACATTGTATAGATTTGAACCCAATATGCTTGAGTTACAAACACAATCGCTAAATCACGGGACTACATGCAATATATATATAAGGCATTTTGATTTATTACACGATAAAAATTGGCATAACTCGAGACATATCTTAATAACTCTACTTCACAACGAATCCCTAAAATGTCATAACAAAAAGGTTTTTGAGCTCAAATGATGAATGAGTATCTAATAGGCTAAAAAGTTATCAAATCAAATGATTATAAACGTCTCAACTATAAATATTGAGCAGAAATGTGGTGGGTGTATTTCGTTACATTATTAGCATCACAATCATTCGCAAATGCGATTTGTCGATCAAATCCCATTATCAGATTTCTTCGTCCGACTCGACAATGCTATTATGTGTCGACGATATTAAAAATGGTCGTCTTCGACGGCGAGTAGATTTGGAATCGGAAACGAATCAACTTTCCTTTATTCCGCAACATAAGTTGTCCTTCCAAACCAGTTATCATCTTGGTTAATCCAGTAAATTAACAATTGCAACCTTGCACACGACCATATGAATATCTTCACTTATTGGATTCGATTTTGGTTTAACATTTTGAATCGAAATTTTATTAGTTCGTCGATTTTATTATCATAATTGCAAATCGCAAATTTAAACGTTGAATACACTCTCGGAATATCATTTTAAATGTTCGCAATTAATAGAAAGTATAGAAGTCTTTCTACTCGATGCATAGTTTGAGATGCACCGATTTAAACAACGGAGAGCTTTCAAAGCTCGTAGCTTTTATTTACGTCTAAAAGAATTGAATTACGCCACAATGCAGCTCAGATAAATATGCAATTGTAAAGCTATCTTATGAATCTTGAGATATCTCAATTCGGGTAAGTTAATAAAAATAGAAATGGAAGGGCCGCATATTCAATAATAAAACGCTCGAATATGAAATGTTTTTGAACTATGGAAATGCAAATGGAACAGATTTAATCCATAATGGATCGGAGCTGCATTTTACGTACTTGACAAATTGTATTGAACTAAAGATAGTGCTTTATTTATTAATTTAATAATCATCAAGTTTAGGGTTAATTGTTCAACAGCAAAAATGAAAAGGATCGAATCAGACATTGTATAATGTATTTTACGAGGATCGTTTAGAAAGTAAGGTTACAAGGATTCCTGAGGCCGGTAGATTTTTTTGTTTGGAAGTTGGCGCATTTGATGTATAGGGGGAATTCTAACGGTCGGTATGTTTGGTCTCCCGCGCGTTTGTCAGCCATTTTATTCAGTCACAGTGAATTTTTCCGATGGAGAGGTCGTCGCGCGCTCCCGTCACCTCCTATTCGTGCGAGATCCACACTATTATCCGTTTTTTGAATTTACACTGGTTTATTGACACTGGCATACAAAACCCGATGCCTTGACTACTTAAATTTCTCGATCTCGAAAGCAATTACGTTGAAAAATAGATGATAAACTACTAAAATGGCTAATTGAATTATTTCCTCGACAAGATATTGAGAAACTGTCACCGAAATTCTTATGTTGACTTTGGATAAAATAATTTTTTAATAGCAGAAAAAGCTCTACAAGTGGCAAAAATTTCATTATATTTTAATTAGGGCTTCGATATTTATTTATTGAAGCGCAGGAAATCAGACTAAATATATATTTCTTCAAACTGTGAAAACGTTTTCAACGTTTCTGATTTAAAAATCAAACCATTACAGTCGTCATTAATAAAAGCCCTGGAACTAGCCCAATATACCAAACCAACACAAACCCAGGATTAAAGCTTCCGGAAAGATCCTCCGTTGCATTTATTGGGATGTTTGCAATATAATTAAGTTTGATTTATTAAAGCCAGGTGGTAAATATTAATACGAAGATTTATTAAAAACAACAAAAACGGATTGTCAATAAAAAAAATGATCAAAATTTAATTGGCCGGAAGGAGATAATTCTTCAGAGTTAAAAATGATCCATGACAAGATCCAGAATTTGTATTTGGAGTTTCTACCACACCTCTATATTCCTCGAATTTGCTATATTTGATTATTATCTATTCAGAGCTTATAAACATGATATTATATTCTAGATCTTGCATTAAATCACTTAATTGTATTTTAAGTCAATAATCTAACATATAAAAATGAATTGGGTTTTGTTCGTTCGAAATGCGCTGCCATACCGTTCATCGGATTGCGATAAAACTTCGTCCACTTATTGCTAAGGATTCCGCGAGTAACATAAGCATAGTTTAATATATAAAAAAAAACAATGTTTGTTTGTCCGTATTTAATGCGTTGTCATACCGTTCATTCGATTGCGATAAAACTTTGCCAAGTTATTGTTTGCACTTTATCAAATAATATAGGTATAGTACAATTAACTTACAGTAGATCTTATATATAAAAATCAATGTTTAACAAATAAAAAAAAGATGTAAATTAGTTGTTAAAAATGTTGTCATATTAGGTCCTTCCGAAATAAATCTATTATTTATGCACGCTCTTGCTTGGCTTTTTTTTGTATCGCCAGCTTTAATTTTGAAGTGAAATTTGTATAGGCGCCTTGGAGAAAATTGGATTGAATGTCACAAAAAATGAAACTCAAGTCAAAACAACGAAAACACCTTTTCCGCAAATTATCACTAGAGATGATAAATTAATTGTAAAAAAACAATGGCTTTCTAAGAAAAAAATCCCGTTCCGACGTCCAAACCAGGATTAACACTTTAGACAGTTATTCTATGTATTTTGTGGAATATGACTAGAGTTATTTACTATGAACTTATTAAACCGTGCGAAACGATAACTGCGGAAGTTTATTGCAAACAATTAGACACGCAAACAAAAAGATGAGGAGTTATTTTATAGCATAACGCACGCCTACATAAAGCCAGACGCACTTGTGAAGAAATAAAACAAATTAATTCTATAAGAAAGGAATAGAAAGCTTGCTAAAATATCCAGACACATTGACACGTTTGTTGTAAACAATTCCCTTCAATATTTAATACATCTTCTCAACGTTTTGGCAGATCTCAAAACACCCATCCTATTCGTTTTAAATGTGTATGCACAGTGGTCTATGGAATCTGATTTGATTAGGTACTATTAGTGAATCGTTATCAAAATTCGAAGATCGTCCCGTTATTGGGATTCATCCCTTAAAATTCTATTGCCAGATTTAAATTTTTGGAATCAATGCACAAAAACAATGTTTAATTGTTCAAAAAAACAAACTTACAAGGATGTTTCTATTTCACTGTGTCTGGACACAAACTGAACTCAAACATAAGATTTCAAAATTGGCGAATATTATTGGGTCCTCCTAATATAAAATAATGGATTAATTTTCGGTACCTTTCATATAATAATGATCCAATTTGGGCTTTAATAATATAGACATTTATTTGTATTTGAAATTACGCACACATACAGTTTCTATGGAGCGGGACCGCTTTTTTATCCGAAATTGAATCTCAAAAAAAATAAATAACAAATACACTCGGATCCATTTCATTAGTAGAGATGAACGAGATAGATTAAAAAGTATATGTGTGTCAAGGCGTGAGAAATATTCGGTATGCAAAACGTGAGAAATACTCACATTGAGGCGATATACACACGCCAAAACTGGCTTCAATCCTTCATATTACATATTATATTATTACGCAATAAAATGACAGGGTGTCGAACAAACGGTGGCTCGCGGTCACGAAACGCCGCCCGGACTCGGACTTGAATTTTCCTATAGGAAATGAGTCGCCGAATCCCGAAACGGAGAGTTTTGGACGAGCTCCAGAATGTCTAATATTGTTTCAACATGAAAATGAAATGAGCTTAAGTGTGCAATCATAAAATGGAGATATCAAAGGCGCAATCGAACGGACCTAATCCATAATATTAGTAAGAGCCGAAACAGAGCCTAAGCCGACACATATCATTTGCTTCCAACTGCTCATTTCAACTCCTTTATTACCTGTGATTGCCAATAATTGTACATGCCGACCGGTCAGGCTATTTTACACGATTCAATTATTATAACTGAAGAATAAATGGACTTGTTATTTTTTATGTTTAAAGTGCATTCTATACAGCCTTCTATTTTACGATCGTATGATGCACTTATAGTCATATAATAAATGCTTTTAACACTCCCATAATATTTTCAAATAACACGAAACAAATTCAAGCAACGATATTCGTCATAAATGCAACGTATTTAATAAAAATATCATTGTAACCATTCGAGGAATCTTCATATTGTCTTAAAAATGAATTTCCTGAAAGTCAAAGGTCAAGGCTAATCGGATAAAGGCGAGAGGAAAAACTAATGGAGAAAATCTGGACCATCGAAAAAAGTGTCAGCTGTGGCGGTCGAGACTACGACAGCATGCCTCCAACCCTATGAAAACTCAATTGAACAAAGAAAATGAAGCCAAAAGGATGACGATTGCATGTCCTTTTTTATCATTCTGAACATATAAAGGCAAAAGTCCCGACATTAAATTAAAAAACGGGCGCTGAGTGTTCAATGAGATGAATAGTCTAATATTAACATAATTAAAAATCAATTATCGAAACAACGTTTAAATAATTAAGACGCTCGGTAGAAAAGTGCCATAATCTCGACATTGTCAAACTAGGACTTAAAATCTATTTCGAGACAAGAAAATCAATATATTCAGTTCTAAATTAGAACACATACCCCTGTCAAACCGTGTCATAATATTTAAGATTATCAGACGAATAAAATATTCGAGTCTACAACATATCATAGATACGATAATTATATTTTAAAGAGCTTTAAGCAATCCTTTTTATGCCAATCATGTCGACATTATTTTACATAACGAATATATATTTTTTAAATGTAATGAAATTACATTGATAAGTTTGATCAAATATTACTAATAAGTCCATTGTCTCGTCTTATAAGTGTTTCGTCATTTAGTCTGGATCTGATTTTGAAAGCCAGGAGGCAACTTGCTGCTGAAAACGCTCGCTCAGTCTCCACACTCCTTGGAGGTATCGTCATCACATGTTTAAATGCTAATTCGAGTTGAAAACCGCATGATACCATCAATATGACTGATAAAATTCCTTTCTGCTGAGACACGGACTAAAACTCTCAAAATTCCCGATTTCCCAATAAATTATTTATTTCCGCCGCTGCAGATATTTGTAATACAATATTTGAACGATTATTTTCATAAAATACAAAACAGAGAGTCATCATATCAATCATCAACAAATGATGATAAAATAAATCATCATATATGGGGTCTTCTTGGAATCATAATAAATAGTACAAAGCCAAATAAATACATTATTTTGTTACTAAAAGTGAAGACAAACATGTGTTTTGTTTGTGTTTATGCAAATTAATGAACGAATATTGTGTGCTATCGACAGTGTTAAGGTTCATTTATTGATATACAAGCTTGACTAACGCTGCGCGCTTCTGAGAGAAAAGCGGATTTGAAACTCACTAATAAAAGGGTTCAATAAGATCAAGATCAAAATGTATCGGGATAACACTGTGTTAAATGTTTTAAAAGACTTAAATAATATGTTATTGCTGATGTGCCACAACGTTCCATTGAATCTGTTTCAATTCTCGCAGCATATTTCTTAGTGAACGATTGATCCAGACAAAAAATGTACACTCATTCTGTTATCGTTCAACATCATTAAAATCATAAAGAAATCTCGGCTGCGAGAATATATTAATAATAATTTGACATTTACACCGCGTAAATGTTAAACACAGACACCAAGTAAACCGAGTATTGACACGGTGATTTAGTTTCTGGACCGCATAAAAATGTTTCGCATTAATATTATTGTTTATGTCCGATCTACAGATCTATTGCACAATGAGAACTAAGAAAGCAGCTCAGAATTATTGAGCAATATTTTGTTAGATCAAAAATATTGCATTACTTATACGATGACCAAATAGATGAAAGCGCATAATTAATGGCGATTGTGAAATATTGATCATAAATGTCACTGTCAAAAATTGACTATATGAAACTAGCTAAAATAGAATTATAAACATTGAAAAACAATAACAAGGAGTCGATATGAAAACAATATTTATTTGGCACTTGAATGATTCAGATCGAATACATGGTTAACGATTTATTAAAATAGCTAAAGAGGCCAGAGGCCTTGAACTTTGTAGGATAGGAAAAGACAGAGTGCAAATACATTTAAAACTCAGCAGAAAATCGAATAGGATGGGTATTATGGGGTAGGATGGGTACCGCTCGCCTTCGCCAATGAAACATTTTTCATAGTATTTTAATTGGTGATTAAAAATGCCTCATTTACGATAATACATCAATAGCTTTCTAAAAAACAAAATTAACGCTTGAGCCCGGATTGAATATAAAAAAAGTTATTTTGTCAAATGCTCCTTCTTGACTTCTTTCTTCAGTGGCGGGATCAAGAAGCTTCCTATCCGATGGAATAAATGTATTTCTAATGAAGTGAACTATGTAAAAAAATGAGAAACTATATTTGTATAAAATTCCGGGTTATATTTCAAATTACCCTCGTACAAAATATCAAGAGATTTTAAGTAATATGTTGAAGTTAAGTATGCTTTATAAATTCCCGTAAATACGCCATAGCACGGTTCATTCCAGCCAATACGTAAGTTAATTCACATTAAATGTTGAGATTTTGGGATTACGCCAAAAAAATCAATCGGACGAGGAATCCGCAGCCAAAAGAGTTTGGGATGCGCTGATCGATCTAGATTCTAGACGAGCGTCGTTACAAAGCGAAATGTACTTGGTGAATAGACATACGGTGAGTAGACGGCAAAAAAGGGGCGACCGGTAAAAATACGCACGTCGTTAGCGAATATTTGAGTGTCAAATAATCATTAGTCGCGAGGGGAAGAAACGCTAATGCGTAGTAAAAAACCAGTTTTTACAAGGAGCCGGAAATAATGCATCTCCCCTCGCAGAGCAAAGAGGAGCCCTTCCACGCACTCCCGACTGCAAGTGCACTCTTGCATGCCGCCATCAAACTAAAACAAATTGACCTAAAAACCCATTCCAACATATTTTGTGTGATCGATAAATAGCTCTACGCGAATCGCTCCAATTTAATGCGGTAAAATGCACCCAAAGTGCCTGTAAATCATGAGCGTTTAAATGTTTGCACACGAGGCAGCTCTCGTGAAAAAACTTCGCGGTGCAAAGCCTATCCGACCTGGAAACCTGGATTTATTCGACTTGAAACTTTTCAGCGATCGCAACCCCGTTATCTCTTCTGGGGGCGGTTGTTTAAATTATCAAGCGTCGATTGAAATGTAAAGGGTCTTCCGAATGTGACACCTAGATTTCAGCACAGAAAAGCAAATGTTGGCGAGCACTATTTTAACCCTAAACTGGTATCGTTGGTCAAATTTGACCAGGAACATACAATTTCGGTTATTTTATGCTTTTGCTATACTAACGTGCTGATACGTCTTTTCAGTACGATGCAAACTGCGACGAGGGTTGTAGCTCCCGTAGAAACTGAGATGACTGGGTCAAATTTGACCCACGATCCCAAATATCTAACATTTTTCATTGGGTGTATATTTTAGTTTATCTGTTTTAAGTGAATATTTCAAC
This sequence comes from Stenopsyche tienmushanensis, assembly GCA_008973525.1. Lineage (NCBI taxonomy): Eukaryota > Metazoa > Arthropoda > Insecta > Trichoptera > Stenopsychidae > Stenopsyche > Stenopsyche tienmushanensis. The sequence continues at coordinate 475,056 of WACJ01000533.1, read as the reverse complement.
AATAATGAAGGGACAAAATGTAATCATTATTTCATTTATAATATTCACCATGATGAATCTGTAGATACAGAGAGCGGCAAAACAGAAATCATTCAATTTTATAATAAAATTTGAACCAAAAATGCGAAAATAATTCGGCAACCAGAAGAACTCGGACATGGCCATGTGTAATTTTTTCAGCAATTTTGAATATCTGTTCTTCCAAATGATTTGTATTTTGGAAAGTCTAAAACCCGAAAAAACCAACGAACAAGAACAAATATATTAGAAAAATAGGTGTGGACCTAATAGCAGCATTTATACTACATTATAAAACAGAGAGTATAATTTTTTTCATCGATTTAAAGAAATAATGTTTTGGAGGAAATGTACTCAAAACGCTTTTTATGCGATTTCGTAGTTACGCAGTTATTTAAAAAAAAATATAAAGACGTATAGAGATATTTTGGATAAAATAGGAAATAAATCATCAACACGTTTTTCTCGAAACTACTTTTTTCAACACGGTTGACATCATATCTCAAGTTTTAATTAATTAATTTACTTCAAACTGGGTACTAATCTTTTCTATATAACCCTCTATTATTCCTATCAGATTTATGTCAAAATTTATTTTTTAACTATTTAAAAAAATTAAAACTGTGACAAAATAAGGCCAAAAAATGACTTGACTGATTTTTTTTAACAGTCGCCATTTTGTTTTTCGAGTTAGATACACCTATCCCTCGATTTACGCGGTAGATACGTTCCTAGAGAAAACGCGTAAATCGAGACTTCAAATTCATACAAAAACGGAAGATAGGTTCCAAAAAATAAAAATCCGCGTAAATCGAGACTTCAATTTCATATAAAGTAGGGGGATAGGTTCCAGCAAAAACCGCGTAAAACGAGCACATTTTATATACAAATATATCTGCATAAAAAAACATTTTTTTTAAAAAATAGATTTAATAGCTCGACATAAATTTTAAAAACATTTATAACTTGTCCCAATGCTTTTGTTGTATTTAAAATGCTGTTAAATGTTTCATTTCTTGCTGGAATTACATGATTACGTTCAACTATTTCTGGTCATACTGCTCTCCAACAAGCATTTAATGTTGACTTTTTAATTTCTTTAATTACTAATTCTATATATTCCACACAATTTAAGATAATTTATTAAAAAATCGATTCGAAAAGTTCGATTTTTATTAAAAAAATATTTTTTTCTGACCGCGTAAAAGTGAAACCGCGTAAAATGGGTACCACGTAAATCGAGGGATAGGTGTACTGTAGTGACATGTTTACTAATTATGAATTATATTGTTGGAAGGAGATAAATCTACACAGAGCAATAATGACATTGACACTGTGTAAATTATTTCTTCCGAAGAAGACAGCGATTTTGAGTCATCAAACGCAAAGAAAATTATCATACAGCGATGATAGTTAGTAATCAAAATAATTAGTATTTTTCCGGTGGATATCTGGCATTTGAGATGCTAGATGTCAGATATCCTTAAAACATTACCAATGATGCAAGACGTCCTTTGAATGTTACCAAAAACGTTGTTTTTTAATTGCCTTATTGTTTTTTTGTTAACTTTTTTTGTGCGATTTTGAATATATTTTTTATAGCTGTTTCAAAGTTATGCGGTTTTTAAAATTCATGGCATCTTCACTTTTTTTATGTAAGTCATAGCTTTTTTTGTGCGATTTGCACAAAAAAATTGGAAGACACATTCCGTCCCAAATATTGTGGGTTTCATAAATTTTCAAATACACTATTTTATATAAAAACTTGTTCATTTTTGAAAGCCCTAGAATTAAATTACAATAGTTTTGTAATAAATGCTTATTTTAATTCACCCCCATCCATATTTATGCAAATAATACAAAAATATTTTTGTAACTACTGATTTTCTGGTGTGGGTCAAATTAGACCCACGATGCGTGTAGATACCAGTTAAGGGTTAACAAATCGGACGTTATTGAAGTTTCGTATTATACAGTAACCGAAGCGAAGAAGTGTTCTTGTTCGAATGCACTTAAGGACAACGCGTTTATACAACCTTCTGGAAAAGTGATCATTACAGCAGATTTGACGAATCATTTACCTGAAACAAAAAAAAAAATAGACATTAATGTGATGGCATTTAAAGATCGCCTACAGAATAGTTTAGTTGGGAATTCCCCGCAATGAACGTCAATTATAGAGGCTTCCATGACGATGATTGGAAGTGTGTCAAAGCGAGGAGATCCAGATAGGACGGTGGCTGTGAAGAGGTTGAGAGCGACGAGGCCGGAGGAAGGTCGCGCGCCGTCCTGGCCTCGCGCCAGCGGCGGAGATTTGCTGGATCGGATTGGTCCAAAGTCTGCTCTACGCATTCTCATAAATGGGACCTATTTATCTCAGTGAAAATCACATGTGGATAATGTGTCCAAGGTTAATGTCGACGATTCCCGCAATTGATGCTCACATACCTTTGTTTGCATCCGCGCCAAAACAATTGACGCTGCAGACGATGTGCTATTTTTCTTTTCGCCAGACCAAATGTTGCCAGTTCAAACCGTCTTTGTTGATATTACATCCTAGTCCAGCAATACAATTGGAAGCGTTCATCAAATTTACGACCCGAGCAAGTCTTGGATTTCACGCTGTTACTCGCTGTTTTAAACGGTTGATTGATGAGCTCTTTAATGAAACACGCTTTTTATATTTTGACAAACTTGCTAAAGTAAATATTTTATCATTTAACAATCCTCTACTTATACGACTTTATCAACTTCTTCTTCTTCATCGCTTTCATTTTGCCCTCAAATCTGGCCCTTAGATATTATTGTACTATATTTTAAAAAATCCATCCTTGCAAGAAGCCTCGATATCTTAATCCATTATTATCTAGTCTATAAGTATTATGATGAAGAAACACAATAAGAAACGAACAATTTTTGCATGTACTACATATAATATTTAAAAATACAATAGAGTTAAATTATGATTGCGACCTTCGTTATTCCCGGATTACTTTGACATATTTTCAATAATTCATATTCCATTTCTTGCAAATTTCACACATAAACAAACTGATCAAAGCCTTCTTCTGACAGAGATAGCGTGAAGATGACAGCATCATGCCAGACTTTAAACTATTAACAGCGTAATATGCATATTAATCAACTTCCCTTTAACTATTTTACGCCACGAATGCAATTACATGGTTCACAAGTCAAACGATGGAAGATATTATTAGATTGTCGTCGAAGCAAAATTATTCACAGCAAAGTCATTTAAAAAAGATACATCGACGATCGCTTTCTACGAAAAACGATGAATTCGAAAGCAAATATTGAAGCTGTGCTGATATCTATCCCTATTTCAAAACGTTTCGTTTGTAGAGTGCAATTTAAATCTAAGTAAATAATATTTCATTTGGATCGTCAACGCTGTCGATCATTTATTGCACATTTTAACCTTGTGACATTTATTATCCAAGCTCCTTGGAAATTTTCAAACATAAGTAAGTGCCACAAATAAATACAGGGTCGATGCGATGTCCATCAATTCATTATCTTCTTGCGCTGGATTGAATTTTGGAGAAAATGATGTTTCCTTGACGTACCAGCTTGTTTTACATTTTTTTAGTGCGCGTATTATATGGCAGTTGTACAGGGATAAAAACTTAAAACAATACAACGAAAATAGAAGGACAACACGTTCTACAAACATATCCCTTGACACAATTGCGCTAAAAATAGTGTTCAAACTTAACGGGATTATTTTGTATCAATCTATGTTTTATATCTACGCTATTTCAATAGAAAAGAAGCATTATTATATGGAGTTTATACAGTATAGAGCCATGATCGTCGATAAACATATTTATAGCACGAAGAGTTGATCCGATGGCGGTAAGTGCCTCCGAGGAGATCGAAGATAATCCTCGATAAACCTCGCCGAGAGCTCGGATGATCAGACGAAGATTTGGAATTTTGAACTTTTCGATGTGGCGAAATCGAGGAAGACAACGACGAAGAGCACTGAGAGTCCTTAATAGGTCTAGTCGAGTCGCGTGCCGCAGACGTGCATCTATTTTGGTGAGCGCGACTATTTCCGTCGACCCCATCGCAAGACGCTTATTCTAAATATTTTGAAACCTTTCCGCATACTCAGCTTCATTGTTTTGATGCAACTTATCTCACGTCTTCGGACTCCATCTGGACCCGACGACGTCACTTCTTATTGCGATCTATGAGCCGACTTCCAGAAGTGACGGCGCCTGTCTCGACGCGAGGACTAACATGCTGATTCTAGTGATTTATGTGTGGATCACTGCTCAGCGAAATAACACAATGATATTAAATTCAAGAAAAGCGCTAGTAAATGGCAAATGAATATTAGCGAACAATATAAATATTAGATGATAAGTTAAATCGTTTTTATTTTAAATACAATTCAAAAAAAAATTTCTTAACTCTCCCATCAATGAAATATGTCAGGATAGAATCATGTGTGGCCGGAAGAATGGATGGAGATGGACGGGCGTCGAACAGAAAGACTTCTCTAGATGACTGTTAATTCATACGAGAGAGAGGGATCTGGCTGCGGGAAGGACGTCCTCCCGCAGCCAAGGCTAACCGGCGGCTCTTTCCGACTCCCGCCTCCTGCGCGTCACTACCCAACCGACCACGGTGCACGCGCAAGAAGCGATCGGTCGGTATTGCAGGTGAAATGTCCCCGCAGCGCCACAGAAGATGGCGCTGTTAAAATAGCACATTGCACCTAAAAAGAGACGGAAGATGTCCCTGTTAATCTGGCGAATTAAATCTGCTCAGACTAACAGCGCCATTACATGGGGATGGTAAATCGCCCAAGCTACAGTACAAAATATACTAATCTGGTTTTTACAGACATGTGGAGTGAAAACATTTTTTACAGCGCATGTAAAAAAAGAGGTTTTTCCCAAATATATGACGCATAAAGAATTTCTTACGACACAGATAAAAATGCAGGTCAGCATAAGAAATATTATAAATGATTTAATGGAGTAAAAGGATTAAAATTTATTTACGAAACATGAAGAAAAACGTGATATCCTGAACAAATCCTTCCAAAAAATATTTATGTCTAGCTATACCCATTTTTTATTGGCTCTATGTAGATATACAGAAATATCCTTTTTTTGAAACACAAGGATCCGAAACTTTTTCTTTTAATCTTAAATTCTGTTTAACCCTTAAATGGACAAAGTCAGGAGGATTTGGTACGATCTATCCATAGCTACTATCAAAAAAAATCAACGCAAAAGCAAAAAGGTCTGGCCAGATCCTCTTATTGACAGAAGGGTTAATCTTTATTGAACTTTTACCGCCTTTACTTAAAATCACATGCCCTTCTCGTAAAATCCAGCGGGGTTTTTATTGAAAATAGTCTGAAAGGTCTCTTTTCAACCCTTTTACAGAACTAAAATTATGATATCTTAAAAAAATCAATAGAACGATGCAACAAGACTACTTAGCCAAAATCCCTAAGTTTTTCGCGTGTTATCGTACTGGAGAGTAATCTTCCATCTGTTTACCAAAGCTGATTTCTTTTGATGCAATACCTTTTGACATTGTGGTAATACTGCCAACCAAATATTCCTGTGGCACTTACACGACAATTGTTTGTCCTCGCTCAAACCTTTGTTTATTTTCATGACGATTGGCATATAGAGCCGTTGGGTCATGTTGCGATTGCACCTTATTTTTGTATCTTGTTTTTATGATTTAAAACAATCGATGGTATTTTCTGTCCAATATATCGCCACAAAACACACAGATGTTCTTTGTAACTTTTGTAGTTTTTCTTATTTCTTATGATATTAAAAAAGCTCCACACATATTGTTCCAACGTTACGCATTGTCGTTAACCGGTTAAGGAGATCAATTTTTTTGGTTTCAGACACGAGACATGAGTAATTTGAAGAGGATGCGTTGAAAAAAGCCGATGTAACTTATGGGAAATTTTACTTTGCGTTAAAAACTAAAAGATGAACGACTTTTGAATCACTCTATTAATCTGCCTGGTACGTTTCATACAATCTAACCTCTTTTTTATGTATTTGTTCACAGCTTCAAGCTCGGCTTAGTGAAGGACGCCAGTCGCATACAAAGACGTATGACTGGACTCAATCAATATAAGGACTGGATGCATGCTCGAGTGCGTATAGAGAATGCACACTCCGATGGACATAAATAATTACATTATTTACGGAATGATTGTCGATTTTCTCTCCCTTGTAAATCCATCAGTATACGATGGGACAGCGACGCTATTAAACGGGGATGATTACCGACATCGAATCCTTTACGTCGATATAAATCTTCAATATTTTAAATTTTCAGGGGGCTCCACGCGACGGTGCTGAATCTCGTTGGAATGTCCAAGGTCTGCAGCCGAATTGTTTACGTACAGTATGAGCGTATCATTCAACACTTTTTGACGATTTATTTGTGCATCAGTTTTCACGCTCTGATTCAAAAACACGAGCAGATTTTTAGCCGTCATCACGGCGCAAAATATGACCTGATCGGTTATCATGGTCGCTCACTGCTCCAAATTATCTACAATAATCTGCACTATTTCCAGCAAAGTTGTATCGGGATGACATATTCTGTATGTGCATGACTTCGCCTAGAGAAGGAATTGTCTTCGTCTTCTTTGGAAATGATTTTCTCCTTTCTGTGCATTGTTGTAATTCATGAACGCAGATCATGTTCTTTGGACATGTTTGGACATGGCGTCCGATCGCAATTCGTTATGTCAGTGATCCGAGAAGCGGACCAGTTGGACACAGATCTTGTGGCCAATCCGTCCTTTTTTAGGGCTTTTTGCGGCATTTTCGGCGATAAATTAAAACAAAAATTCAGCTGTATTGCAGTGAAATATAGCCAAAATACTCGACTGAAGAATCCCCACGATACACGAGCAAATGCGACATCCATCTTGTGCATAGCTTTCTCATACCAAATTTTTTAGTCAATATGCGATGTACAACCTTTTTTGAAATACCATTTTGTGGATATTCTTCACCAAATTTGGTCAACTTACAAAGTACTTCTGGGACTACCCTTGTATATTGTAGATCAAGTTTTTCGTGGATGAAATGATATACATAGTCTGGCGATGACAATTTGACATCATATATATAATATATATATATATATAGAGAGAGACAGCTTTGCTCGGCCAAAGAACGCAACATCAACGAGTGTCGAGTACGTGGAACAAAAAGCCGGCCGCGTGTCTGCACGTGCCCGGAATAATTATTCGAGTTTAATGAGGGACACAGCCTTAGATGGCGTTTTTATGGAAATCGAACGCGAACTTCATCGATCGCACATCCTCCACAATCGAACCGACCTTCGATCAACTTCGGAAGTCCGACAGAATGTCGTCTTGAATTTCAGCAAGCACACTGACGGCCTTGACACGTACACGGGTGCAGCCTATTGCTGGCATCTTTCATCTAACGACTTTCATTGACTCATTTCAATTTGTTCCGACGTCGCAATAAATAGATCTTCCAAAGCTTCTAAATGTCAAAGGAGCGAAGAAACGAAACCGAACACCAATAACCGGTAAAACCGTTATTTATGCCGGAACGGAAAACCCTGAAGGAGCGTCCTTATCGAACGATATAAAAAGCACTAAAGTCGAGATACTTTCTTTTGCGCTGAAAAAACGTCCGCATTCACAAGACGACCGTAATGAGTACTAAAAAATGCATAAATCCAATAGCGATCGGAGAGAGAAAGATGAAGAGCGCGCAGTTTGAAAACATAAATACATTACATAAACTGGCGCAAATATAAATCCGCACACCGACTGAACCCATGCGGATTGTTTTTTTGCGTAGCGAATCAAATCGTGGCCTATGATCGTAAAACTCATCAAATTAGACGTTTACTACAGCAATCCTCCACTATCCGGGACTGCTTTGATTTCGTCGATTATCAATGTACGCGTAATAGAAGCAGGAGATCGTATCGAATGCCGTATAATTATAGGGATACTTGCTGCGATGGACCAATTGTAATTAGCTTCTTGAAGAGGCGCACTCGTTAGCTTTCGCTCATGTCGGGTGTATTGAATCGATTCGATCCACGAAGATCTGCTCTGGATATAAGCGTATACGGTTATTCTTAACGATTCATTAATAAAGATAAATTCACGTTCGGATTCAGTTCATAAGGCAAAGAATATGTTTAATAGCGAGCTAACTAATTACTTTCAAAAATTATAATTTCTAGTATTGATTGACATCTTTAAATCTGCTTGTCTGCTGTCTTAACATTAAGCTATTGCGACATCATCATATTTCAAATATAAAAGCAGATTAAAATGCCTATATGCTTTGAAATCTTATTTCAATATCATTTTGCATTTAAAAAATATTTTAAATAGAATTCAATTTAGTTTGAAAATCGAAATAATCTGTTTAAAATTGCAGCCTCCAGACTTGCCTTCAAGGAGGACTCATATCCAAAAAAAAAACTTGTCTTTAAGTTGGAGAGTTCTCAGATCCAATTCAGATCCAATTCCAACGACAGAAATGCCATGAAGTATAATCGAGGACCTAAAAAGTTATTTTATTAACACAAGGAGCGCACAAGACGTTATTTACAAATCAGATTCAAATAAAATAGCCTTTATTTAATATACATATTTTAGGGATGTAATGCATTTTTAAATCAATCAAATATATTGGAATATCCAAATATATATTATATTGGCGACATTTATTTCGTTCTTACATACAAAAATATTTGCTAAACATTTATAGATTATTTTATTTGTTATGTTGAAAATCTTAAGTCAAAAACTCAAGCATAATTCTGATCGATGAATGAAAGAAAATATAGAAGATATTTTTCAGGACATAACAATTAATTTAAAACAAAATCAATGATGTATGCTTATGCACGCGCTCGTCGGGATGGCCGCGCTAACGGATGGGTCCTTTCTTTTTTCGGATCATATATAGACGAGAAAGATCTAGCTGCGAGAAGGACGTCCTTCCGCAGTCATCAGTTCCTCAGTCGCAGAATCGGAGACAAAGACAAGCGTACCTTTCGTCTCATCATACACTCGTATATTGATGGCAAGATCGTGCTGTAAAGGTACCCCTACATGTTTAAATATCTCATTAAATCGCTGGTGGTCTTCTTAGAATCACAATAAATAGTAGAAAACCACATAAATAAATTATATACTGAGGCAACCAAAGTGATTCTGTTTGAAACGCTATTGTAAGAATTAGTTAGAATTTATCGATTTCAAGCTTCTACAAATGCATTATTTTGTTACTAAAACTGAAGACACATGTGTATTGTTTATGTTTACGCAATGAAATGTACAAATATTGTGTGCTATCAACAGTGTTAATGGTGATTTATTGATATACAAGCTTGATTTACGCTGCGCGGTCTTGAAAGAAAAGCAGATTTGTATGAACGATAAGCGGTGGACATACGAATATACCATCTCAACTCAATTTAACCCCTAAAGGAGTACTATCCCAGGGCCTTGGACCCCCCCCCCCCCCTCCATTTATTAGAAAGAGCATATCTTCTACATTGTCTTCTGCAGTTCATACATCGCACGATTGTATAGATCGTTAACCCAAATTTATCGACTAATAATGATGCAAAATATTATAATTGCATGCAAATATTTTAAGCTTGCAAACTGCTAAAATTCGATAAGATCAATCACATGACAAACTTATTATGATCATTCCAAGTGCTTAAATGCAGAAATCTATAATAATAACGTCATGCAATTGCCGATTGCATAAAATTGCAGCAAAATAGCATTCAGCCCCTTTGCTACAAATAACACAAAAGTGGATGTCAAGGAACTGGGATGGAAGAAATATGTCACCCGCCATACTCTCAGGACATTGCACCGTCAGATTATCATCTTTTTCGGTCAATGCAACACTTTCAACACAGCAGAAAATAAAAAAATGAACAAAAGGTTAAACTGCCACCAACTGAGTATTATATTATATATCTGAAGAATATCAAAGATATTTAAGCTTTTGATTAATAAAAAATTGATAGTAAATTTTAAAAAATGAAATAAATATCAAAAGTCTAAAAACGGCACGCATTTTGGCACTATGGATATACTCTCATCAAATAAGATATTTTGAAAAGGACAAAATATATGGTAAATGTTATGTTTGATCAAAGGGTTATGGTTAATGAATGAAAATAAATGCATTTATTGCATTGCAATGCGCGTAATTCAATATATTACATGGACACGGAGTATATTTTCGAAAGAATTGCCTCGCATAAAGTGTTGTAATACTTAAAACGAAGGAGATTTCCAAATATATCCAAGCGTCGCGTTCATTCCACCTTCGGGCAATTGTTAAAGGCAGAAATACAGCAGCGTTTCCAGATTGTTTTGTTAATTAATTAGTGACATTAAGAAATTAGCCTAGCTTAATTGTTTGGCGCCGGTCGCAATCTCACAGACTCTCAAACGTGCCAAAATATTATTTGGTCAGAATACTTTTCATTTAGAAGATTCCCAGGCAAACGCATTCTTCTCGAAATCGCAATTTAGGGGAACGCCGTTCCCACACAAATAAACCGCTGATTCTAAATACGTACATCTATTTCCGTGAGGTCAAGACGGGAAGGAAACAAACAATTTTTCATACGATCCAAATATATCTTCAACGGGTGGAATTATTAATTATTCCGCAAGAATTTCCAGTTGTCTCGCGATGATTAAATGGGCGGGGTGGTTTGCGATGCCCCGGGCCGAGTTCGAACGATCGTGCGGTGTAATTTTTTAAATTATTGTATTTACGCGATGATTGACGCCTAATTTTCACAGATTATCACTTCACTCGTATCCTTGTCCCGTATTCGGAATATCCTCGTTCCACAGCTCGGATGGCTTCATCCCTTTTGTGTCGTGAGCGATTGGGTATGTAAATTGAGCCGGTGATGAATAGGCGAGAGCTGTTCTTCGTGGGAAAGTGAATGTATGGCTTATCGCTTGCATTACGTACTTTGCATTCGCGTGAAAGTTGATTTTTAACCGAGCCACTACTAAATCATACTGGACCCGACCAGCCTCGACTAGTTTCCACATCTTTTATTTTATGTGTTTACGACAAACCGAAGCCCTTCCGTCGACGTGCAATCGACACACAGCTCACTATATCATCAGACAACAAAAACTATTCATACCATACGATCCCTATGCTTCGACCTGTTGATTCTGACACAAAACCCTTTTAAAAATGTAGAAGTACCATTTGTAGAAGATGTATTATTTGAAGATTTATTTCATTCAGGATGGCCTTACAAACACTAGGGTCATCTATAAAGTACGGTTACAATGGCACTTAAGGCAGGGAGATTTTTTTAGTTAGAAATTGGCGCACCTGGTGTATAGGGGGGCTGTTAGTGGTCAATTTATTTGATCCCGCGTGTTTGTCGGCCATTTTGTTCAGTCATAGAAAATTCTCCCGATGGAGAGGTCGTCACGCACTTCTGCTACGTCTTTCTGGATTCAGGAGTGAAGTGACAAACCTACATCTCATCCGCCGTCACGATAGAGTTCAGAAAAGCCTCTCTCTCCTGTGAAAAACGATCCAAAAATTCTACTGTGATTCCCACGTAGTAGTACTGTTAATCTGAGCAGATTTAATACGTCAGATTAACAGCGACATCTTTTCATCGGGACATCGGGAAGTCATCCCTCCTGCAGTCAGATATCTCCTTCTCTCTATCTCGTGTGGAATAAATAGTCATTTAGAGAAGAGTATTTTTATTCGACGCCTGTCTATTTCCACCCATTCGTCCAGCAACATAACGGCCCGATAGAAAAACGGACCCGAGAGCGCCCCCACCTTAACATTACATAACCAAGTTTTTCCGACGCAATATCACCGAGGAGACTTCGAGGAATATCAGGAAATTCTCGGTGAAGGTTATCAGGCATCAAACGGCGGTTATTTTGCACTTGTTCTTATATTTTTGATACAAGTTTATCAGAAATGACTGATGGTCTTCCACTCGTTGCCTCGTGAAGTTGCCTTCTCTGAACAACCTAATTCACATCGTGACATATTGTCCACTCATCACATCCCTACTGTCAACTTCCACGAGCTTATGATGGGTATTCGCGGCGATATTGTTCTGCAAAGTCAAAAAACGGATGACTGCTTATAACCTTACTTTCTGGATGACCGTTCTGTATAATCAGATGTGAATTAAGATTGATTAAAAGCAGAATATTATTACCATTTTATGGTAGTGATGTCGTATATCATAACTCAATATTGGAGACTATAAACTCGAACACTGTTCAAATATGTACGTATGCGGATAATAGGCATCTTAAGCCAATTTAAACAGAGAATAATAGATCATCAGGACAATCAAGACCTGTCATCACATATGGTTGTGCGACATGAAGTATATCCCTGGCGGAAGAGAACAGGTTGGCGGTCTTCGAAAGAAAAATTCTACGGAAAATTCTTTAGACCCACGACGTTCGAGTGTGGAATTTAAGATGAGCAGATCACCTTGAAATAATGGATGAAGATCGTCACTAAAAGACGACGACAAAATGGATCCCGCTATCAAAGAAAATATAAACAAATTTGACTAGGGCTAATAAACGCATCCAGTATAAACTAGTTTCGACTAGTAAAAACGCGTTCTAACTAAATACGGGATTTAACTGTAGCATATTGTTAAAATATTGTTTTGATGCTTGACTCTTCCCGCTGGACATTGTTCACGGCTTAAAATAATGCATGTCGGTTGACCGAATCGACACTATAGAATAATGTCACACACAAAACACTGCATTCAATGCGTTCCAATGTTGGCACATTGTTTGGCGGACACCGATAATCCACTGCAAATCCCACGAGGTGAATTATTTAAATTTTCCCATTGGATTCGGAGCTTTCATGTCCCACATACCGCGTATAATAAACGCATATAGCGAGCCGGGCTCAAACATATAGAGACAAGCTTTCAATGCGGCCCCCGAATCCGGCATATTGTTATGGGATTGTTTGAAAAAAAAACCCGATAAGATTAGAATTTCTCGTCGTTTTGAAATGTGGCTTCATCCGAACTCAATGGATGGCCCTAAAATAGCGGAACATACAAGACGACACTATTCTTGACGAGCAGTTTAAGTGTATCGTAAAAGTCAACACCATGTAACAGAATACAAAAAAGACTCGCTTTACGAATACTCAAACGGCAATAAAGTCCAAGGATCATATAAAACATTGGCTCGTTAAGAAGAGATAAAAGTGATATTACAGCAAAATCATCGATTCTAAATTTTATTGAAGACGAAACGTTCGAATGCCAAGTGTGTGTGCCACCGGCTCGAAAAGAGAGCCCTTTGACGTCGAAGGTGGCTCCTTTGGACGACGATTAACGACGTAAAAATTTGAATTAAAACATTAATGCACACAAGGAAGCGGCAGCGCCTAGAGAGATGCGAAGGAAATTCAACTTATTTATACCAAAGAAGATCTGAGAGCGCCAGAATTTAGATTATTCAAAGGGAAGGGAGGCAAGACTGTCATAAACATCATACCCTTATTTGAGACGATAAACTTTTTGCTGTCGGCGTTTCTCCTCCGCCTCTTCGTTTGCTCCGGGGTAAAAATGATTATAAACGCGAACCTCGGAAGATCACAGGTGAATCCTAAACGGTCCGATGTGACAGGACGATCTGATGCCGCGGACGTTAGGTGGCACGCGTTCCGACGTAATTCAGCAGGAACGACAGCGCAGTGATTGATGTCTGGTGTTTCCCAACACTGTCGGACGACACAATAACACATCGATTGATTGAAAAAATACGACGGCAGCTTCCACGATGACAAAGTGAAATATGATCGCTGACCGCTGACGATTGATGGATTTGAACTCGACGCTATCCGAAGGTCGCGTCTCCGTGCATAGCGTCGACCACTTGCAGCAATAAGTGCAAACAAATCAGATGCATGCACACTGCACTATTATCAATTTTTAAGCATTCAAACCGGATCTCGAAAAATCTCGATCGTACAATCGTGATCTATATAGCACTTTATAGTCCGGGTATTCTGCGCTAAACTTCTTATAAAATCCGTGCGATTTCGCAAGAAATTCATGTAATTCTACTACTTTTATGTAAAATTTATGATAGATTTAAATCAGCTAATAGATTAAAACGAAATTTCAGTGATGCTTATAAGAGTTTACTTCGTCGATATATGAGGGGGCATTCAAATATGACCCGGAATTTTACTGTACAAATTTATTAATGATATATAAAAATACAAATGTAGTATCTTATTTCTCTACATAATTCTATTAATTAGAAAATTTCATCGGATAGAAAGCATCTACTGTTGCGCAACGCGTAATTGTTCGTTTTCTCATAAACAAAGGCGTGAAATCAAGTGAAATTTTGAGGCACAGTTCGATGATGCTACCCTAAGTAAGACCCAAGTATTTGTTTGGGTCCAACAGTTTCGTGAAGGTCTGAAAGTTCAGAAACAGTCTGCTGGAAATGTGATAGTAACGGTATTTTGGGACTTAAAAGGTATTTTATTGAATGATTTTCTACATTGACAGACGGTGAATGTGGCTTACAACTATCAGCTGCTAAGAATGCTTATCGTGGGAAAAGACGAAGAAAACTGATTCGAGCTGTCCTTCTTCATCAAGACCCAACTTAATCCAGACTTGGGACCATGTGACTACCATATATTTATATAGGCATTAGAAGAGCAACGATTTCAAGACAACGCTGTGGTCAAACAATACGTGCGCAACTAGTTTTCGGAGCAACCGCCTTCTTTTTTCAGCGACAGGATCAAGACGTTTCCTATCTTATGGAATAAATTTATTTCTAATGAAAGGAACTTTATAGAAAAACAAGATACTCCATTTGTCTTTTTATATATCACTAATACGGCAAAATACTGGGTTACATTTGAATCCCCCTCCCACGTAATACGTAGGTTGCACTAAATCAGCTATCCTGATTCTAATGAAGCTCACTGCAGACTGAACTTTAGTGGGCTGTGAAGTTAAGGGTATATCTAGGAAATCAAATCCCGGGATCCCGGACAGTTTTAGATGCTCATGAATTCCAGGATTAGTAAACGTAATCCTGAAAAATTCGTGATTGAAATTTGTATCTAACAGAAATCGTACACCTCGCCAGCACGATGAAGGCTACTAAATCGAGACATTCCCGCCGAAATCTGGACGCTTGGAAACAGTGGCGTAATTACTATTACGCCTAGGGATAGTAACTGTCTAATCTATGTATACATATATACAGTAGATATATGTTTTTCAAATTGTTATATTAACCTTTCCCTACCGATGATGTATTTACTACACATCGACTCTAATAATGAGAATATCGATATGAAATATAATAGATATGAGCTTCAGAATTTGTGTATTTTTCCGTAATATAATTACGAATCACATCAAATTATTATAGTATATAAGTATTCATCTGTATAAGTACGGAAATAAATAATTTGTCGGTAAATCGGGAATTTTGCGAGTTTTAGTTCGTATCTCAGCAGAAAGTAATTTTATCAATCACTGTGTATTTAAACGTGTAATGCTTAATTGTGTTTGCATCATCCCAAGAAATAATTTTAAAACTATGTCAAAATTTGTGCACTTTGTCGTTGTTCGTACGACGGGCGCGCGGACTGCAAAGAGTTAAAAGCGCAAAGTACGCGAACAGAACATTCGAGAACAGAACGCGATCATTTTTCATACCGCACAATAAACTCTCGTCAAATATACACAATAAGCAGTGCAAGTTTAAGTGAAGCTCGATAATCTGCTACCCGGGTTATTTATATTTTAATATCGGATTCCCCCGGTTTGTATTCGTACGACGTGGGGTCGAAAGCGTATCACCCCTCTTATACAATATTCACAGTCGCATACGGTGTTGTGATGATATGGCATGTATGACGACAACGGGGGTTGATATAGCGGCGATAAATGTAACTTGATCATCCGAATAACTGAATATCATAATAGAACAAATATTCGTATTTACACCGGCTAGTTTTATATATAATACATACGATGCAATTATGATTGTCGGAGATTATGCTAAAAATAACAATAGCTAACCTGATAACAATTAAACAGATATTCACAATGGAATTCCATTGTTCCAATTGACTATTGTTATCAATATTTAATAATATTTTAGAGCAGCGAGTGATTATAGGAAAGCGAGGAGCCGCATAGATCATGATTTGATCAGTATCGCTCGTTTGGATCAAGCGCTTAAAATTAAAGTGCAATCATACCGTGGGAATATCAATACTGAGCGATTATCATCTGTCGTATCCCAAATTATCCAGATACGGTTGTGCATATCTCAGATATCAATACATGACGGCCTTCGTTTATCTTTAGGTCGGTACGTTTCACTGCACATGATAACGTCTATTTACAATATAAATATTATCGAGAGTTTCGCACGCTAAATTAAAAATACAACAGTCAACCCTTCTATAGCGTCGAGATAAGGAAGCAAAACGCTATAATAAGGCACCCATACAAAATTCATATGTATTACCTGTTGCTTGCATAAAAGACGCCACAAATAAGGTGGACGCTATAGGAGGGTTGACTGTATAACAAAACATCTATGAAGATTTCCTAGCAGGGCTTCAAACGGTTTTGGTTTCGGTTACGTTTCTAACATTTATATCGGTCCGGTTATCATCGGTTATTGGTTTTCGGTTTCGTTCCTGTTCGAAGCCCTACTTCTGAGGTGCTTGGTGCGCTCAGGCACGGACGTCATAAAATTGAATAGTTTGACCCAATTAATATCGTATAATATGACGTCCTTGACCCAAATAGGGTTCGCAGAATGAAGGTGTTCCCGCGTCGGTAAATAAAGGGTTCCGAGAGGGCGGGTGCGACGGTGACCTGACGTGTCACTGTCACTAATGGAATATTAAAGGATTTGCTTCGAGTTCCGCTTAATTGATTGTTGACAATTGAGAGAGGCAATGTCAACACCGACAGGGATATAAACGCTCCGTGAACCGGATTAAGCGCTCGACTCGACGGTGGGAAGTCGATCCTCTTTCGACGTCGAACGACGCAAATTCAAAGGCGTCTGGATCGCGGGACGCCGTTTAAGAGCGCCGCATATTATATAAATAGTGAAAAATTTGATTCATCCGATGAATCGACGGTTTTGGGAAGTCGTAAAAGCCGGGGGTCGGTCGTAAAGCGATTCGGCCGGTGAGAGTTAGTAATCCGCGTCCTTTATCTCCGAATGGATTCTGGTTATCCCATTTCCGGAAGTGGGCCGCTTTCCGCCTACACTTCCTCCGCAGCGATCGATAGCCGCCGGTCGACGAGCCGAAAGGTCATCGTGGCAAAACTTCCCACCCCATAATTATCACGCAGATGCCGTCTTGCTAATAAACACGATGTTACAATGACAATAACTGCAGCAGAAAAAATTCCAAAATCTTATTACTGATGCCAACCAATTGGAGAGATCGGATTTATCGATCGTCCAGATTCAGGATTAGCCTGATTATCGTCTGGTTTAGAAAGGAATTTGCAACATAATTAAAATAACACATCACTCAATAAGTTTACAAAAATACGTCTCAAAATTTCATAAAAATCTGACGCTTAATCATCTAAAGTTAGAGATATGAGAAGGCAGTGTATTCACCATTTTGCATCAATGTATGTGCATGAGAAAGCTGTGTTCGAAGCGGGTATCACGTTTGCTCACACTCAATCAAAAATCACAACGCGTCCAAAATTCAGAGCGTTGTTTGGAGCTTTTTGAGCATAATAAAAAATACTTTTTGATGGAATATGTGACAATCGATGAAACATGGATCGATCACTACACTCCAGAATCAAATCAGCTGAGTGGACAGCAACCGGCGAATGCCGTCCAAAAGGACCAGAAACGCGAAAAAACATTACTAATGATAATTATAAGGCGTTTTGATGCGCCTGACTGGAATAAATTGCAAAATCTTTAGAAAAATCGACTATTATAAATCTTATGAAAAAGATAAGTTTAGACAATTGATATTCCAGTTACTTTTTTTGAAGATTAGATAATTAACCATTATAATACATGCGTCGACAATAATAAAATGCCGAATACAGTCGAACCTTCTATAGCGTCGAGATAGGGATCAGGCTATAGAAGCAAAACGCTATAGAAAGTTAAATACCCATACGAAATTTGTACGTGTTTATCACGCGCGAGGTGGCATTGACCCAGGGCCGTAACTAGGGGGTGGCAGAGCAGGCGCCCGCCACGGGACGCAACTGAGCTTGAGGCGCAAAACGCAGAATAACGCACTCTACATGAATCAACATTGATCGATTGTCCGTTTTTATAATATACACCAAGTTGTGTAATCCATGTTTTCTTCGTTATCACTTAAACATTGTAAAATTTAAACAACCCACCCGATCAATCTTCTTCGGACATCATCGTTTTGTAATGAGAGTTCGTAATCGTCTTGTGGACATGCTCGGGTATGTGGTATTCGTTTGCGAAGCGTTCATTCGTCATATCAGCGGTCCGAAAAGCGGACCAATTGAACCCACAGACCTTGTGGCCACTCCGTCCATTTTAGGGCTTTTTGCGGCATTTTCTATTGGTATATGGTTTATAATCCACGCTCAGAGGGCAAGTGGCCGCTCGAAGTTGAAAACGAGCGTGTCATTGTGGATATGGATATTATATTCAGGTTTTGCACCTAACTGTGCACTTTTGTCTACCGGATTGGCATTGTCCCTAATGGCGGGAACAATAAACACCTCGGGTTAGCGGAGGGTCTCCGTGTTCCTTTGCCTCAGACGTGAAGTGATGTACCCATATTTAATCCTGAATTGATGCGAAAACTCGGCCTCATTGCTGTGAAACATCGCCAAACACTCGATCGAAACATTATCGTGACGCTGTTTTTGTTCCATTGTGAGCAAACGCGGCACCCATCTTGCGCACAGCTTTCTCATGTCCAAATTTTCATTCAATATGCGATGCACAGATTTTTTTGAAAGGCCTATCATATCATACATTGTTTAATAAAAGTATGCGATTTTAATTAACATCTGCATACTGAGTTATCCGCGGACATACAGACGACCGAAATATTTTACGCAAGCACGCTTTCATTGAAATAATCATAATTATTAAAAAGTGGCTTGCTATCGTCAAATAATGATCAAAATTTATGCGCTGCACAATGAAATGAATCTAATTTTAAGCATCGAAACATTTAAAAATGATGATAGTTCGCGCGGCATTCAAACATCTCAACTTTTGATACCCAATACAAAGCCAAAATTTTGTGTTATACCTCATTAAAATGTGGCTTGAATTATTGTTTTTTTGTGGTTTTTAAGCCAACCGAATGATTTAAATATTTCTCATGTTACGTCATTTTTATAATCAACATCAGCGTCGCATAATTTAATGAGGCCATATTATTGAGACTAATGAATGCCAACGATAACACTGTGGTAAATAGTTTCCTGGAAGAATTTTCTCGGGGGCTATTTGCAGATTCCGCCCTTATTAACTTTGTATTCAATTCAAGCGACGTAATTAAAACGTCAATAGACTTCGACGACGCTATCGTAAATCAATGTACGCGATGGATATGTTTGGAAATGATGTGTTTGCAGTGTAGCGAAATCTCTCCAGCAGCTGACCTAGTTGTTCCTTTACGTGACAGACCGTCCAAATCTAAACGAGTTCGTTGTCCATTTCGCTGAAAATAAAAGCCGCCTTCACTCGGATCTTTAACGTTATTAAAGCGCACATATTCAAGTTCTGAAATGATGAGGTCAGCCGCTCGACAATGCGTCTCTCACAATAAGGATTAATTCGACGCCGATCCGGGACGACGTTGTTCGACGGCGTTTCAGGATATATCTGTCAAAAGGTTCATGGCTTTTTATTACGACCGTATAAAGTAAATGACCTTCGAGTTAAGGCCTGACCCATAAAATCTTTCCCGAATGTCCATTTCATGTCTCGCACTATTTACATCTCGAGTTATGTTTTCTGCGAACAGCCTTCGTCGCTCCCATCAAATGTACTCTCAGTGCCCATGAGATAAATTACAATCTTCAGTCGAATACACTCCGTAGAAAATAATGCTCTTTTTAAAATGCCGGAATACTAATGAACCGATGCAGATTTAGCGTTCGGATATTGTTAATCCGATATCAGTCCTGCAGGATGCTGATCGTTCGGGGACAATTGAATAACCGATACGAGGTCAGACTGAGTCTTAATCTGTAAGGGTACTCAAGTCGAGTTTCCCGACGAGGTGATTCTGGATTATATTCTAAAGCTTTGCCGATGCTCAAAGTGTTGCTTATTTTATTATTTGTGTATTTTTTAGTGCGGGTAAACCGAGTCACGGACCGGTGAAGCTAAATCCGAAGGAAAGTGGTGCATAATTGAATACATTCTTAATGTACATGCACCTGAGTTAAAGGCTCTTTGTGCAATGGATTCGCGTGCAGTAGACACCAGCGGCTGAAAAACTTGCTGCACGATGTCAGATAAAAGCGGTGAAATTTCAAGAACGTTAGCTGCAAAAATAGAGCAGTCGCTGAAACAATGCATAATAGACAAAGTCGCATTAAAAACGGGCGTCCGAAATCAGATGCCCGCATGAAGATCGACAGTTGAAAATCCAAACACGATTGCGAAAGAACTCGAACCGAATTTTGACCTAACGAACACGCGAATCACTTAAGTGCGGAAAAAAAAGAGGCCGCATCGTCTAACGATAAGCGGGTTCAGGTAGAGTCAAAGACTTTTCGCAAAGAAGGTGCCTACATGAATATTGAAGGAGATCACCCAAGGGTAGCGGCCCGCCATCCCCCGCTCAGGCAAAACTTCCCAGTTTCCCCAAGAAAATTATTCAAGAAGAAAACTCTCCGATAAACTTACGGCCATTGTTACGGACTCTGCACGTAATAATGTGTAGGAATTTTATTCGTGCTCTTACCCGAATCCTCGAGGGGTAGACACAATTAGGAAACACAAAAGTGATAAAATAGTTATGCTTGCGTACGCCGAGAGTCAGCGAGAAAATATTCAATGAAACGAGGGTGGTCCCAGAAATACCCGACCAGACGTATAGATGGAGCTTGTTGTTGAAAAAATAATAATATGCTAGCATGTATAGTAGACTCTCGATTATCCAGGGGACTGCCGGGGAGGACAAACACGGATAATCCAAATCATCAAATTTCTACTTGGTTTTGATTATAATATCATATTTACAATTCATAATGGTTTGTGTTTACTTGACGAAATATAACCGAATATCTTGTGTTAACAACAGTGTTTATTTATTTAACTCGTTCGTCGCTGCGTCCAACAGATATGCGAAGTCAGAGTCTCCGAAAAGCAAATCCAGCATCTCATTGCTACGTATTTCTATAACGACTTGCAAATATTAACTTCAAGAGCGTCTTTCTATAACATCGCAGCGGTCGACCAAATGAGATGACCACACCAGAAATGATATAGAAAATCCACAAATGGTATTGGATGACAGTCAACTAAAAGTGCATGAGCTAGCAGATAAGATAAGCATTTGAAAAAGGGCTGTATATTGCAAATTGACTGAAAATTAAGTAAGCTGTGCGCAAGATGGGTGCCGCGGTTGCGTAAAGGATGTTTAAATCAAGTATATGGCAATGTTTCATAGCAATAAAACCTAGTTTTGCGCCAAAGGCGAAGACAGTTCCGTCTGCAGGCATAGTCATGGCAGTCTTTTGGAAAATTTTCATTGATTATCTTCAAAACAGAAAAACAATAAACGGCAAGTATTTTGCAAACTTATTGCATAAATAGATCAAAATGCGTCAATCTTGTGGAAACCCCATTTAATGGAATAAATAGATGGACGTCATTAAAACGGCAACACTTCCAACAGTATCGGGTTACGACTCGAAAAACAATCAACAGATCTCCTCTGAAACACGCTGAGTTACGCAGATGCGACGTTCCTGAAAACGCCACCCGAATTTTGCGTAAGCTGGATTTGCATATCTTAAATTTAACATAATTATGAACTCAACCAAAGTCCGGAGGAGGGTATCGCGTTAAATACTAAGAATTCATTATCTCTTCTTTGAATTTAATATATTTTTTTTATTAAAACATTCATTATATTTATAATGCGGTAGCTTCGGGTTCGATGAATACAAAATGTGATCCAATCATGTTGAATTAGCATTAAAACGATTCACATTCCCGCCCAAAATCTTCAAAATATCACTGTCAGAACGGCATGAAATTCCATCACGTTTTTCTAGAGAGCATTGAATGGGCAATTTTGGCACTTTGATACACGCGTAACACGCGAGCACGCGTCCCAGAACGCGTGTTAGCAAACAAAACAAATAACTTAATTCGAAGAAAAGGTCGTATCGTATCTCATAGCACTCTGAATATGTAAATATATATCTGCTATGAAATTGTAACGCTTATAGCGAGACAAAACGATTTACAACCGGGGAGCGAAGAAGCAACATCCCATTTGTTGATGCTGAATTACATGGCGCGAACGCAGAATGGTTATTTTTTCGGGCGAAGGGTGAATCTTTTGTGCACAGGTTGAACTGATGCAGAAGTAAAACTAAAGAGTGATGCAAACACCGATCGCTATTGGCTCATTGATGACTCCGAAATACAAGTAATTTCTGTGCGTCAGAGTATTAGTGTTTAACTTTAACGAAAGAGAGAGAGAGGAAGATTGTGAACAGATTTCCATTCATCAGTTAAAGGATTAATAGCAATAAAAACGATTCGTTGTTAGTTTGCATGAAGCTGCTTCATTTGAAGGAAACGGCTCAGAAGTGATTCATGTTATCGTCGCTGGTGCAATAAAAGTCGCATATTAAGGCGGTGAATCAAAACGTCGCGTCCTTGCTGCAGGCTGGTGCAGTTTTTGCAAGTGTCTATTAAATCGGCTTAAATGGCTATAAGAAGCATGTGAACACAGATGGTCTGGCAGGTTATAATTGTCAACGTACAATTATTTATAGGTTTGGCAAGAAGCACTGGACGCGCGCGTTCAGCTGATGCATCTCCATGAATTTGCAACGAGTGCACTCGAACACCTCGGAGACGGGCGATTTTTTCAAGAAAAAGAATGGCATTTGTCGCGCAATCCGTCAGTAATAAATAGCCCAGTCGTCCATTGGCACAGCGCAATTATTTTGCAGAGTCTAAAAAGGTTTATAAAATAATGACTTGCCTTTTTATAACGCGTCCAAATGACGGCGATCACATCATATTTTATACGGATACTAAGGTACGACATTTCAATCTGACAATTCACTATATCAATATAAATTGGAAAACTGATGCATCGTTCTTGATTTTCGAAGAGAATGAGAGCTCTTCACATTTTTCTGCGTTCACAATGAAAACGTATATCTGCTGCAATCGCGTACAATTGAAATTGAGGGAATTCCATTGGGAGCATTTAGAACGTCCTTCGTTTTCTTCAGAGGGGGTACCTCTCACTTTTTATCTATTTAAATCACTTAGCATTTATTCAACAAAAATAACTGTAAAACGTAATTTTTCTGTAAAATATCTTTGGAACTATTCGAGTGAATGGATGTCATATTTTACGAAATAAAGACAAAAACAACGCTTAATTTCAACATAAAGAGCTGTATTATTATTTTTTAAATTCAAACGCTAAAAATGCTTCCACTTCTGTTAACCCCTTGGCTGCTATGGTATATATGTAGCATTTTAAAGTCATCAATGAGTGCAGAGATTAGTGAATCGGAGACAGAGATGGTTGTCTTGCGTCTCATCATACACTCGCACATCGATAGCAAGGTTGTGCTGTAAAAGTACCCATACACATCTAAATATTACTTTAATTGCTGTTAAATGTAGAATAATTTATTAAACTAAAGAATAAATAATGATGTGTGAATTAATCCATTTCAAGGGTATAGTTTATGTTTACTTTATGATCGAATATTGTGTGCTATCGACAGTGCTTATTTATTTGAATACAAGCTTCATACACGCTGCTGCGGTTCTAACAGTTAAGTAGATTTGTATGACGATAAGTGGCGGACAAGCAAATATAGCATCTAAGATTATGATGATTTTAAATTAGCTCACTACTCAAAGGGTTAAAATTACAATGAAATTTGTTCGTCTCCGGTTCTTAGATCGTCGGTGTTCATCTTAGAATAGTAAGTGATTTTATTTGAAACGCTATTATTGATATACAAGCTTGACTCACGCTGCGCGGTCCTGAGATTGAAGTGAATTTATGTAGACGATAGAGGCGGGACTGACTCTGAATGTTAAGCAACGATATATCGTCGATTTTAATTTGCAAATAATGATTGTTATTGGCTCATTGATGATTTCAAAATGTTTAAATATGATTCGCATGCGATTTGAAGATTATAGCGCTTTTCATTTTCAATAACTGAGATAGTTTAGAGTTATCAAGGAAGGAAATCCCTAAAAGGAATCTCTTAAGGGAGGTCCATTTATATCCGCAGTTAAGAGTTCCTCCGGGAGTTGATTCTCCCTCGACCGCGCACAAAATAAAAGTTACATCCGTACGGTCCGTGAAGTTTTATCAAATATGTTAAAGAAAAAAGTCTTATTCCAATGCTTATAGGGAAAATTGCTGTATATTTTTAGATGATAAAATCACGAGTAAATTACTAGAAATCGTCCCATGCGAGGATTGCAGTCGTACGTCGTTTATACGGCGATCCTTTGAGCGAATATTAAATGATATTTCCTACGTAGCACACGGAGGCCCGAAAGGGTAGAGAAGTTTGCGATGCATGCCCGAGACTAACAATTTATAGAGCGATTCGCAGAACAGAGAGGTTATCATAACATTTCCGATAGTTCAAACTAGCGCCCGCTCTGGATATTTCAATTTTAATAGTCGAGATCGACCGCGCTGTTACATCCGTCGGTTTGGTCGATCAAAAACACGGCGAGAAATGTTCGTTTTGTCGCATCGAAGGCGCAAAAGAAAATTAAGGCGATCGTTTTTCTCGCTAAAAACGATTCCTTTGTATCGGGTTCTCTTTCGTCGAAAATAAATAGCGAAAGTTATAAGACTGAAATCGAGACGAATGGCTGTCATAAAAGCCTAAAATGAAAAAGACGAGTTTGAAAGGCGACGCATCAGTGAGAGGCGATAAGATTGAAATCGTAAAATCATGAAGTTTGCTCGGCGGAATCGACGATCATGTCCAATCGGAGATAGTGGCCATCGTAACTTTTACCCGCTATCGCCGCTCTTGACGTTAATTGCTGTCTTTCACCGGAACAAAAGCCCGCAAACGTTCAACAAGAACCGTGCCATAACAGGACTCTGTTCGATTACATATCATTGAAAAATCTTGCATCTTCTCTTTTAAATTATGATTTGAAATCATCAAGAGCTCACCCAAATGAGGTTTTTGAAATTTTCGACATGAGAAAGCTTTGCGCAAGATAAGTGTCGCATTCGCTCACAAAAGAACAAAAACAGCGTCTTAAGGATGTTTCAATCGAATGTTAGATCGAGTACTTGTGGGACTACCCTCGTGTATTTATTTACGTAGCAATTTAATGTTGAATTTATCCAGCCTGGAGGGCATAGCGTTAAATGCATTTTGAATTCGAGCAAACACAGATTGAATACTTTTGGAATTCGAGCATGAATCTGGGGGATTCTTAGAAATGCGCCTTAACAAAAAAGAGAGCTCATGAATATTAAATTTGCATGCATAATTTAGCGAAACACTTTTTCGGAATTAAACATAATATATCATCGAATGTAAAATATTAATTTCAAACTGTAAATGAATTGTGTTAATAAATTCGAGATTTAATGGTATCTTAATAAAATGAATGACAAAACTCGTTGTAAAGGATATATTGAAATATGATTGAAAATTTTCAATACGATTGAATCATCATTCTGTAACTTATACGGGATATTGGGATTATTTCGTGGAATAAAATGAATTTATTTTTAAAAGTTAACATACGGTCTTAAAATTCAGATATGACACGGAATATATATTGATATTTCAAATTCAATATGCAAGTATAAAATACTATTATTTCTTTAAAATGCTGAAAATTGAACCGTCGTTGCTATAAATCTCATCTCACGTTATAAAATTGAACGCATTTAAAACTTCATTCATATTTTTTTGTGACTAGTAATAAATCAGAGTGTTTTTAATTTATAAATTCAAAGAATTGCTTTTGTGACTGTACAAATTTATTACACAAAGAAATATTACTACAAAAGGAAAATGTATTTCGCATTATTTAACATAACTATGGTATACATATCTATGTCATAGTGCAGACATCCAGTTCATTTCGGGATTAAGGCCTCTTCTATAAGCTTTTATACATCTCCTCATAAACCGATAGAGAGTAAATGTATCATTTACCTATGAAGATAGAAAGAAAATCACCATTACTTTGGGTACTTGGAATTTAAAAACCTCTAAAAGAAGTCTCTCTGAAGCCAAAGATGTAGAGATAGGTAGATAATGCCTTCGTCATAAATATATGAACATGTTTTAAATTTCCTATATTTTCGCAATTCCAGGAACAAGCAATCCAATTCACCATGGGGAAAGAAGAAGACAACAAAATCCCATTGCTGTATACGTTCGTCATTATAAATCAGGATGGATCATTCAGATATAATCGGCAAGATAAGATGCGGCAAGGAAATTACTTTATTTCAAAAACGAATAACACAAACAATATAGGAAATATCAAATTTAGGTTGGCAGACATCGGTGGCTGTCATGATATAGAAAAATAAGATATTCCATTTGTATTTTTATATATCACTAATAAATTTGTACAACAAAAATTCGGGTTATATTTGTATCGCCCTCGTATATTTAATTATTATTTTTTAAATGTTCTGGTGTGCATTTTACGCAAAATCGCCGTGGCAGTCATATCAGATTGATGGCGCTTGAGGGTCTTTCAATCGTCGGCATTCAACAATGGCTGACATGGCGTATTGGTTAGCAATTGATGACAGTCACCGGTGGGTGCCAATGTACGATACGTGTTAAATTTTAATTTACCTTTGAAAATTTCATAATGCAATCTCGTTTTTTATTCTTAAATAAAAACATATAAAGATAATTGGCGTAAATCTTAAAAACGAATTTAAAAAATTGACATAAATTTGACTATGATCTAATTGCAATCGATCCAGAATTATGGTTTAAAATACTAAAATTCGGATTTCATTCAAACACGATTGTTTGGAGATTTTCAGACTCGGCTGCGGTTCTCAATCCACATTTGGATTGATCGCCTTGCCACCAGATCTGCCCATTGTTATATCCAGCATGTGTCCCATGCTCCGTGGGAATATATCAATTTATGGCACAGCGCAAAAAAGGTGCATTATCTCAATCGAGTGCTGCAAAAAGCCCGGGTCCGAAGCACGTTAAGCGCATAAACCGAGACAATTTTATTGGGCCGTCGTCTGCGGTCAAGCGGCGCAGACGAGAAATTACAAACGATCCTTTGAAATCACAAACGACCCTTCGCACGTTAGTTATTCAAATGCGTCGTACGCAAATGGCATGAGTTTCTCTTTGATATGCGAATCGCGACTAGGTATCGCTGAATGTTTTATTGCGCGAAGTTCTGAATGAATCGCGAGGTGAGGACTGGTTTTAGGGAAACTGGATTCGTTCGACTCTCGCCCGTCTAAGAAGAAAACAGGTTGTGCGCCGCGATGTGTGTCGTGCGAGACGCTCCATTTTTTACGCGATCTTCGTCCGAGAAGTGTTAATTGTGGGCCGAATGTTCGCTCTCGTTGCGCAAGTTGACTTCCTCGTTAGGCAGACAGATCATCCGCATAGTGAAAGTTCCGTCTCAAATGCGCCTATTAAATAAAAGCGGTCGCTGCAGACTTGCCAATAAACATTGACACAAGTGCTCGTATAATGCGAGCTTTACGTAACTTCGTGTGTGCCGAGAACGTTGCACTTTTCACTCATTAATGCACAAACATTAAATCGCTACTAATTGAATAAAGCGCATACATCATTTTTGCACATTGCCTCGGCGAATAGCTTTTTCACACTAGATTTGCAGAAAATCCATTAAACCAGAGCTGTCGATGTGGGTACATCATAACAATTTGCATTTAAATTAAAAAGGATAAAATTCACTATCATTATCAATGGGCGTTAATATGTTAATCTATGAATTACAGCAAAGGGTGAACTTCGACGGTTGCTGCTCCAAATTATTCATGAATTTCTTTTTTGCCCGAGCATGTTTATTTTATATGCAAACAAACTACTAATTCATGATGAAGCTCATCAGAGAAGACATTTATATATATACAAATTAATCTCTGTGTCTAGAGTGGAACAATAAAAATTTATTGTGCGTGTATCCAAGAAGATTTTAAAATTAGTCCAAGCATTTTTTGTGGGCGGAATTCGTTTTGCGAGACGTTTAACGGATGCACCATGTTGGCGCATATTGGTCTGGTGAAGTGAAGCGGAGCCACTAGAATGGATGGAGGAAGGATGCGCGCGCAATACGGCGGAAAGAGGGAGACAGTCGATCTTCCGAGGCGAGAGCTAGCACGCATATGCTTCTGGATCGTAACCCTTCAGTGTCGGCGCTACACGTGGCCTAAAGCAATAAACCACTTAGCTTTTCCACGTTATGTTTCTTTTCAAATACTTACTAAATGAATGAATAAAAATGCAATTATGCAATAAAAATTGTTCCAAATCAAATATTTGAGATTTGCAAACAATAGTCGGCTCGCAAGCCAAATATTATGCAATTACATAAATTATTACATTAGAATTTCATTGCGAGTATGTATCATGTTTCAAGATAAAACTGAATATTTTCCATGACTTGCCAGTATATAATAGGGGAACCAAAGTGTATTCGCGCATTTTGAGACCTTATGTTTGAGTCCAGTTTGTGTCCGAGGTTGGAATGCATCAAAAACCAGCAAAACACTCAAAAATGTTAAATGGTGTGAAGTGGCAACCGTCCGCGTAGGTCAATATTGGTTCCAGAAATTTAAATCGGGCAATAGAAGCTTAAGGGATGAACCGAGAACGGGACGATCTTCCAATTTTGATAAAGATACATTAATCCCTAATCACAAAGATTGGGATTCCATTAGGACTATTTAAACATCACCGGCAAAATGAATAGGATGGGTGTTATGGAGTAGGATGGATGGAAAATGAAAAATTACAATTAGATGTTTTTCATCAAAATTAAAAGAAAGCAGACGATACTCCTTCATGATAATGTGCGTCCTCGTAAAAAAACTGGGAATTGTTATCACATCCTCTTTATTTATCGGACCTCGCCCCGGAGAAATCTCCATTTGTTCAGGTCCACGGAGCTCAACCTGATAGAAAAATGATTTTATTAAATACGCGAATACTCTTTGGTCAGCCTAATAATAAGCGCGCAACTCTCGATAATTTCCAAACATGCCACGTGTAATTACGCTGATAAAATAAATGCGACCTGATAAATAAACAGCGTTTCCCACCAAAAAAAAAACCCGCTGTTTCATTTCATTCATTCCGCCACAAGTACCAGTAATGGTTTTCGTGTAAAATACGAGCGAAATGCTGTTCTAATGTTCAAATGTACTCTCTTCCGCACTTAATGGATTGGTCGAGTACACGGCGGGTTTTTCTTCGATCCCTTTCAAATTTAGGTTTGCTGCTTCTAGCTTTCGCTTCCTAAGCGCCGCGTCTCCAGAGACAGAAACATAAACAAAAATACTCTCGCATCGGTGAATATGTTTTTGAGCTCTTATCAGATAAACAACAAATTATACTCGGCCTTGGAACAGATTCACGTAATTGCAGACTCGTGGATATAAAAACATATTTGGATAAACAACAAATCTTGCTTATAAAATCTGATATTAAAACATATTATGCGAATTACGAAAATCGTCTCCCTTTCATAATAATTTGATCCAATTATATATGGAAAATTATTTTATTCAATTATATATTCTGGGATTCTAAGGAAGTCTCGGGGGGGTCCATAATACAGCTAAACTAGCATATAATACAAATTATAATCGAGTATCGAAATACCTTATGTATATAAATCGAATGAACTGGAAGAATAGCTGAAGAAATGGAGGGCAAAGGCCAGCCTATCTTGGCATACGGCATTTGTGTTGCATTGAGGGTTGTTTGATGTTGAGCCGAGATTTAGCATGCCTCATTAAGTTAAATACTTCGATGTGCACTCAGCCAGAAGACCAACATGTAAACAACGTATAAAACACGATATAAATCGGCGGAAGATAAACTCGAACTGTCTGAAGTGGTCGATAGAGACACTTCATCCTTCTGCTGAAAATATATTATAAATGCTCCTAATCAAGAAACGTCAGAAATTATTATGACAGACGATAATGAACGATTTATCTGCCATGACATTCGACATGTCGTCTTTCTTCTCGAATTATTTCTCGAGAAATCTTAGAAATCAACTTTTATTGCATTCAATAAATTTGCAATAATATTTTTTAATATAAAGTAAACACTTCCATTTTTAAAACGCTACACTGCATATGAGGTTGTTTGTAGTTTTAAGCCAAAACAGATGTGAATAATTTATTTCAAAGATGGAAATACTTCGTAATTCACTGGATCATTTAACCCAAAAATAATTACGATGCCCGATTCTATTTTACATGGTATGCGCTGTTTAAAGGGTTATATCCATTTTGTATCCAACTCAAGAATTCTCGAGAAATTTAAGAAATGAAATCGAGAACTTCAATTTCACGAAAAATGAAAAATCATCGAGGAATCAGAATCCCTAGATGTGCCATCATAAACCAAAGATCCCAAAATATTTATTTTTTCAGCACGATTTTCGACGTACGCATTTTACGATTTTTTCCTGAATTATGATAATATTTAATTCCGCCTAGATGTTTTCAGGAAATTGCGTATTTCACAATCGAGCAACTCTGTGACGTAACGTATCGAATATGAAACGATGACGCAATACTTATGCGCTGCTTCGTATTAGAGCATAATTCGAATTGTGAAACTACATCGGTCACTACTACAGTGTTTCGATATTTAATACGCGTTTCATACTTATGAGGGAAAACGCCATTACTACATCCAGATACTATAAAAATAATACGATTCAAAATTAGATGGATCAAAGCGAATGATATCTGAACATATTCCACTGATTATCTCGATGCAAATTTATTATAATCGATTGTGTTAGCTGTTATCGGGCAGACGATCAGAAATCGGATCAAATCAGAACTATTTATTTATTTACATTTTGATCATATTTCGATAGATAAATGAATGCATTTAGTGGATGTTTTTAAGTACAGTCTTTGAGTAATTGATAGTCTGTCCATCTTGAATGATAATCGTCGCCATGAGGGATTTATTCGAGTGTAAGAAAAGGAATGAAGTTAGGATAGGTGTATAGTATGGCACATGTTGCTTGCAGAGTGCACCGAGTCAAGGGCGAGATAAAGAGCAGAAGGCGGGGCTACGCTGAACGCGAGAAAGGCGGGGTTACGCTAAACGCCGTCGGAAGGCGGGGTTACACACAGCGGCCGGCTTACGCTGTATACATCCCCTTTCAAATCAACCTCGACACTCTTTTGGACACTCAAACGTTTTTTCGACAAAAAATCAAAACCAAAACATCTGCATCTGCTATGCTTATATTCTAGACGGCTTCAAAAATGATAAAAGAAACCAGATAAGACAGTTTTGAAACAGGGAGACACATTGCAACGACGTTTCGAACGCATCGATATAACATGTCAGCTCATTTCCGACAGTGCTGGATCATCAACATCGGTTCGGAAAAAAAGCATATAAGCAATTTGAGAACCTCACAAGCTGTCGCTAAAAGCTCTAACCGCTTTAGGTAAGCGCTTCAATACGCGTAAAATGAATGACGACCTTCGTACAAATTCTAATCGAAACAGGATCATTTTAATATATTAAATATCATCTAGTTTGTGAGTCGATAATAGATTAAAAAAAAAATTGTACAAATTCATTACTCCAAGCTCTAATATTAAATAAGAAGTATTTAATTAAGTTCTTTCGACTTAAATTGTTTCTTCCAGATGATCGTGCATACGGCCTTCTTCCAGATCGATGCTTTTCAAGCGATTACCCCCGAGGGATACGTAAGGCTTTATAAACAAAACGCTTTATATTAATTTCATTAAAAACTCAAGCACAATAAGAGTCTATTATACATTTGAAGCGTGTTCAAATAAATTTGATAAAATGACATCCATGCAAAACAATCTACTTGGGCTTGTGTCGGACATAAAGTTATTGCCCATGCAGGAGCAATTCTTTAGCGTGGCATCATTTAAGCGAAAAAAGGGCGAATTTGCGACTCGCCGTTGATTTCTTACGATCTTCAATGATGTTATTTGAAGTTTGTATTTCAAGGAACAATTACTACAGAAGGATAGCTCGATTGTGAACCATTTAGCATTAAATGAACATATAGAATTTAATGCTATCACGAAACTCTTTCGCGACGGTAGACTCATATATGAGTCAATTATTTTAAATAATATTCGCTAGTTTTATAAAAACTACATTTTTTGCATATTTTTGCAAATATCATCAGTAAGAATTAAATGTTAAAAGCATTACATTGAAAGCGAATCGAAACGAATTCTAAATATTTGTCCCGATTGTCATTCGAAATAAGAAAGAAATGCGTTCCGGTTTAAATGTCAAATAGGATGCGACGGCGGTTTTTTCACGAATCCATGAATTCCCAAAGTGTTCCAGGTGATCTGGAAGATAACTATACATTTTGTGTTTTAAAATACAATCATACTGTTATATAGATTTAGAAAGTTTCGATATCCAGCCTTGGATTATAAATCATACAAACAATATCGATTACAAGAAGAATCGATTGAATTGAATGAGAATTTGAAGAAGATAAAATCAATTTTCAAACAATTGATTAATGCCAAATTGTAAAGATGTTCACAAATAATACGTCTAATAAATCCATATCACCGAAGCATTATTTATAGCTTTTCTTAGTTTTTACTTGGTTGATTGAAGCAGGATTTAGTCACGTCATCAATTTATTAAGAAAAACTATAAATCGATGACATGTTATAGAACGCGCTGATTTATTTTGTATTATTTAAAAATGAAAATAGTACAAAAATAATAAAACATAAATCTAAGCATTGTTAACTATTTTTTTATACATATTCTTAATAAAATTGTTATTTATAAGTGTATTATGTGCAATTTGGGTGTTGTTATTATGTAACGGGGGTGTAAAAAGAGAGTACATCATTGTTCTGAAAGGGGCCCCATGGAAGAAAAAGGTTGGGAGCCCGTACAGTCCGATCGGAGCAGAAAAGCGTTACACGAGGCCGGATTAATTCGAAGGCAGCACAAAGAGGCCGGATAAATTCGAATTGTTATTTAACACGCGCTCCGGTTGCAGCGGGACGTTCAATCTCGACGTTATTTATTTGGAACGCATAACTTCCTCGTTTTGCACACGACGATTAAATTGAATGCTTCGGAATGATATTTAGTTTGAGAGATGACGTCGCAGGTTGCATGTGCGATGTCTGAGTCGAGAGCCGGAGTTCGGATCGATCTCGTGCAAAACATAGAACGCAATAGCAGAAAGGCCGGGTTAATTCGAAGAGGCTACGCCGCCGTCGCCGCTCTGCGTCCTCGATGTTGACGAATTTCGCCTTGATTTACGAACCGTCTCGATCGATAGACGCGAGCGACTCGTCATTTTTACATACGGGTAGTGTTTCGATGAGTTTAAAGATTTGCACAGTTTCCGAGTAATAATATCTATCCCTATCGCAACTGCTATTTCTTATCTTGCCGAAAATTTTCTGGTATGTCTTATCATATCGGCCGTGTTGACTCTAATTCGCCATACATATCCGTTTTAATTTTATATATAAACATTTGCGATTCGGCAAATGTGCTTCGGCATGATCGACGGCAATGCAATCCGCATATTCGCATTCGTGACGTTATAAAATATTATGAAGATTTATGCGATGGAATACAATCTACATAAATATTTTCATACGAATCGAGTAAAAATTGTTATTTTTAAAATCATACCACTGCCCGCGTAGAGTTTGCATATGGACATACCTGAAACGAGACAAAAACGAAATGATTAATAACACGTCTGAATGAATACGAATAGAGGAACATTAAAATAGGAATTCACCGTGCGAAATACAAGATAGCATCGCGAAGACTGGATCCATCCATTCGAGGAGGACGCGATGAGTGCTGGAGCACGGACAATGCGAATCGACGTCGCGCCCGATCCAAATTCAGAACGAGACTGAAGCCGGACGAGCTGAGCTTCCCGCCATGGCGTCGCTATCTCGACTGCGATTTTCCTCTTCGATTGGCGGAGATACTGCTGCCAAATTTCCACCAAAAAAAACCATAAATTTATTAAAAAAGAACGCGAAGCTCAACCCGGTTTTCCTCCGCAAAAAAATATACGCAAGTCTGCTACGCATCACGGATCGGAATCGTGATCGACCGAAGAGACGCATCTCCCATTATGCCCATCTCTCATTGCATCATATAATTCGGGATATTTGGGATCGATAGGTCAGAAACGACGCACATCCGGCAATCAGCGCCATCGTCTAACCCTGACCGCGTTGACATTGGAACAGCCGACGCTGAGAATGACGAATTCGATTGATAAAAGACGTAAAAGCGAGCCGAGATCGTAACTGCGTCAACGTCCATCAAGTCTATCTTACGCACTCGACAGAATAATCCGGGTGCAATTTTTCAATTCATCCGAGAATTATGCATTCATTTCGCCAAGCATTGACCAATCATGCTCATTATATCCAGACCGATCTGATTTTGACGATCGTAGAATGCAGACGCGTAAGATAGCTGGACACATTTGCCCATGGAAAAGCTCTGTTCGAAGTAGAGATTCTGAGTCAAGACGTCCCGGGATTTTGAGATTTAAAATGTGTCTAATATATTGTACATTTTAATAATGAAAACATATTTTTATGCCCCCGAAACCCTTGAAATACATACGTCGAAATGTATATGAAAGCAATTATAACAGGGTACAAGGCAAAAAAAATATGCACAATGGAACGGATGGTTGCCCCAAGTGTTTCTAGGTAACAGCAACAGCTGGGATCGATTGATTCGTAGAAAAAAAATCGGGAGTAAATGAAAGATCAATGTTTTGTAAATACAATATCATTTAAGAGGTTATTCTAAGGTTGTCATAATGGAAAGAAGCCAATCGGAAGTATGGAAACATTACAAAAAATTACAAAAAAGGAAATAACCCAATACACCAAATCACATGCAAAGGGTCAAACACAACTGAATTAGTAGGACATCTTAAAAGGGTACATCGAATTTTTTTGATTTTTAATGTTCAAACAGTGCGAAAATAATTTAAATATTCCAACCACCAATAATAAAATTTGTGAAAAGGAAAACGTTTTCAGAAATCGTCCTGTCGTCAATAAACTTTGCATAAATCATGCTAAGCATTTAGCTATAATTGAAACTGTGTACCAGAAAACTTATCAAACAGAAACAGAAGAAGATTAAGATTATTCCAATAAAGATGAACAATACACTAAAGAAAATTACTACAAAAATGGTAATTCAGAAAGATAGAACAATATGGTTCTTTTAACTCACACATAAATAAACATGTAACACATATATTTACTTTGAAAAAATTTGTACATAATTGAAGAAAAAATTAGTCTCGAGTTCCGGGAAGTACCGGGATTTAGAAATTATCGCGTGTTCCGGGACTTTGAAAAAGCCGATACTTCAGAATCCCAAGTTCGAAGTGAGTGCCGCGTTTGCTCACATTCCATCTAAAACAACGACGCGTCCACAATTCGGAGCGCTGTTTGGGGCTTTTTTTCGATGCAATGCAAATATGTAAAAACAATAGATGAAATAAGGATCCACTCTACACTCCTCAATTGTCTCAATCGAGAAACATACGTCTGGGGGCTAAGATGACATATGAAAAATTATATTATGCGACACCAACTCGAGAGGAGTATTTGTTTTCTTTGTTCTTCTTTGTTTTACAAAAGAAACTTAGACATATAACATAAAGTGACCAGTTGCATTATTTATATATTACACAAACACAATTGGAAATTTAATTGGAATGTGTCAAAATAGAAGGTAAATGTATGCTCGCAACATGTGCGGGCATACTCATCAAATGGATAATACGGCTTCTAAAATCCCATGCGATAAATAATCAATGGACGTAAACGATCGTAATAATTTAACAGCTTTTATTTACAATGATTTGCCTGTCTTTATACGGAAATCAAATTCGGCTTCGAAAATTTCGCCGCAAATTTTGCTTATCTTTCTTATGCAAAGATTGGATTGCACGTCGCAGGTGAAATGAAGAAGCCTTTCTTCGATATTCAGAGCCTTATTGTGATGTTTGGACAGAAATGAAAGTTGCGGCGAGAAAGGGAATATGAAAATAGTGTCGGTCATCGATTACGTAATATAATGAGTCATTATGAATCACTCGATAACGATTATTTTTTGTATTGTTTAGCGTTACATTGTATTTAAATCAATCTCTGAACGTTAGATCTTTAAAATTTCATATCTAAATTTAATATCAAACAAATATAAAGCGCAATGAGCTCCACATTTATATCCTAAATATTTGTAGACGGACGATCGTTATCGGGTTTAATTTGCATCGGGTCAAAGAGCGAATGATATTTGGTCAATTTGAATTGGGTTAAGCAACTAATTTGATATTGTTTTGTCTTCGATCGAGGATCGATTTGAGCGCGGTCGTTGACGCCGACGCTAGAAAAAAAAAATAAACGACAATAAATAATGTTAATTTTGTACTCCCGTTTTATGGCACAGAAAAGAGTTGCGCCTCCTGAGACGACGGCGCGCAAGTCAACAGGTCCTATGTCGATTGTCACACTTTGGACAAACAATTATGATAGTATCGTGCAAATAAACAGTTTTCGGCTAAATAAACGCGCCATATCGGCGAAATGCTAATACACTTTTCGACTGTTCTCAAAAAAAAAAAAAAAAACCTCCGTTATTGTAGGATACGCATTTCGGGTTCTGGCTCTTAGTCACGGTGAGATAATTTTTCTTTCTCGAGTTGCGATACGATCGGAAACTGGCGGCATTATCGCCATACACGTTTTCAAAACGCCAACGACGTACTAAAAAGAATCGTCGTTAAAATAGTAAAAATGAATATAATTTCGCATGAATGATTACACCTTGTTAATATGCTCACTATCAAATGTGTTGCGGTTGAATAATAACGCAGATAAACATGTTCTATGTGTATTTTCGTCGTGCTGCACATTTGATTTATGTTTCTAGCGGTTTTAAATTCTAATAATAAATATTACATGTATATTGCAATGCTTCAATCAAGTTCCCGCGCTACAACTTTAACCACACCTATCGAAGTCTTAACCACTTTGTATCGAAAGATGACGTTTATTTAAGAAATAATTTACGTAAACTACTTGTAGATAAAAAATTAAAAAAAACTATTGATTTGTGTTGCTGTTTAATATTTAATATGATTCTAAAGGAGAAGCCATAATCAAATGTTTTCAACCTGGAAACGTGACAAAATAATGAAAAAGATCATAAGGTATTAATAATATTTAGACGTGTAAGGGTACCTTTACAGCACGTCCGTGCCATCGATGTCCGATCGCAGCACATGCGCGATTACTCGTCAACGGATCGAGTCGATTGTTCATAGATGAATTAAAGGGCGAAGTCCGAATTCCGTGAAAAATCGTATCACAGCGCGGCAATGAAAGACGTCCTTTGGAAATGGCATCGGGCCGTAGAGAGCCCGGTAAACAACCTGTCGACTGCGGAAGAAAAAACTGTGCAAAAAAGCGGGCGAATTTTGGCGGACACGATTGTTATTGGACTCATTGTTGTTACGTCACCGAGTGACCTCTGTCAGTATCAACGACCTGCCTCCGAGGAGTGTTGAACCTTACGAGCCGACGAATACACAAATACTCTATGCACACCAGATGCCTTTTTTTTTCTTTGGATAATGCAAAAATAACACCTCTCTATCGACGTGACGGAAGTACGCCTCCGAGGAGTCAAATATGAACGCGATCAAACTGCAATCTGCAATATTTTGGGCGATTTCGCGATCCGATCCGGAAGGATGATTTAAAACGAAATCATATTCGCAAAAATGAGCCTTTGTTTGATTGTCTACTTCAATCAATTACCACGATAACGATTGTCTTCGAGCGAGCAATAAAATATCGAGGATGCTGCAGCTCCTCAACACTAGTCAGATTTATCTGTAACAATGCGAATACAAGTTTAATCTCAACGAGTCTCAGCGCGATCAGACGCAAATGTTGCGATGCAGGAGACCATTCTTCACTTGTATATCGACGCCTTTATCTTCTTTCGATATTGCAGAAAGATTAATATTTACTTCGGCAAAGTAGCGACTCGAGAAAGCTATTGCTAAATGTTTTTATTCATGTTTCAACGATATAAGAAGAATCACAAAATGAACCTCCTTTTAATAATATTTCAATATATCAGATCAATTCGATTTATGATGATTGTGTCAAGGATACAGCATATTGCCTGTATAATGTCCTCTTGAATTAAATTCTCGTTACTCCAAGATTCACTTTATTTAACACGGCTGGCGATTTATATAATTCAAACAGAGCGGCGTGAAGTTAAAGATAGACCTCATGAGAAGTCAGAGATCAAAAATTTCAGAGGAAATAGTTACATTGATCATTTGCCTACTGGCGTCTAAAAACAAGAATATCGAAATGACTATGTATTCTATGACATCCACAATAGGGATAAGAATCAAAGTGAGACTAAAAGTGAGATTATCCCATAGAGGCGAATAAATAGCAGAAATAAGTTGTTTCTATAAAATATTTAAATGTTTCTTCTCGAGAAATGTTTATTAAATAAAATATAATTTCTATGAATATTGTTGGTACAAAATACGTCCTGTACTTTCCGTATAAAAAAGTATAAAATATAGTATAAAAAAGTGATATACACTTGGGACTGTTTTTATGCGATTTTGAAGTTATGCGGTTATAAAAAATAATGGAAAAATAATTAAAAAATAATTATTAATCAATTAAATTCTTGTTTGAAAGAAGTTTGGCCCGAGTGTGTTACGGGTGAGGAAATAATAAAAACTTCGACATTGTCAGCTCAAATAATTACTTTGGCAAATCAACTTGGTGGAGAAAGCTTCTATACTTTTTCTTAAAGTGATGTCGATGAATTACTTGAGGATACGCCCATGAATGAAGATGATATTATTGGTTTGATGTTATAAGGTAGCGACGAAACAGAAGATGATATTGAAGTGAAAAAAAACTCCTGCCTCCTTATTGTAAATATTATACAAAAAGCTAGTCAACGTTTGCAATCAATTAGAAAATCTATTTATTGTATACGACTGACATATCAAAAAAATAATGTTTAAATCGTCGCAAGACTTTTTTTATGCGATTTTTCGTACACTTCTATCACATTGATTTGAAGTTACGCGGTTTTAAAAATAATGGAACCTATACCTCAGTTTTTTTTGTACTTCAAGTCTTTTTTTTTATGCGACTTTCCACACAATCTTCATATTTAGCAGAAAATATCATATAATTCGGGATGAACATAATTGATTTAAACTCGCATAACTGGTTCGTGAAAAACGTCAATTAAATGCAATGGATATTTGGCAATTATGTAACTGGTTTCTGTCAGCACTGCGAAATTTACCGAGCGAATTACAAACAGAATTACACACGGCAGTAAGAAAATGATTTCAATGGACGATTCTGCAATGCCGTGGGAAAAAAGCCGATTCAGGAAGAGGACAGTAAACCGCAACGTTGCAAATAAATCGAGAAGGCCGGTCGCGGCGCTGGGCCGAAACATAATTATCGCCTTAAAAGGGTTAACCGACGCGAGGATCGAATTTGACAATGGACTAGAGTTAATAGTCTTCACGGTTCACGTAAGTCCATCAGCTTTCGGACCGGTTGTGTAAAAGCGCACACATTACGAGACACTTGCTGAATATTTTCCGGTGTAATTAAACCCTCGCGGTGCGACTCGTCGACATGCCGTTAACCCTAATGCGAACCGTGATGACTGCGAATTAACCTAATTGCACAAATGGGGTATTAGAGCCTAAAAATTATCCCCATTACACAATAACTCTGGATATGTTAACAGAAGCTCGTTATTTCTCGACATTTCCGCGCGTATTCGATTTGGCGATTGATGAATAATTAAACGACGATTAACATAAAATCCAACACAAATATTATTCAGGTCGGGATGTATTGCCACGTCGCCTTTAATACGCAACTGTTGATTGACTTTAAATTCGCGTTATGTTTCGTATGGCAATAAGAGACATTCACAGGAAGTTTCACGGGTGAGAAGCCACGAAGCTCATCCATAGAGTGAACCCGATTCAACGGAGTTTGACGTCAGCCGTGACACAGAAAGAAACACACAAGAACAACCGCGGTAAAATTTCACTCACAATTTGTGTTGTGAGATGAATTTGCCACAGGCGATTTGGTTGTCGTAAAAGCATATTGATGATGAAGTAATAAAACATGATTATCAACAACTTCGGTAATTCTCAGCATACAAGGCATGAACGGACGCAATAAAAATGTAGATTTAAAACGAATATCGCCATTAAGAAAAGTTGGGCATCGAGCGCATAACAATTGCTTCTAATATGGATAAACGTAAAGAAATGCAAGGTGATACTTTAATGAAAACATAATTTGTGAGAAAGCGAATTTATCTTCGCTGATCTCGTTAGGAAGCCGAGAGGATCTTCAATGGACGAAGAAGTTTAAAAAGCTCAAGAAAAGAACCGGCGTCCACAGCAAGCTCCAAAAAAAGGCAATTTTTTAGGGTTACCTGCTGCAACAGGTTTTATTTGCGACAAGACGCATCTTTTCTGGAAGATGTCAAAGTGAACCTACATTACAGCAGAGGAGAAGGAATTGCCTAATTACAAGATTTGAAAATATAACCGCGTTTACCATTTATAACACTAGGAGTCTTCATAAAATGTAAATTCTAGAACAGGCTAAATGTGATCCAACAAGAAGGTTGGATCAATTTAGTGTTTGACTTTTTTCTTGAGATGAATCTGCCACTCAATGTCTCGTTTGTTGACAATGAACAACGCCCCTGTTTTTTCTCTAGGCCTATAAGATGATCTGCGTGAAGAATTTAAATTCGTTAAGTAATCTTGTTTCTGCCTTTCAATACCACTTTACCACGTTAATCTAGCCTATGAAACAGTAGCTCATTTCTAAGTACACTAAATAACTTTTAGAGATTTTTGGAAAGAACACTTCCACATCGTGACATTCCTCATGATGATCAATAATTAATAGTCGTTTTGTGTATATTATTTCAACGTTTTTTAAAGGTTAATTAAAAAAAACAGTATAAAAAAAGTGTTGTAAAAACGTTTTTTGTGCGATTTTGAAGTTATGCAGTTTTAAAAAATAATGAAACCTATCCATCATTTTTCTATAGAAGACAAAGCTTTTTTTATGCGCATAAAAAAATCTAAAATTAGCTGTTTAGCTTTTTTCAGCCACTAGATCAGGGCAACATTTTAATTTTTAAAAAGTATTATATTAAGAACACTTATCAACATATACTAGATAAACTAGAAAATGAGTTATTGGCCGTACCTGAAGTTAGGGAAAAAAATCTATTTTGGACTGTATAAATAAAGTTTTATGTGCAGTATCTCAGATAACTCCACACACTTTAAATTCTTGTTGGAAAGGAGTTTGACTCGAATGTGTTACAGGTGAAGAAATAATAAAAACTTCGATATTACTTTGGCAAATCAACTTGTTGGAAAAAGCTTTGATACTTTTTCTTAAAATGATGTCTATGAATTACTTGAGGATACTCCCTTGAATGAAGATAATATTATTGGTTTGATGTTATATGGCAGAGATTAAACAGTAGGCTATATTGAAGTGAAAAAAATTCCTGCCCCTCAATTAGAAAATGCTGGACTAGGGCTGGACGTGGATGCTTCCACAGGAGCTGTCCACATGAGCTTTTTGTTCGATAGTAAAGAGGTATGGAAGAAAGTTTGTCAAAGGAGAAGGAGGTAACATCTTCGTATTTTACATTATCAACCCTTTGGCATCGGGTCGTCGCTTTTGCGACGATCGAATTCGGTGCGAAAAAAGCGGACGCTCGATTATCATTCAATATTTATTGCGTAAGTGTGTCTTAGATATGTAAAATATATATTTTATTGATTATAAAATGAATTAAGATATGATCAATGTATCGTATTCGAATCAAAACTGTATTTTGAGACCCTACATTACTGTTCACATTCAACAGATTTTTGCATTTAAAAAAAACATTTTCTTGGTGTATTGTTAGCATTTTTATTCTAGTCTAGCAATATATTTTCGTCCATTAATCAGATTTACTGTCAGTTTTGACTAATAAATACATTGTACATCGTTATCAAATATGTACGAATTTCTAATGATTCTAATGACTTATCTATGTTCTCAAGCTTACAACATAATTATTGTGTTTTGTTTTATCTATGGACGAGTGTGAGAGTGAACAATTAAAAACGAACGATCCGATAAAATTAAAGAGCGTTTGTTTTTCTTATATTTAATAAGTGCCAGACGAACAAACGAAGTACTAAAGGCGTTCAAGTATTGAAATAATTTGGACGCCTATTCGCTTTTGTGACGTTTTTTCCGCCTAAGCACAAGATAAAATACGATAAACTCATTCCGGCGCAATTATATCATAGTCATCGTGAGGCCAGGGGCGATGAAAAAATTAATAAACGACACGGCCGGTGAATTTTTCAAATTATCGCCACCGTTATTGAAATTCACAAAGAAGCATCACGAGACTGCGCAAAACTATAAGAAGCTCAAAATTTAATAAAACGCAATCGAAAGACGATCGTAACGGGCTACGTCGACCGATTCGACCGAGAGAAATAAATACGCGAGGAAAAAATCCATTATTATACGAATACGAAACAGTGGGCCGTATCGGGAAAGATAATGTAACGCGTCGCCCCCGCATCGTTAAAAATGAAATCATTATTTATTAGATATAGCCCCGGAAGAAAGACACCAATACCGAGATCGGGTGTTCGCGAAAATCGCCACGAAGCTCGATAAACAAACAAACAACAACAAAAAATGACGTTTTCCTTGACGGGTCGGGCAGAAGCCGGAGGTGTCCGCGAAATGAAGATGTTAAATAAAAGGAATACGTAATGAGCAGGAATGTCGTCACGGCGAAGCGTATATTTATGTCCCGCCGTGGAATCTTTCATTGGCCGGACCGGTCTATAAAACATTTGAGAAGTCTCCTTCAATTTCATGCGTTTAACTAATTTCAACGCTCAGTTGTTAGTCGGTCACGCACCGTTTTAACACCTTACCGGCGACGATCACCGTGTGAACGCCGCGTTGGCCGCCTTTCTGCCGATTCGACTCGTGACAGATCCCAAATCGAGACGAGACAGGGAAGCTGTCGCCCCACCGGGGGATACGTCGATTCTAATCTCACAAATCTCGGACAGCCTTTGATTGCTCCTCGGCAACGCAAGGATATCGTAAGCTCGCAGACTTATTCGAGCGCTGCAATTAACACGCAATCGCGAAACTCAATGCTAATTGGCGATATGATCTTAAATCAGCACTTCTCACCTTTTATCCATTCGAGTAATCTATACCTCGCTATTAAATTATCGAGAGCTTAATATAATAATTCAGCTTGCGGCCTAGGCGACTCTATACTTGCTTTTTGCGAGCACAATGTG
Source organism: Stenopsyche tienmushanensis (assembly GCA_008973525.1). Classification (NCBI taxonomy): domain Eukaryota; kingdom Metazoa; phylum Arthropoda; class Insecta; order Trichoptera; family Stenopsychidae; genus Stenopsyche; species Stenopsyche tienmushanensis. The sequence goes on along the minus strand of WACJ01000533.1, from coordinate 430,934 downwards.
TTTAAATACATAACGCTTTAATGAGCTTTTAAATTTCAATTTATATCGGAAATTAACTCATAATTATAACGCGGGACTATAACACGTTGTTTACATATATGAGGGTAATTCCAGAAATAGCCGATCTGACTTATTGTATACGTATTGTTGTTTTAAATTTCAAGCTTGAAAACGCTACGTTGTTTAGTATTTATTTGTAAATATGGAAACATTTGCTCATCTTTATGTCGTATAATACTTTTATTTGAAAAGTCTCAGTTCAAGCCAATTACAAAGATGAGCTAGATTCTACTCTGGGGAAGTCTGTTCCTTCATTTATGCATGCATTCCAAAAAGGATTGTACGTTGCGTATTGACTAGAAATTTGCACATGAAAAGCTGTACGCAAAATGAGTGCCGCGTTTGCTCACAATGAAACAAAAACAAGCGTCATTTAAATCGAGTGTTTGGCGATGTTTCACAACAATAAAGCCAAGTTTATACCTCGATTAATAAAACCATGAATGAAAAATGGGTCCATCGCTCAACAATAAAAAGAAAGTCAAAGACTAAAATCAATAAGTTCGAATTGCTTTTTACAATTCGACCCTATTCGGTAGATTTAGACTTGGATCTCTTTTTATTTTATTTTTTAATTGAATGAGTAAGATTCATAAATATATAATTTTTATGGGTGGACATCCCCTTGACTTGTTCGCGACCTCATTTGGCGCAAGCCACCTATGTGAGTTAGCTTCTGAGGGGGTCGTCTATAATCGTACAGATAATAGAAAATGCCGCAAAAAGCCCTAAAAGAGGACGGCGTGGTTACAAGGTCTGTGTGTCCAATCAGTCCGCTTTTCGGATCGCCGATATGACGAATGAGCGCTTTGCAATTGGACGCCATACTCGAAAATATTTACAGAACGATTACGAAATCTCATTATAAAACGAAATTATCCTAAGAAGACTGATCAGATGGGATAAGTGTTGATCAGAGACAATCAGTGTTGTTTCATGTAAAGTAGAATTGTCAAATAAAATAAAAATCATGTGCGTCTGCTTTTTTACAGCCCTGAGATCGAGTCCTTTCTATTTAAGATGACATAGCATTGTTAATTTTCAAGCTTTAGTTGAAGACTCGCCTTTGATTCGTTTACACCTGATCCTCCACAAAATATTCCAAATATGAATATGGAGGCTAGGGTCATTTTTAATTTTATCCATTGGAATCTCAGCAAATCTTTGCAGTTTTATGGCACCTCAAATCCCTTATTATTTTCTGTTTCACGTTACTATCAATATCATTGATTTAAAAACATGATAAATGATGTTCTAATGAACTTTACATACATATATTAATTGACAAAATATAACTGGATTTGCTGATATGCAAAACGGATCTCGTATATAATCGTACTTGCCATATATTTCAACTGAATTTATTGCACTTGACAATTTGAAGTACGTGCATCAACGGTTTAATCCACATTCTTGCAATTTACAAGAATGCAGCATATTTATATTCGTGGAATTATCGGCACTAGACATTTTACGACCGCTATATAAGAACAGTAAGTGAAATTAATGTGTCTACTTTGGAGACTGTGTCACGAGAGCAAATACAGAATTCCCCGCGGAGATCTCACATTGTCTTTTTTATTCGGGAGGTAAAATCCTTCCAATAGTCATAAAGTGTAAAACGGTAAAATTTACGAAGCAAGAATAATTGTTCTTAAAAGACAGGATCCACATTAAAATAAGGGCTGCGAAACGCATAAATATGATGTGCAAGACGAACTAACGCATTTATAAGTCTCTATTTTTATAATGCATAACAAAAATCAACAGATTCTGACGAGTCCAGATCATCAAACGATGGTGTTTTAAAATGGGCGGTGCTTCTTAATTTGACTAAAGGCTGATTGTTTCCGTATTCCGAAGCGTGACCGAAGAAGTCGGTCCATTGCTAATGAGTATCGACGAGCTACCGAAACCTTCTCATGAGACACGCACGCTCCTAACATCGCAGGTAATTCGTTAACATCACCTGCTGCAAAAACGGTTACATCGTAAATTATAGTCTCATCATATTTTGACTGGCGGGCCTCAAATTACTGCTCCCGTGTCGATTACGTTTTTGAAAAAAAAGCGATATTTCGATGTGTTTGATCAATTAAGAGCGAGCTCGCATTTGACGACTTAACGAGGAACCGATGCTCTCCTCCTCCGAGTCCTTTAAAATACGACACAAATACACGACTGCTTTTTTTTGGCGTCAGTCTCAAACATAAAACGGAACAGAGCCTCGAAAATGCGTCGACAACAGGAAAATAGCAATCAGAGCTGAGAGCGTTTGACATTTGTGTTCGTATAATGCGCACAATGACGAAATTAAATTTGAAATAAAAACGTACATTGAATAGTAGCGTGGAAACATTGCGCGTTTATTTTTTTGGGAAAAGTCCTGATAACTTTTATTTCGTTGATAAATCAGTTAAATATGTAATATGAATTGATGCGATAGGGAAAATTCCATTCTTCAATTATTCAAAGAAGGGTTGGGTATAGTGTTGCTTCTCAATAATTATTTCTCGAGAACTATGCAAAATCGAAAATTCTCATTTGTCGAGAAATTTTCAGGGTAATCTGGGTAATTTAAAACAAATACAATCACTTCCATTTTTAAAACGCTGCACTGTGAGTGGGTTTCTACCAAAATGCATTCTATTTGAAAGGTTCTTTTTTCTAGATATGATAAAAAATGTTCACAGTTTTCTTGCTTTCAAACTTTTTTAAAGAAACAAAAAATACGTCCTGAACTTATTCGTTCCGACATAAAAATGTCCATGCTTTTTTCAGAAAATCGAAAGCCTTAATCGCTTATCGGACGATAGCGATTTCAGAAAATATTATTCATATACATATGAATAAATATTTAGCATATTTCCAGTTGTTTTGTTTCAATTACATAATAAGCGTAAAGTACCATGAATTAATTGTTTCCTTTTCTTTTTGAGCTCCATCTACGGAGGTAAAATAAGGATTTTCGTCGTATGCTGCGAGTCTGCGTCGAGGCTGCGGAGCCCTATCGATACTAGGGCGAAACTTATTGTGCGACTGTTTGTTGAGCATTTTTCAGAATAGGAAATCTTTTTTTTTTTTTAATCCTTATGACGTCCATCAAAGCATGAATCTTTGATGTGTCATATCCGATAACGGATATAGGGTGATCTCCATAGGAGATCTTACTTGGGAGATGATTTAATGTGGTGGTTTCCCGTTGCCTTCCACACGTGGTAAAGTAAGGATAGGATTATTTGGAAAGGTAGGAGAGGAGAGAATCTATGAGTGAGTAGCGAAATTATCATTATATATATAAATGATAATTTAATTATTGTTGCAAATTCAATTACTCACTCATGGGCGTCCCTGCACGACTTTATTAATCGCCTCAGAATTTACTTTTTCTAATCCAGGAAATCAGGGTAAACCTGGATCGAGACGATCGATCAGAAATATTAATATTTCCGATCTCCCAAATTTGTTGGTACGGTGAAATTTTTTTTCACAATCTGGATTTGAACCCGAACCTTTGCAACAAGAGTCCAGGATCTAAGCCACTATACCAACACTTGGGAAATCTTACCGTTGCTTTTTTAGCCGTAGATCACTAATCACATTTTCCCAATCCCGGGATTGGGAAACGTAATTCCGTAAAATTCGAGATTGACATTTTTATCTAACAGAAATCGTACACCTCACCAGCACGATGAAGGCTACTAAATCGAGACATTCCCGCCGAAATCTGGACGTTTGGAAACATTGGCGTAATACGCCTAGGGACAGTAACTGTCTAATCTATGTATACATATATACAGTACATATATGTTTTTCAATTTGTTATATTAATCTTTCCTACCGGTGATGTATTTACTACACCTCGACTCTGATAATGGGAATATCGATATGAAATATAATAGATACGGGGTTCAGAATTTTTGTATTCCTCCGTAATATAATTATGAATCACATCATAGTATTATAGTTCAAAAGTATTCATCTGCAGCGACGGAAATAAATTATTTGTCGGGAAATCGGGAATTTTGCGAATTTAAGAAGCGCGCCTCTTCTACGGAGACAAGGAGAGCCGTCGTTTATTGGAGACTTTGCTATTGCGATGAGACAGACGCCCCGTCCCCTTCTCGCGGGAGTTCCATCCGAGGAATCCGACGAAGGGGCGATCGATTCGGCGACTGCACGAGGCAGAGGCAGAGGCCGGGCCCCATCGCGGCAGCTTCGGATCGCAGAGGAAGCTTTCCATAAACGGCGACAGTTTAACGGCACTAAAGATCCCTTCAGGTTTACGACGTAACCGTACGCGTCAATTACACCGGTCTCGATTATTGAAAGAGTAACTAATAGTCACTCGAGTTAGCTTTTAATTGATTAATAAATACAACATAGTGGCTCTCGAATAATTTACGCTCCGTACGAACGTTGAATATTTTTCGATCTCACATTACGTATTCAAAATGGTCGAGCGTGATTGCCGATCGATTATGAGATTTTACAAGGTCGATAAGGAACTTAAGCACACTTTATGATAGGCGGATTTAATGGCGCAGTGTCGAAAAGGCCAGTGACATAAGTCACGCTCGGTCTCGGAGAAGGCTCTGCATCCTCGCACAGGACTATCGCTCCGCCTTAAACATTTTCTAATTTCTATCGCAACACAAACAATTCCGAGAAATAGCTGCATTGTATCCGGGTCGAAACTCATGCACCATATCGTAACTGTGATTATTTTTATCCATCTCCAACGTTCATAAAGAGCACAAAATCACAATCATCCGAGCAAAAAAAACTAAAATTAACAAGCAAATGGGCCATCGTCATGTCGTGTCGAAAACGAGCACGAAACCCTCAGAAACAATGGATAATTTGCAATTCCATTAAAAATTAAACATCGAAAGGATACAAAGAAGCAATATATCGCCAGCCAATCAAAAAAACATTATACGCCATTTAAAACGATAGAGCTGCTAAATATACGAACCGTTTAAGCGACAGGCCAGGATTGTCCGGATAAACGATTGCGGACGACTTTAAACATGTTCGCGAGTCCATTTTAAACACTAATTTATTCTTTAGGGTTGTCGATCTTGATCTCCGGGTATTCAATTGCCGTCCACGTTGGATTTTAATAAGTGTTTATTCACATATTTAATGCAATTTTTGCGTCATGGGTGGATGGATAAACGTTCTCGGTCAATCATCGTTATGTGATACTAATATTTTAATTTGAAAGGTCTCAGTCCGACCAATATCAAAGCCGAACTAGATTCTACTCTGGAGGAGTCTGCTCCTTCGTTTACAACAGTTAAATATTGGGTGGCAAAGTTTAAACGAGGCCGTATGAGCTTTCAAGACAAACATCGCACTGGTCGACTAAACCAGAAATGTTGAAGAAAATCTACAAAATATTATTGGATGACCGTCGGTTTTAATTTCAAAAAGTGCTGAACATCGCATATTGACTTAAAATTTGCACAAAAAGGAACAATCAAAACAAAGCCAAAAACCAAAATCAATGAGTGAAAAAATGGCTCGATGGTAAAATATACAAGTAAACTGGGTATCGAAGCTATTGAACAACGCTGGGAAAAGTGTAAGTGTAAGGTTTTAACAATGTCGAGTAGCTGACAGAGAGCCACTTGTGGCTCTTGAGATTTGGGTAAAATTTTACACTCACGTATAGAAAATCAATAATTTAAAAATGGCTGCAAACTCATCAGACGCATCTCTCGGTGCTACCGAAACATCCAAAGAGCAACGATGGATGAACGTTATAAAATTTTAACAAATTAAAATGATTTGTTTTTGAAACGCGATCGAATCGATTGGTTCTCGGGATTACGCAAACCTGTTCAAGTTTGCGCTATTCAAAGAGGAAAATGGCATTCGATCGATGAATTATACAATATATTTATGATTCAGCGACCGAGTGCCTAGCGATCTCGGAGTCGGGATCCTTCATGCCGCTTGCCGTAAATGGTCAGCAAAAAAAAGGAAAAAATGGACAGTAGCACCATATTAAACAAACACGTCATGTATGTAGAAAATGCCAATCCGTCCGTTTGCCAACGGAGGCGTGCTATCTTTCATCAGATGCGGTCGATTGATCTACCCGCGCAGAAGTATCTATCGTCTTCCCGAGGAAAACCTCAACGGCCACAGACCCGAATCCCGTTCGAGGAAAACGTCGCCGCATGGGCGAGAATGTAAGGAAAACCGATCCCGAACTCAAATCTGCAACGGTATTTTCAAAGAGGGCAATTCAGTAATTGTGTCACAAAAGAGATCCCAACAAACGAAAGCAACACGGCGAAATAGAGATTAGTCGAATCCGTAATCCACCCATTCGGCTGGAGGCCGACAGGAGCGGTTTAATACTTTTTGCGCAAAAACAAACAACAAGAGTATAAATGACGGGTCAAAAGCAGAAGTTGGCCATAAAAAGCCGCCCGGATTAAACAATCGGGTCGCCGAAAGCCACCCACTTATTGAATTAATCCAGAAGAGTCTTTATCGGCTCGCTCAATTTAAATGTAAATTTCGATTCGAACACGGGCGGAGGTGCCCCGCGGCCCGATTAATTATCACAATTAAGTGGCTCTGTTAAGCGAACAGGGGGAGAGAGGGAGGAACCGCCAAAAAAGTCAACCCCGCCGAGGTGAAATTGGCCGGAACCTTCGCGTTCCGGGTCGGAAGTGTTCCGCTCTTTTTTTAAATCTGCACTTCTCCGTCGACCCTTTCGGCGGCGGCGGCGGTGCACCAAAATGTCGACGGGGTTGCATTTATAAAGCGGGAGACGGATCCTTGTCCCTCCGGTCTTTTCGAAAGCTCTGTGTGCATTTGGAGCATGGATTGATCATCAGAAAGCAAGGGTCTGCCAAGATCGCGCTGATAGCCGACGGTCGCATGGTATCAAAGGTATCAAATGCTTCTGTTTGGAAAATCTATTAAAAAAATAAGGGTCGTAAATTGTATACGATATTTATTCTCATTTTTTTTAAAGACTAAAAGGCGAATTGACTAAACTCGACTATCTACGCCACTACAGATACCTTACACGTGATATGAAAATCGTTGCAGATGTAAATCTTCAAAAAGCATTCAAAATTTAGTATGAAGATCGGATAGCGCCGTCTACGCTTAATAACCGCCGCCGATCAGAAGTGAAAAATAAACGTAATTGTGAAGATTTAGTCTTTAACCTGCAAAGCGGAGAAGTTCCTTTTCAATAACTCAACATACAGTGGGCGTGCACATTTTCGTTAGGACGTATATATACGTCCCGCCCACTTGGCGTGAGTTAATATTATTCATTTTTTTTAACGATGCTTAGAATTTATAAAAAAAATTCAATGAAACATATATATTTTTATTTATTTAGAAACATATAGAGATGTTAAAAAATACAAAACAATAAACAAAAGCACATAAAAAAATGGAAACATAGAGTTTAAAAAAATGAAATATATCCATACATAAATTCAAAAATCAACTTTTGTGTGATATATTTTAAAACAGTTGTTGATACGTAGTACTATCTCACAATCCGGACGCCAGTATGTAGATTCTTTCCCTTTTTGTAATAAACTCGACGTTTCCTGGCTTTATTTCCTTTTCATTTGTTCTTTGAAAATGCCTTTCAACTAAGCGTGAGGTTTTAGGTGTAATGCTTTTTACTATGTTGTCTGAACTGAGTATCAATACGTCTTTTTTGTCTTTCCATTTTAAAGCTATAAGTTTGCCTTTGAATCTTACCTTATGCTACTAGTCACCGTTTACTAAGTACACGTCCATTCCAACACAATAGCGTAGTGAGACCAATTTGCTACCTATCTTAAATCCATGTCAAAACATGTATCGACAACTCACAATCATTAAAAAAAAAAAAAAAACAAAAAAAAATCGCCTGCTTTAGGACTCAACATATATTTTGAGGACGTATATATACGTCCTAACCAATTTCGACGCTGTTCACGTTGGACGTATGGACGTTGGAAGTCTCCCTAAGGATATCATCGCCTGCTGGAGCAGCCTGCGACGAGGATGACTAAGCTCCGAGAATTATACCGGGGGTCTACGTTACAATGGATTAGCTGAGAGACTTGGATCAACTCACTCAAATGTGTATTTGATGACGAGCAAACTCGTCCAGAACTTTCAGCGAGAAATACCGAGCTGTACTTGTACTGTACAAAATGCCGCTACCAATGCGAATATAGTACATGAAATAATGATATATTTAATGCAATTCGTTTGGGAGATGGTGACATTGACGACGAATAGAAGTCGGCGACGGCCTTGCCGTTTCTTTGAATGTCATGCGACTGAAGCGTTTACATCGCATGCCTTATTCGAGCTCACTTTCCGATCCAAATTTCCTATCTATTTGCCCGAATCTGTCAGACTGCCGCAACATGCGGAATGAATATAATTAAAGCCGTTTAGGCCAAGTGCTCCTGCATTTACTAGGAATAGGTCGGGAATGCGACGGAGCTGCGGCAGACATGGGATTTGCATATATCGCGCAACGGCGCTCGTATCTGCTCGCATCGTCCCGATTTGTCAAGGTGAGCGACAATCGAGTCGACAGTCGCTGCAGTTGGGATCCGACGCTGCGCACTTCGAATCGACCTATAAATGGGAGTGCAGCGTAGGTGGAGAGCGACCTTTCACCCGACCCTCACCCATCAAACGCCCCTTGCTCAAATCGCCGATAAGCAAAACAATGCAATCGCACCATTGTGTCAACGCGAATTCCTAATCTTTTTATCGCTATCGTAGCGAGCGAAAATTATCTGCGCGATAATTCCAAGCGAACGACGCGATCGATTACGAGGATGTCGGAAAATCGATTTAACTATTTAAATTTCTCCTATTGCATTGCTTGAATCGATGATGTATATAAAGGGGCATCTAAATGTGACGACTGGACATCTATCGTCTTGCTGGAAATAGACATCAGACACTTCAATATGATTCAATTGCGGCCATAAAAAATCATTCGACTTTTCTGAATAATTCTTATCGTTTTTCGTTTCTTCCTCGACCCGCTTCCTGAGCCACAATGAAGATTTACTAATAAATGATGAATTCAATTGAAGATAATGCGGTGACATGTAGTGGCGCAATTTTTCGGGAACGATACCATCGCGAGCGCAACGTTGCACCGAGCATCGGTCCATATGTGAAATGGTAAAACTTGAAATGCACACCGATGCGTGCGGATCGAAAACGGTAAACTGTAATTAAATGCATAAAAAATACACGACAATTCGCGAACGGCGGAGGTATTCGACTTGCCAATCGTGATATTGCCAACCAAAGGACGTCTTCGTCTAAGGAGATGCGTGTGAAAAAGTATAAAATGTGCATTTGACCGATCCTCGTCGATTGGGCATCCCTCGGAAGAGGAAGACTGTCGACGTCGAAGTCGCGGTTAATGAGTCTCGAGTGCCTGACGAGTAACGGCTTCTCGCGATCCTCTCACCGAACACCGACCAGATATCGTGACAGGAAACGAATTTGGTAATTACGAGGTTTTCGACTCTTCCACGTCTCCACTAATTGCACCTCCTTCCTAATCAATCCGTATCATTTTAACGACACACAATCCGAATCTATCATACAATAAATCTCAAGGAATTCCAATAGTTTTTAAAATACTCCCCAAAACTCTAATACGAGAACGAGTATCATCTTTACATCCATCAACTGACGCTAATCTTTCCAATTCAATGTCTAGTTATACAAACGTTCAATATCGTGAAGGATCTTTTAAATACCAATTGAAACACGACGATCATATAAAATATTTTCATAATATAGCCATATCCAATATACGAAAATAGTATATCATCAAGTTCGAATAAGTCAGTTCCCGAGATGAACCATTCTTACATTTAACATACACAACACTGCAATCGGACATATCCTTCATTTTCCATTGAGGTTTGCTTAACTTTCACAGCGCGGATATATCCGTCATACCCACTTTGCATGAACTTTGGTCTTGACGGATATATACGTCATATCCACTTAAACGCTTAACCCAAATTTATTGACTAATTATGATATGTGAATGATATAATGAATCGATTAAGTAAGTGGCGGACAAGCAAATATAGCATTTAAATGCACGATGATTTTAAATTAGCTCATTACTCAGAACTCAAACCTCAAACATTTGTACGTCCGTTCATTTATCATCAACATTTTCCTGAATTCAGATCGAAATACGCGAGAATTAGAATTTAAGTTAATCAAAAATTATGATTATCGAATATAACTAACAAAATCAAGACGTAGATACAAATTTAAATATTTCTCCAAACTCAAGAAATTCAATTATTCGTCACTGGATGAGCAGAAACCGTAATTTAAGCATTGCAGAGCATAAACGGTAGCCCTATCCACTGCCAAGCAAAACGTATATGATTTTGACATTAACACAATAACGGCGGGCGAATTTTTGCGATACTGCTTTTTTTTAAATTCTCACTAAAATATGCATAACTTTCAAAGTTTTTTACATATCTTAGTCATTTTTATTGATTTGTAATCAACAATATTTGCAGATTACACTCATATGCACCAAAACACACAAAAAATATTTACACTCTTAAAATACTTTCTCTTCGTTTAAAATTTATTTGTGACACATATATATCAAGAATGACAAATTTTAGCAAATAAGTAAATTTTGTGAATGACGATGTTCCGCATCTAATGCAAGTTACATTTCGACATGAATACGTGAGAGGATTCTATTGGTTTATATTTGTTATTTAACCACTTGACATCGGGTCGTCGCTTTGCGACGATCGAATTCGGTGCGAAAAAAGCGGACGCTCGATTTGTATCATGTTGCACAGCGTATTTGATATACATTCTTACAAATATAATTTAATGTTCGATCGATTCTATTCAGTTTCCCGCTGTTATCGCAATAACAAAGGCTTAATATCTGTTTCATTTAACATCGCTATCGATTTTTAAAGAATACGTCAAACCATCGTAGAATGAAAACCGTTTGAATATAGTTTGCATATCCAGATTTTCATTAATTTTACACATTTTTTCAGATTTCGTCCACTCGTCTCGCTTGTGGCGTTTAAGAATTCATGTCCGTTCTTCATCCATTCGCACCTAAATAGTCTTTTTATCTCATCCGCCTTCTTGTACATATTTTCCCACCGGATTGACGTAGCTTTTATTTTCATTGATTCCGTACTCGCAGAATCTAGTGTTGTTATTAGGGATCATAGATTATGTTGGGAAGGTTTCAGCGCAATGAATGCAATCGCAGCTAAAAGGTGAAAATGCTAACGTGCTGTACGTTTCAAAATAATCGTATAAACAATACGTATCTACGGGACAGTGTTTATTTTGGCGTTGTGGTCAAACAGAATTCACAGATTCTCGGAAACCGGGAGAATAAATTCATTCTGTTGCGAATATTTTAAAAATAGATTAAAGGCCATTTTTTGTAAAATCTCTTTCATATGATACGCAAATCGCAATTGTGCGGGGTTTCGTACGTGTTTTGAAGCCCGATGGCAGATAAGAAAACGCAAAGGTCCGCGGATAGGAAATGAAAGAGCATAACAGCTCTCGTCTGAAAGCCGCTACCTTTACGGTTAGCGGAATTCTTAAACGCTCCCAACAGATAAAATGTAAATCGTCGCCGGAGCTTCGGGACTCTTTGCACTCGGTCTTCATTCCTCATGTTGGACAAGTCCGGTAAATACGATCGATCCATCAAAAATCTACGACACGTTGATTAGATTGTCGCTCGATAATCCTGCAATAAGTGGCACACATCGAGAACCAATAGTTTCTTATGATTTTGTTAGTGCTAATTGTGCAAATGCTTTTATTCGACATGGCCCATTTTCATGCAAGATTTTCATCAGGGATGGCAGAATTTAAATTTGGTGAATCGAGCAAGATACCCTGAGATGATTTTATCCTGAATACGGAGCAAAAAAATGAAAAATATTGATGTTTTAATTAAAACATATACTTTATATATCTAAGTCACACACAAACAACTAATATTGAATGATGATTGTAGGAATGTATCTTAAATACACCGTGTAATATGATACTAACCGAGCGTCACAAAAGCGACGATTCGATGCCAAAGGGTTAAAGTTCTAAAGCGCGATCAGCGAGAGCAATATTTTTGCAATGATCAAAATACTATGGTTTGTTACCTTCTATTTTGTTCCTAAAAAAAAACATCCTATCGTTTTCGAATTCACGAGGGTAAATCGGGAATACAAGATCTGAAACCGATCTCATCAAAAAATTATCGAACAATATTAGTTTCTATATCCATTCCAAATGAGTACACTATCTGCCGCCATAAAACCAAATATAGGGGTCGCATCCTAAGACGGCGTAGATATTGAAATCTAATAATAGTCAGCCCGAAATAGCAGCCACACACTTCCTAATAGTTTTTAACGGTGTCTCTAGGTTTTGAATGATATGACACAGTCGACTTCGGAACATTGCCGGGTCGAATTTCGAGATTAAAGATGTCCTTTCTTAAATTTGCGCACACACAAGAGCGACCGAAACGAAAACATCGAAGCACAAAGGAAGGATATTTCGGAGGAGAAGATAAAGAAGAGCCCGGGGCTCCTTTCACATGGAAATGGGTGCAGAGCAGAACAGGGGGGGAGCGTTCGAGGGTTTGCGCCGAGGGCAAAGGACGGATGCGTCACTCCTCGACTCGCAACCCGTTTGCAGGATGGATTTCGGACCCCACTGACGAAGCGGCACTTCGATGCAACCATAGACGACCTTGAACGAAGCAGCGTACGACGAGGGGTGGCGATTTAAGGACACAGGGGAAGAATAAAGCGAGGGGAGGCCGAGAACGAGGGCGCGAATAGGGAACGTTTCAAGGTCGAACCATGGCGAAGGCACTACGCGAGATGGATGAATCGATACCGATACAATTTAGCTAGAACATCGATTGTACTGACGTACGTCGAATTGAATAAAAAATAGTAATAAATTAATAGACATAAATAGTGAGCAGTACGTTAGTAGTGTTTATTTCCGAATGCTATGATAATTGTTAGCGGTAAATAAATACGTACAAATATATTTATGCAATTATCCGGTATTTTTCTTCATCATCTGTGCTAATATCCATTAGTGATTGCATATCCATATCCAGTATTGTTTGTATAGTTTACTGTTTCTTTTCTCCATGAATTTCATTCAAATGGGCGATTGCTTGCTCGATGAGGTTCTCTATCGGTGTCTGGGTCCATATTTTCAAATTGTCGAATTCCATTACTGATTTGGCTAAAAGCTGCATCAATGTCTTTGAGTGCAATTTTTTCAGATAGTTCATTGTGTTTATCTACACTTCTTTTAACATTTTTTCTGAAGCTCGTCCTCAATGAAATCTTGATTTGTGAGCTCTTCAACATCGTTTTCTAAAAGTCGTAATTATATCTTCACTGTTAAATTCCAGATCAAATTTTTCTACTGCATTTTTTAAAATCTAAATTGATATTATTATATAGTTAAAGTAATTCTTAAATAAAGCAACTTTGAAGTCGGCTGTAGAATGTTTATCAAACTGTGGAAGCATTTATCAAACCAGTCTTGAAAAAGACATTGTATCATCCACGCGATAATGTAGCGGCAAAGTAGACCTATCGATTCCCTTGAAGGTGTAAATCGAAGCAGTCGTAAGTCGAGAGCTGACTGTATTTAAAGACTAACGTGTATTGCTATGGATTCTGTAATTTTTGTTCATTTGAAGCGCGTCCACATTCAAGGAACCGTTCTAAGCATCAATATGGTAATCATGAAGTTATTTAGCACCAATAGAAAAGACAGTAATCTACTTTATCCTTTTCACGTCGATTCGAGTTTCTTTCCATACAATTTTCCGCCTCTTTCGAGGGTCGTCCTCGATATTCTCTCTCCGCCCCTCTCGAATTCACTTGACCACTTTCGAACGGTGAATAATGAAGGCGCAGACTCCCCGTAGACGACGTCCATTTCTTGTTTAATTATTTTTTGCGCTCCTCCTTGTTTTGTCAGGAATTTAATGACCGTTCGGTGCTCGAGACTCGTCGTCTCCGAAGAAACTCTCTTAGCCTTACAAACTTTCTCTATTTATACTTTTAATGAGTACCTCGATTGATATTGCTTATGGGTAATAAACTTATTAAGTCTCAGCGTAGGGTTATCGAAGACGCAACCAGCATCCCTCGCGTTTAGAAGTCGACGAAGAACGACTTTTACTGTGACCTCTTCGTCTAACGATTTGATGTGACATTGAGATACTTTTATGTACGAAGCGAGTCAAATCCCCGACTAAATGACCTAGATCTTTCTCTCGCGAGGATGCAAATTGCGGGGGCTTTTGGCCTATCGCCACATCGAACGGTTTAGGCTCAAATTTGAAGATGGATAAAATGCACAATACGAAACAGAAGGAACACCTTCGGCGACAACCGATTCGCATCCGCGCGTACGATCCGAGAATTAAGGAACGGAAACGAACTCTCTCTTCTCGGTCCGTTTTCTTTTCTCTTCCGAGGCCCGAATATCGTGTAATCCGAGTATTTATCTGGTAATTCGTGCTTCACACAAAGGTTACATGACATAATCGCGTTGCCCAATCCGGCAAAGTGTTAAAAAAGGGCTCACGAGGCCGCGGCACGCCATAAAAAGCGGCGTCATCGGCCAAGTCCGATGCTTCGAAAATTGTTGGCAGCATTGAGACCATTTATTAATAACGAGATGTGGCGATGCTGTCTAACGATCCCGCAATTTTCGAGCACCTTCGCACCTATCCTTCCGAATCTGCATCCACATCCAATCTATCGAGCCAAGCTGGCGATCGAGGTACATCTTGACATCTTTTTTTCTTCTTCTAACGATCGGAGGATAATGACCAGGATGCGGAGTCAACGGCCGCCGCGATGGAGCACTCCAACGAAAATGCTGACATATCGAGCTGACAGGCGCCAAAAAAAAAAAAAAACTAAGTATAACTCGAAAGAATCGCCATAAACAATTACAGCGCACGGAGGCGATTCGACTGAGGATTTTATGCGGAATAAATCCGTCGATAAGTCGCTCCTACCCACTCTACCAAACCAAATGTTACCAACATTGCTCCATTTAAGCCGACGACAACGTTAATTTTTTATTAGATATTGTATTGTTTACGAGTCCCAGAACGCCTCAGGTTAACATAAAGACAAATATTCGCAATGGAATTCCAACACAATAATGTTATTAAACCGAAACACGAATAAAATGCTTGTAGTCGATACACCATTAACCGTTTTAATCAAATTAACAGCACCGCGAAATGCAACAATGCCCGCTCTGAATTGATTGAAATTCAAAGTATGTCAGTTTGTAAACAACGATCAAATTGTATTCAATCGAAGGGGGAATCTTTTGATTATTCGAAGCAGTTAGTGGCTACGAGAAAACAAGGATTCATGCAGGCCTCGGCGCAATGCTTGCAAAACTTGTAAATTTATATATATATAAACCCTTTGTAATGCAAAGCCGTATAAAAATAAATTTTGTACGAATTATGATGATACATTCAACCCTTCTATAGCGTCGAAATCACACTATGTAAAGTTTGGCACACATACTAAATTTGTACGTGTTTTGTTTGTACACACGCGAGAGGATATTGACCTTACGTATTTTACTAATTGCTTACGTAAAAGACGCCGCAAACGGAGTGTACGCTGTAGAGGTGTTGACTGTATTGTCTGTAATGTAAATACTGTACTGTATTGTAAATGGGGTGGGAAATAAATTTGTTCATCTTCCCGGACAGAGTGCTAAAATACGATAAATCGTATTTTATATACACTTAAATCTTTTTTATGCGATAAAATCGCACAAAAATAAATCGCATAAAAAAGCTATGACTTATATAGAAAAATTAAAGATGCGTTCCATGGATTTTAAAAAACCGCATAACTTTGAAAGAGCTATATAAAAATATTCGAAATTGCATTAAAAAAAACAGGTAAACAAAGCAATTAAGAAATAACATTTTTGGTAACATATAGGACGTCTAGCATCATTTGTAAAATTTTAAGAATGTCCGACATCTGGTATCTCAAATACCAGACATCCACTAGAGAAATACTAATTATTTTAATTACAAACTATCATCACTGTATAATGATAATTTTCGTTGCGATTGTCGATATGATTCAATATTGTTCTCTTTTATTTTTTTTTTTTAAATAGTTAAAAAATAAATTTTGACATAAATCTGGTAGGAATAATAGAGGGTTTTTAAAAGTCGAATCATTGGAAAAATACAAAAAAAACGAAATCAATTTTTCCAAAAATCTAAACAAAATAAAGAACGTGGTCGTAATTCAGCGATAGCAGATGCAATATGATTTACACAGTTCCAAATTATATTTTTTTCCAAATTTCGCTTAGTGTTGATGATTTATTTCCTATTTATCCAAAACATCTCTATACTTACTCTTTTTGAAATTAATAAAAAAGAAAAAATTGCTTTAAAAAAAACCGCATAACTTCGAAATTGCACAAAAAGAGGTTTGAGTGTATCTGCAAACAACGATCGCTATCGACTGATTGATGACTCCAAAATGTTTAAATAACAGTGCTTAATCTTGTAGTGCATCTTGTTTGTACGTCAGCGCGATCAAACAAGAGAGATAAAGATAGCAAAAAAACTTCCGTTTATGAAAATGCATCGTAGCAGCCAAAGGGTTAATTAAGCTGAGCGTGCATGAAGTTCAGCGATTTGAAGCGTCTGCTTGAGATTCAAAACGAGGTAAAGCCCGGGAGACTTGAAACGATATCGGAAGAACTCATCGATCGTAAATGAGAACCTGTTTATGGCTGAGTTGTTATGCGACAGAAAAATGAATAGTAAAAAGTCGGTTATATACAGTTCTATGATCGAATCGAAATTTTATCGGGAAAAGCTGGCAACATTTCCAATGTCAAAATATAGAGTAGATCGTGAAACTTATCATAAATAATTGATTTACAAAAATGTAAAAAACGTTCGATTTGCCGACGCGGCGTCATAAAATTCGTCAATATAAGACTGAATCCGTATAAATGAGATTTCGTATTTGTGGGGATGAGAGTTACGCAAAAGCATCGGGGACTAATTCGTATGCCGTTAGATAATTTGTCGGAGGCACTTTGACGGGCTCGCGAATTAACGAAGGCCCTTTCCCGGAAGCCCGACTCTCCCGAAGCTCCAACGGGAAGAACGATCTCAAATTGCACATTTCAAGGGGTCAACGCGAGCTTATCTTCTTCGTCAATCTCCGGCAAATATTTGCAACGCTTAACGCCTTCAATTGCCATAATAGCGATTGATGTTTGCGCACTCGTGGCTTATCTTGCCAATCGCTTATTCTATCCGCTCCGTGCTACCGATAGCTTTCGCAAACGATCGAATGGGTCGAACCCGGCCCCAAAAACACCGATGCGATTCGCGTCGAATCAAAGTACGTATTACTGGGACGCGATGAAAACATTCCGAGATACGACAGTTAAATCTCAATGGCCAATAATTGCGGCGATCAAAATTAATTACCATATTACCGCGAAGAACCGGTCATCAACCGGTTAATTTATAGCAATTCTCACTGCCAATAAAAACGCCATCCAAACGGAATACTGTCAATTTTGTTTACTTTGAAGACGGTATAAAACCACGTCGTTTACGGACGTACAATTTCGAAGTGCTATATTAACAATCAATTGATGATTTATAAAATGTCGGAATGTAAACAAATACGAGGGGGATTAAAATATAACCAGGAATTTTGCTGTACAAATATCTTATTTTTCTACATGGCTTCTTTCATTAGAAATACATTTATTCTCTAAGATAGGAAGCGTCTTGATCCCGTCACTGGAGAAAGAAGGCAAGAAATAGATAGCATCCTCTGTTGCGCAACGCATAATTATTCGTTTTTAAATAAAGGAATGCGTGAAATTTTGATGAGACTTGATTAGTGATGCTACTCTAACCCACGTGTTTGATTGGGTTCAAAAGTTTCGTGAAAATCTGAAAATCGAAAAACAGTTTTCTGGAAAAGTGATGGTTACGCTATTTTGAGATTCGAAATATATTGTATTGGTTGATTTATGATAATGCCAAGGCTGTTTAGAGATCATTTCACGTTGTCATGTAAAAAAATTCAAAAGTACGTATTAATAATAATATCGTCTATAATTTTGGTGGAGAAATTCGGATTATTTTAATACTTTACAGCTATTTCGCGAAATACACCCAAAGCAATCACTTCATCCAGATTGCGCCCCAACGGCTCCAAGACCGCTGCGGTCTCAGATTTGCTCCTATACTTGCTTTTATTTGCAGGACAAAAATTTCTGATGGGAACGTTTTCTTATCTTTCTATCGGGAACAAATTAAGTGAAAAAACGTTTAAAAAAAGGCAAATAAGCCAGTGGATAGTAAGGCACAAAAAGAGAGCTCTATACAAAGTGCTTCAAAAATCGAACAGCTAACTAATAAATTGATAAAAGATTTATCTAATTATTATGGCTTATCTGCTGACATCCTGACTCAATAGAAAATATGAGAAATGCTATTTGGTTATTTTTTTGTGCGGTAGATGCGTTTTGCGGAAAAACTCACAAAAATAAATCGCACAAAAAGAGATGAATGATGTAGTTGATGAAGAATGAAGATGCGTTCCATGGATTTTAAAAACCGCATAACTTTGAAACAGATATTTAAAATATATCTAAAATCGCATAAAAAAGTCATATATAAAAACGAAAACAACAAGGCAATTAAAAAAAAAATTCAAGCAAGTAATTTTTTGGCTTTATTTTGTCATTTTTAATATTTTTTTAAATAGTTAAAAAATAAATTTTGACATAAATCTGGTAGGAATAATAGAGGGTTATTTAGAAACGATTCGTATCCAGTTTGAAGTAAATTAATTAATTAAAACTTGAGATATGATGTCAACCGTGTTGAAAGAAGTAGTTTCGAGAAAAACGCGTTAAAACGGTTATAACTCCGTAAGTGGTTGGAATTTTGAAAACTCCTTTAGATAATATATTTTTAATAGTCGAGACATTGGAAAAATGCAAAGAAAACGAAATCAATTTTATCAAAAATCTAATCCAGAATAAAGAACGTGGTCGTAATTCAGCGATAGCAGATGCAATATGATTTACACAGTCCCAAATTATAGTTTTTTTCCAAATTTCTGTTAGTGTTGATGATTTATTTCCTATTTTATCCAAAATATCTCAATACGTACAAAAAAAGGTTTGAGCGTAACAATGAGATTTTCAACGCGAAACATATTTTTTGTAGCAAAAAAAAAAATACTGAAAATCGCAATACATATTGAAGCCATAATTTTTAATCAATGATTTGAAGCTATTTTAAGAAAATAGCCGAGGTTCCGAATCTTCTAAAAAGGCTAGGACAGCTCTCAAAGACGCCAGATAAGCCAAGGATTGCTTTATGGAACTTGAATCGCTGATAAGTGGTACGTCTTCCTTTTCATCAATTTTCAAGTATTTAAAGCTTTAAACGCGTTTATCTCGAAACGACATTTTTGCATGTGGCGTTGAAAGAATTTCGAAATACCAAGTCGGCAATTGTGTTGAAATTTTACAAACTTTGTAAAATCAGGTCAAAATATTTATTTCATCTTATGTTTTACATTAAAAAATACTTCCAAAAAAGGTGTTGTTTGACATGCCATTTTGTTATTTTAAAAACGATATAATGCTCTAATAAACTCCAAAAATAATCATTTAATTATACGGTGTATTTACAGTGAAAAAAATTGTTGAAAATTTCCTATTTTTTAGGCCGTCAAAGCGAGATGACCCCATGATTAAAGGAAAATGAATAAATAAGCGTTGCGCAACAAAAGTTGTTACTTCTCGCCTTCTTTCTTCTTCTGATGAAATAAATTTCTAATGAAGGAAACTATGTAGAAAAATAAGATACTCCATTTGTATTTTATACATTGCAAATTTTATATTTGAATCTCTCTCGTATTATAATTTGATCGCAAAAATAAAAATAAAGTACATACCTGTCCATGAAAGAAATGCAAGAAAAGTGCTTTTTGAGCTGAATCTGCTTACCTGAAACGATAAAATAAATAGATTAATACGATATTTATAATATTCATAAATGCAAAGATGCAATTAAGACCATTCGCAAAGGCATTTCAGTTTATTTCGTCTAGATTAAATCTAGAATAATCCAGCACTATTCACGGGCGAAAAAAAATCTTGATACATTTTGTAGCTTAAAGGGAAAAAAATAAGGCAAACAAAAGGCGAGACACAGAAAGGTCAAACGTCGGATATGAACCGTCAGCTTCGTGTAGTAACTGAATTACTCGCTGAATAAATTGTTGATAAACTAACCCTCGGAGTCTGTTGCTGTCGGACCTTTTAGCTCTTTGCTGTTCTACTTAAAAATTACACACGTCCAGTCTGGACGTGTTCCGGCGAAAGCCACGCGAGGGTAATAAATATATTTTTTGGAAATTTTCATAAAACATCGAACCTCACATTTGACGATTGCAACATGCATCTGTGTAGAAAATGCAACAAAGACTGCCGCCGTGAAGGTGCAGTTTATTCGATTAGTTCACGGAACTGTGCTATGTGAGCCATCTCAGGCGACAGACCCTGACCCATATGCGCTACTTAAGTATCACTCTCGCAATAAAACATTAGGTCTATCAGGAATTAATCCATTATTTTAAAGACCCATAATTTTCCATCTTTATTGCAATTTTCAAATCCGATTTGCTTGTTTTTATTCAAATGACACGAAGACAATCCGTGGAAAATGGAGAATATGATTAAAAAAATCTTAAGCCTTTGATGAGTATGCACTCACAGCTTGAGTGGGCGCGCTCGAGTGATCCAGAGAGAGTATGCACGCACATGTGGCGTGCAGCACTCCAAAGCGCCTATAAACATCACTTTAATTCATGAATTTAATCATGAATAATCTTTACAGTGTGGGGAAAAATCATCCCCTTGAAACTCGAACGTTTTCTCCCATAAGCTTTGAGCTATTTAATTGCCGATAATAAATTTTCACAGTGATCGTTTTATCTGCTTTTAATAACTCGCAGTAAATTATATCGCAAGCATCTCATCAGAAGCATTAAATTGCCAATCAAAGCGTTAAATCATGATTTAAAAAAATGGAGGCGGTATCTGCAATAATTCCTCAGTGGTTTATTGAAGATCTGATTTTATTAGCGATTTTGGCAGCTCGTTATCAAACTTTGTACGTCGTCCTGATCCAAGGAAAAAATTAACTGGACTCAATTTTTTTTGAACCATTGTTGACATCTGTTGATTATTAACACTTGATCGCATTTGTTGTCTATGATATTAGTGACCTCGTTCGCATTCCAGGCTTGCTCTTAAAAAAGCAGCATACAATATCTGATCTGCTTATCGTCTTAAGTCATATGGTTTAAAATTTTACCCTTTAACAATAAATATAATACATGTTAGCCCTAATAATTGTTTATTTAGGGTTGTCTCAATTTACTTATAATATTTTTACAAGGCATTCAGATAGCATTGAATGACGTAGCAAAGTTCATTCAATGGGCAGCCCTGATTACCTTTGTTGAATTTATTTAAAAAATAAAATGGAAACACCATGAAAACTCATTTTCATAGCTTTGTTTAAAATCATACTTCATGCGGCTCAAATTATGATCCGAGCAGGTACTATTGCACTCGCCGCTTCAAATGATCGCTTGCTCGTAAGATACGTTGTATAATTCAGACGCATCTCATTTGTATACCGTTCAATTGTGCAACTGTCCATAGTCATGATCACGTCGGCTAATAAAAAGAACCCCATTAACATTGAATTTCCGGAAAATATTAATTCCTAGCGGCGTGTGCACGTCCATCGATCCGCATTCCTTTCAAAAACAAAAAGAATTCTTCGGCCGATCGTTGCCTTTCGAAAACGTGCTAAAGGGACTAATTATCGAAGAAACGAGCAGTCCGTGACTCTTTAGATCTCGAGGCCGTCTTCGTCGGACAATGCGTAATTAAACGATGTCAACTCGAAGCGGCTGCAGCCCGTTCCGATTTCACACGGCGTCCGAAAGTGCCACATTCACGATGCGAGTCGATAAAACGGCGAACTGTACTTATTTTTTTCAAAAAGTTCGATCGGTCACCCTCGGATATTGTGCCGCTTCGCCTTTAAAATATGGACATTCATTCATGGCGTCGTTACAAAGTGTACATTCCTCCCCAACTTAAAGTTTATGGAAGTCATAACACTTCCGTGCGAACAGAAACAGTAAAATTTTATGCCGCCATAATGCTCAATAATGAAATCGAAGCTGTGACAAATTGTAGCAGCCGACGATGGGAGTGCGTCAATTTCATCGTCGACTTGTTAAACATCCATAAAATACATATTTTATAAGTTGGCGGTCGAAATTGAGAATTCAATCTGATGCGATTCGAGTAATACAGAAATATACTCTTTATGCACGTTGAATGTGGAGATTAGTGAATCGGAGACAGAGACGGATGTCTTGCGTCTCATCGTACACTCGTACATCGATGGCAAGGTCGTGCTGTAAAGATACCCTCACACGTCTAAATATTATTAATACTTTACATTTACGATTTATTTTATTCTTTTGTCACGTTTCATTAAATTTCCGACCAATTTTTACGAACACGAAGAATCATTTGTATTTTTATGAAGGAATAAAATATTGCAAAGGTATAAAGAGTCATCACATCAATTATCAACAGATGATGACAAAATAAACATTAACATTGTAATGGAATTTGTCCGTATCCATTTGAAAACCATCAGATATGGGATCTTTTCAGATCGTTGGTCAGCGCGTTAATAAAAGTGATTATATCAACAGTGTTAAGGTTCATTTATTGATATACGAGCTTTATTCGCACTGTGCGGTGTCCCGAGAGAAAAGTGTCAAGCGTCTATGTTCAACTCAATTTAAAATTAGCTCGCTAATCAAAGGGTTAAGTACTTGACCACTTTCAGTAATATAAATATTTTAACATTTACTTTTGCCTTTATGAAGCTCTTATCCTCATTACACACAGTGAATCCATTGTTGTATTTTAAATTAAAAATAACTCAATTTCGCGAACCTCCATTAAAGCAAAAGATGTAGATGTTCACCCACACGTTTCTTAACTTGTGTATCTTACTGATATATTTAGTATTTTTGTTGTTGTTGTTTTGGTTGATCAGCTTTTAAATTGGATTCAAAGAATACCCACACGGCTTTCATTTGATGTCTAAAAGCATTTTCTCTAGTTTTTATATATTTATCGGTGCTCTTATTAGAGCTTTATTACATTTATAAATCACATATAATTAAGTATAGTCAGACGATAATCATCTATTGAAAGGGGTCATTCATAAAAAAAGCTCTAGAAACAATCTTAGCTTCCAAATCGTTAATCCTTTGATGAGTATGCACGCATATGGCACGCACATTTAATTTATGATTTTTTGAAAGAATGAAATGTTGTTTATATTTTTGTTTGTCAATGTATTTGAACTGAAATTGTATGTAAATCGAGGGTGAAATGTAGTTATTTCCTGGTACTCAATGAGATTATTCCAGTCTAAATTAGATGTATGTACGAAAGTTGCAAGCTGAAATAATTTTGGCACGCACTCGATGAACTTTAAACTCGGCGATTCGTCTCGAAAAAAACATATAGAATCGTTTTTGAAAAAGATTAACGCCGAAAAAACTGAAAATTGGCAAGTAAACAGAGCAAAATTTGAATAGGGTTCGCATCCTCGCCTATTGAATAAATAAACGTATTACTTTAGAGAAAATTGATTTACATTATCCGCCGGTGAATCCCGGTTTCTTGCGCTCCTCCTGCGCTAATGCTCGCCGACAAGACCGCGGAGTGAGTTTTCAATCCGGGATGAAAGTCGTAAAATCTGACGAATAATTTAGCGAATTCGGTAGAAGAAACTACCCGAGGTGAGCGACGAAAGAGAGAGAGGACAAAAATCAATTTGCACGAACTTGAGAGGTCATCACCGACTCCGTTATGAACCAACCCTCCCATATCATTCCAACCAAAGCGGCCGGGATAATTATCACTTCGTCCGTAATTCTTCTAAATGAGACCAATGTTTGTTTCGCATATCGAATCCCACCATTAGCGAAAGGATCGAATTCGCCGTTTGTAAATTTAAACATCTATCGTTGCAATTCTTCAATCACACATTACATAAGCATAGAGAGCGCTGTGCGTATGACTCATAAACGCCGAACACAATAATGAAAAACGGTCATTCAACTAAGCAATAATAGAGCAATACAGAAGACTATTATTCCTATTCGATGCAATTAACTTCATTCGCGAGATATGTTACATACGTCATGGGTAAATTCGAGCCGAATCATTCGTGTGTTCAAACAAACTGATTGTGGAAATTTCGATGCCTCCATAAACATCGCACAACTGTGTATTTATAAAATATTTACATCTAGGAATACAATGATAATGGACTATTTGACGTCGAAAGTCATTAATATTTTATTAAGAAAACACAAGAAGAAACCGATTCGTTGAATATGCATGATTAGACTATTGAATAAAGATATTCAACTATGTACTATTTTTTTATTGGAATCACATTGCCAAAATACGATTAGATGAACACACGAACTAACGATCATTATTATAACGGTGAAAATATAACTAAGTGCTTATGTAATCGTAACGTGGAAAGATCGGGGTTGCTCTGAAAGCCTTTTAATTTTCCCATTTTCTTATTAAATACATTTTAAAATAAAAATGACGAAATTCAGATAACTACGATACTGGAAATCTTATATGTGCCATCTGCCGGATGATGATTCTCGAAGGATCGAAACATCCTGCAAGCGAAGCAGATGTAAGACTTCGAGAAGCATCCAAAAAATTGATATAAAAGAGATGTCAAAGTCAATTTGGGTTGGAGTTCGAACCTGAATTCGGGGTTGTTCGAGTCAAAATTCAGTTCGAGACGGGGTTCGGTCTGAAGCCCCTCGAAAGAGCCTATTGAATGGGTTGTCAGAGTGCAATCTGCGATGATGAGGATAACTGAACAATCCCGGGATCCCGGACAGTTTTAGGTACTCATGAATCCCAAGATTATTAAACGTAATCCCGAAAAATTCGGGATTGAAATTTTTATCTAACAGAAATTGTACACCTCATCAGCATGTTGAAGGCTACTATATCGAGAAATTCTCGCCAAAATCTAGACGCTTGGAAACAGTGGCGTACCTACTACTAATTGACAAGCTTGGGCGATGCCTAGAGACAGTAACTGTCTAATCTATTTATACAGTACATATATGTTTTTCAAATTGTTATATTAACCTTTCCCTACCGGTGATGTATTTACTACACTCCAACTCTAATAATGGGAATATCGATATGAAATATAATAGATACGGGCTTCAAATTTTTAGTATTCCTCCGTAATATAATTACGAATCACATAAAAGTATTATAGTATATAAGTATTCATCTGCAGCGACGGAAATAAATAATTTGTCGGGAAATCGGCAATTTTGCGAGTTTTATTCCGTGTCTCAGCAGAAAGGAATTTTATCAGTCACGTTGATGGTGTTATACGTACACGACGATTTATCGCCGTTGACACTTTTAGCGAATGTTAACAACGACAATACATCGGTGTTTGACATTAAAAGGGTTAAGCAACATAATTAAAATTTCATTAATTTAATAGACTAAATTATGTTAGCACTGTAATACATGGATGATGACATACATTTAAAAAATCTGAGATGATTAAAAAATCAATTTTCAGCAATAAGCTCGACTAGTTTTCATGCTGAACCATTTATCAATATTTGGATTGTCTCCAAGTTATGACATTGTCCATCAACTTCGTGTATAGGTATTAATTTTTTGCAGCTTGCGAGGCTAATCGGAAGCGAAATAGAGTAGCATGATGAGTAAGTCGTGGCACCGATGATGATTAATTTATGTAAAAAATATAACACTAATCCCATCAAAGGTCAACGACGCCTTTGACTATTATTACAGAGAGCAGCTTTGGTTCTGCGATCGCAACAATGGACACACATCCGTCAAATGGAAGCGGCGATCGTCGTCAGATTTGAAAGCCTCGATGTCCATTATCGTTGTGCTTTTCGTGCAATTCGAAGGATTAGTTGGGCGCATGTGGGCTCGTACATCAAAACTTATTCCCCGACAAAAAACAAAAGCTCGCTTCCATAAAAAAGGCTCAAGGCACGAAGAGTTAAGACCGAGTTGTGGCATTCATTGTGTGCAGGTATCTTTTTGTTATGCAAATGTGGCCGACAATGCAATTCAGGCCAATAGTGTTCGGGTCAACAGAGCATGTACTCTTTCAAAATGGACATCCAATGCTACGACATCGCGATTCATAATTCGTAATTAAACACAAACAATACAATCGATTACTCCACATTAGCCTCATCAAATAATGGGATTAAATAAAGTGCGATAAGTGTTTGCCGAAACGATTGTATGAAGAGAATTTATTTTGATACTTATAAACACTGCTTAAAATCGTTTGATAATGCAGCATGAAATTAAAATTTTAATAGCGTTTACGTTGCATACAAGCATTATTGTTATGAATTTAATGCTCCATTAATTTTATTGAGAAATCATAAATACGAGGGTCATCTAGAAAGTATGATATCTAAGGAAATTTATCGTTTCAAAGTTGACGCACCGAGAGTTCTTGTCAGCCATTTTGTTCAATCACAGTAAATTCTTCCGATGAAGAGATCGTCACGCGTTCCCGCCTTTAACTTTACAAAAAACAATAACACCCTGAATATCCATTGGACGCTTGTGGAAGTTAATGATAGTTCATAATTTGTTCAAAAAATTGAAGAACAATTGCGAAAAGACCACCGTGTAACGCTTGACGACCTTCGCTGATATTTCTTGAAGTCTCCTCGGCGATATTCTATCGGAAAAACTTGGTTACGGCCAGTCGTGTGCTCAATGAGTGGCCAGAATGCTCACACCGGAGCATCGTCAAAATTGCGTGACCGCCGCGCATAAATTTTTGAATCGTTTTGCACAGGAGGGAGAACAGACAACAACAACAAGGGAACCCTCTGACTCGAGCTGTATGTTGATCCCACTATTCAGAAGCATGCCAGCCCGCTCGCAAAATGCATAGCATGATGCAAAACCGTGAATTTAAAATTCCGTAAGGACACGCGTTACTAGTTACTTACATATGTTCTGAGCAAGGAGAAAAATTAGTTAAATATTAAAATACATATAAATAAGGAATTAATCATTAAATATATATTTAAAAAGGCCTAAAATTAGAGGGAATGGATCACAAGGTTTCCGTCTCCAACCGGTCCGAATTTCAGACCATTGACGCTATGCCTGAACATGTCCACAGAATACGATCTGCGTCGATGAACGGATCTTCAAATGGACATTCCGAAGTAGTTGAAAGCCCAAACCTAATCAATGAGTTAACTGGAACTTCTGTAAATTTGTGAACTTCAATTAAATCCAAGCATTTCTCGATTTTCCTTCATAATCTTACTTTTTGTATGACCCTCTTATTTTAACATTATAAAAACTACAACATTCCAAGAGTTAGTCATCGGAAGGTGTCCGCGTCTTTGTGCATTACTTAATATTCTTGTATATGTAATTATTATTAAGTCATAAAGAGACAAACCTTATAATGGACGAGGTCGTTCCGAGCTATTAATTTAATGGTCATGAACGAATTTAAGAAACAACATCTAAAGTCTCCATTAATAATATAGTGTTCACCAGATTAAGTGTTTCTACATTTCATTGTAGCTGTCGGCAAAGCTCATTCGTTGCTCATTGTTGTTGAAAAATAAATCTGATTTCAAGGATTGAGTAAATACATTCCGTATCTATTCTAGGAAGACTATTAATAATTTGAAGCGGCGAGTGGTTATAAGAATACGAATACTTGTTAAGGTCGCGAATTGGATTGCAGTGCTGATTAACGCATTTGCTATGAGGGACGCGGAATCCCGATATATCGATTCTGTTACGGTTTTTACCCGTTATCAGTTTCGTTCCGATTCGAAGTCCTGTTTAAAATATTGTCGATTGACGAGAAGACTGAATTGATTTATCGATTCGAACAGAGCTCGAACCTACCCTCTTTGATTGTTATTGAGCACAGTTTGTGTCGAAATTATCGCGCGTAAAACGATAATAAAAATACGCGATGACGCGTTTATTAAAAAAAACAATAGATCAAAGGATATTCGAATTCCGCACTTTATGACAGTTGAGAACAATCGCCGCCACGTGATATCGATAAGCATTACGTATTGCTCCGTTTGCGCATAACAAGATAAACGGTATTAAGTCACAGAGTGCAAAAATAACTCATCCGCGGGAGATAAGCGACACATGATGAGAAGGTAAACAAACCGGGAGTTATCTCTTGCATCGGGCGGTAAGTGGGTTAAAGACAGCGGGCAGAAGAGGGTCACGAGAGTGCCTTAACTTTCTACATAGCGGACGACGCTTCGCCACTCTCGGCCGCACTCCTTTCTCCGGTCGAGACGCAAATCAGGCCAACAACCATCGCTTCAACCACGCACAAAAAAAATCAATCGCTCAAACCATGCAGACGACCTTGTCTCTGCACAAAGCGTCCCCATCCAGCATCACTTGTTTCGCAGAAGCGTCAATAGGATCATTCAACGAGCTAATTGGCCGAGATGATCTTGAAGATTCTAATTCCTCGAAGATGTTCATGAGAAATTGTCAACAACGCATTTCAGACTGTGATTATTTACACATAAGGCCAAAAATATGAATGGAAGTCTAATACTAATGTTAGTCGAATCGACGAATACATCGTTTTTAGTTGCTCAGTCAATCATCTTTGAGATGTTTTATGGTTTTCGCCCTGAAAATACAAATTAATGCACTTTAATTCATTCACCTCGACTCGTGATCTGCCTGTTGTTGTATCTCAATAAATTCTCAATTGATCGTTTGGCATCTCAAATATTTATTTATCTTAAATTGTATTGCATCATTATTTGTCTGCATCTATACTTTAGACTTTTTATCATTGAATAACATCTATTGGCATTTTTTGCTCATATATGTATACATTCATACCGGATGACTTGATTTGAAATGTTGCTTGTGAATTTAAATTAATTGCACGTTGAACATTATTTTTTTCCTTTCAAATCGATACGCTCATGCTTGAGTTGCATAAATTAGCAGAAGGAGATAGAAAGCCGTGGCGCAATAATTTAAAATGATTATTATGGCAATAAAGATATACGTTTAGGGTGGCCTAAACTGTTAAAAGAGCAAAAGATCTAGGGCAAGCTGAAGATATGACCGGAAAGCAGGAAAAATAAATTAGACGCAACGCTGAAATGGAACGGAGATGGAGATATAGCCACCTCGGGCCCCTTATTGTTGGAGAAAACCTTATGCGGTAAAATAGGCTCTTTGCATTGCATTTAAAAGTACTGGAATTTGTCGATTATCTATGTCGAATCTCATAGGCAAGACGATATAATTAGCTGAGAAAATAATTAACATTTGATGAACGCCTATTTGGAATTCCGCATGTAAATGTTTTTCGCACGCGCTTACAACTCTAGGGCAAAAAATAAATAATTTGTTTATTCGCGCCGTTTTACGTCATGTAACATTCTGATCTGTAATCTCTATGCAAATGCTTGCGATCCGAATGCTCCTTACCGGCATGTTTATCGGTTCCTTTTATTTTGTTCGTCTTTACGATTATCTCCGCCGTTTTGCTTTTACGCGACTCCTTTTAGAATCGTCCTTTTTAAAGCCGCACGGCTAGAGCCCCTAAGATCTCCACCATTTTGTGCACCCTCCCCTTGTAATTATTCCGAATCAAAAGAGAAACAAGCTTCATTCATCCGAATCTGGATTGAGTAGGGTTGCCCGGATTGAAATTGCACCTGATGAACTATTCCAGAAACGGCGTTAGTTTGCCGAACTAACTAAAATCATTTAAAGATAATTAGGACGTCGAACCGAAACGAAACCGAAAACCGTTATTTTTGCCAAACCAATATAAATGTTAGGAACGTAACCGGTAAACCTCCAAAATGTTATTCCGAGCTCTCTCGATTTGGGCAGGAGCATTATCCATAATTAGCATGGCTTTCAGAGGAAGATAATTATCCAGCAGGATCCCCGCTGTTTGACCTCTACATAACAAGCAGCCAATTCTTTCGCACCTCTTGAATGCTCGCAAGTTCTCCGAAAAGTAAACAAGAAGAGGCTTTATCTTTTTGTCGCCACTCGCGCATTCGCACAAAAGAGGAGTGTATTTCGTCCGTTCGTGGCCTGGTAACTTGGTCCAGTCGGACTAAGTCACTAGGCCCTTACCGACGAAGCTCGCTGATGCACGCTCGTTCGACTCGTAACCCGAAATTTTACTCGTAAAATGAAGCAACCAGAAAAAGTCGCTAACCGAGGCTCCACGTTAAAAACTTATATTATTAGTTAGAGATAAACAGTCGTGGACGTGGAAAAATTGCATTGAATCGAATGTCGTCTTCAGTCGGAGCTCATTCGATGGTGGCTCCTCGCGCTACGGTTGTTCGATTCCTCATCGTCATCGAATAAATTGACAATTTTATGAGATAACGCCGCCGAGTATTTTTCTCTAGCTGATTTTTTACATCTACGTATTACAACATTGGGTATAGATCAATCCTTTTATAATTAGAATTTATTATCATAGCGCTTTGTTTGATAAGTAAATAACATAGACACAAAGGTTGGAATTGGATTGCATTGTAAATTTTAGTATCTGAAGAACAATGAGTGCAGAATTTGAAAACAAACAGTAAACAATACAGATAAATTAAGCATCGTTACGACTACGATATTTTCGCAAAACGACTGGCAGCACAACTTTTAGCGCGTATGTCATCGAAGGAGCATTCAAGAAAGAAAAAAGTCGTCTAGCGCAGAAATATGTACTCGAAGACGTAATCGCATACAAAAATAAACGAGCACGTGGACAGTTTTAGACGTCGGGCAAAAGAGAAGAGAAGAGAAGTGCAGTAAACAATGCGAAATCGTGCATTCGGAGACTCTTCAAATTACATAAGCTACACGTGCCATCAGACAAACCCAATATTTACACAAATGTACCGAAATGAAAGAGCGCTGCTCCGCTCCACGCTATCGTGCCGCCATTTCACCAATTGCAAAATATCACTACGTTACCCATTTTGCCATAAAACACCGTCAAAACAATAACAAACCCCCAAACGTTTCAACTGCATGTATCCTAAAATCGACGTATTTATAGACCATAGATATGAATGTACAGCATAACGACATTAAAATATTTGCATTGTCACACAGAGCAAGGCGCGCTTTCATCATGTACATGTAATAAGACAGTTATGAATAAGTAAGCGCATTGAAAAAAAATAATAAACAGCATTCATGTGTGACTATGCTAAAAACTAAAAATAGTATCGGATGGGGAATAATAGTCGCAACACTGCCTATGTTAAACCGCTTCTTTTTTAAACGCGACAAATAATTTATGATTCTTCGACTCGCAGCGGTCCCTAGATATTACTTCTGAATACCTTATTTTAAAAATATAATTCAATAATTTATAAATGACGTATAATACGTTGAACAACAGAAGATATGATAAACAAAATTATCTGTGCTTATTAAGCCGGCCATTCTTGGCTATCTTTCCATATTTATCTCCATTCAAAGATAATTTTTATCGTCCACTTTTCTTAAATTATCTATTCTTCTGCAACATATTGCGTTTAGAGATCAAGATGCATCTTATTTTTTTATTTGCATCCCTTTGCTATGTTGTTACGGGATCTTTCAACAGGGACACGCGACATTTGTTAGGTTATATTGTTAAAGTGAAAAAAAATGGCGAAATCACTCAGTTTCGAATTCGCTCGGGTAAGTTGTACGGTGACGGGGAGACACCCTCAGTTGGTGTAGGAGCGAATCCGAGATGCACTTAAGCGTCACGTATGTCTTCACCCTACCCCGGCAACGCCCTAGCGAGGAAAGGGGGGACTGGACTCCTTGTACTCTAGAAAGCCCTTTCCAGTAGAGTCAAAAAGGTCGTCTAGAGTAGTTTTCCACCACCTCCCTATGAAAACTACTCAGTCTTTACAAACCCCCCAAACTCCTTATCGAGACGTTCGCGAAAGTGTTCGTCAATACGTTCACTCAGGATACCCGTTGGGTGAGCGTTCAAAATAAAACTCGGTGGTAATGCTACCTTCAATATCGAGCGTATGAGGAGGTGAATGTATGATACAGACGAAATGTATGTAACCCCTTTCCTATGAATGGATATTGAAGAGGCCCATAGTTCTGTAGTGGACTGTTAGTGGCTGCACTATGATGATGATGATGATATTGTTAAAGTAACATCTGTCGAATTTATTGTAAATTATTCAGTTTTAAAATTTCGAGAAACGTTCCCGCACATTACACTTAAACCTTTTTTTCGTGCGGTAGATGCGTTCCGCGAAAAATCGCACAAAAAAACTATGAATTATATAGAAAAAGTGTAGATGCATTCCATGGATTTTAAAAATCGCATAACTTTGAAACAGCCATATAAAATATATCCAAAATCGCATAAAAAAAGTTAATAAAAATACAGGAAAACAATAAGGCAATTAAAAAATAATAGTAAAATAATTAGTAAAGATGTCATTATAGTCCCTAACTAAAAAATAAATCACAAAATGGCGACTGTTTATAAATTCAGTCAAGTCGTTTTTTGACCTTATTTTATTAGTTTTAATTTTAAAGCGCGTTAAAAGATTTCATTATGGTAGGACCGGCCAAGTTGCCGCCTCACTAGAATAGCTATAACTCCGTAAGTAGTTGGAATTTTGGAAATTCCTTTGGATAATGTATTTTTAATAGTCAAAACATTGGAAAAATACAAAGAAAACGAGATCAATTTTATCAAAAATCTAATCCAGAATAAAGAGCGTGGTCGTAATTCAGCAATAGCAGATGCAATATGATTTATACAGTGCCAAATTATAATTTTTTTCCAAATTTCGGTCAGTGTTGATGATTTATTTCCTATTTTATCCAAAATATCTCGACACGTACTCTTTATGAAATTTAAAAAATTGCGTTAGAAAACCGCATAACTTCGAAATCGCACAAAAAAGTTTTGAGTGTATATCATTTTTATCTTTGCAACAACCGTCCTGCCGACTATTCGACATTTAGTGGCCAAATTCAAGTCAATCGATAAATAATTAACCAATACCCGTACGTCACCGAAACGCAAGGTCTGCTGAAAACATTGTCGCTGTCCGTAAGAGTGTACGGGAAAACCAGAGGCCGTTAATTTTACAAGAGCTTCGCCTTTTTGTAACTTCAACTTTATGTGAATTTTGAACAACACACAGCACGTGCCACGATGAACATTCTGCACTAGCGATTTGAGGACATGGTTATAACCCCTTAAGACTTCTTCCTTTGGAGCTAACTTAAAGTGCAGGATAATGAGTGGATATCTCACACCCAACTCTCGATCGAGCGTTCTTGTTGTAAAGCCCTATGATTTCATGAACTACTTTTGATTTTTTTTTAAATTACCCTCCGCAATTCAAATCATGGTAGAATTTCTTTGGGTTGGTATTTACTTCCCATTTTCTTAACATAATCATCTACACAACACCGTCTTCTAATAAGCCAGCATATGCAGAAAATAATCAATGTATGCAATATCAACATGTATTTAATTCATGAATTGATTTATTTGGTATTGTTTTCAACATGTCAATGAATTTATAAGCCGGCAACGTAAATATAATGAACTATCGAGTGTTAACTCTATAATATCAATAGTCTTGCTCGATTACTGTATTGTAAATATTTATAACAGCATTCGATTGACAGACATATTTTTGCAAATCAAATAATCAGCCCACAAAAACGGAACTCATCTCTACGCATTCGTCGCTAAAGATGAAAACTATATTGATTTAGAATTGAGTAAAAATCTATGGGAATATATTTTAGATCGGCTATTGACACTTGAAACATATACATAATAACATTACGAAGCTATCTGAAAATGTATCGACATTTCTGAGCAGCGAGTGGTTATAAAAAGGTGAAGACCTGTTCAGGTCATTAATGCATTTCGCAGAATCAAAATGATTTATTGATGTTAATGAACTTATTCTCGATTCTGAAATAAATTAACGGATGTTATTATTGTAAACAATTAGATTTTTGCGGTCGATTCCACACCGCGCATAGTTATTTTTAATCAAGCGGTTAATCATAATCATCACGGCTTATTTTTATATAGCTTTGAATGTATTCAATGATGGGATTTTGTACTAATATAAAAAATATTATAAATAAAAAAAAAAAAACAAATTGGAACGTTACCAAAAGTATAAAAATAACGATTCAATACCCTATTCTTAAATAAAAAATATATATTTGATGGTAAATGTTTGATATGACGCTATTGGAATATAAGCTGCAGGTCGCTTATATTTTTTGAATAAGTATGAAGTGGTTGAATGAAAAGGTCTATAAATGGGAGCGATTAATCGGCAAATTGGATGCATTTAAGTGCAATGAAATGAGCGGCTAAGTATCGAGATTTACGGTGGAGCTGCTTTCCGCATCACGTCCGCGCCAATCGAATATCCTGCAGGAATGCGAAGGGCAACCGCAGCTCGCTCCCGTATTCACAACAATCCCAACTTCATAAATCACCCCGATACACTCTCGATACCTACACACAACGTTGTTATTGAACCAACAACACTACGGCGGTTTGAGGCAATATGCCGTTTGTGATAAGCGCGCCAAATTATTACAATAAACCCGAGGATGCGGTTATGCGTCGATAAAAATTTTAGCGTCGGCGCGAATGGCAAAATCGATCATGAGTGTACGCAATCGTCGAATAAAAAGATGAGTGAAATAATAGAGACGCCAAAGGGAGGATCGCGTACGCGAGGGTTAAGAGCACCATAATAAAATGGCAACTGTCAAATGGGGTTGAAGGCTGCGACGCATGTATGTGAGGGCTGACAAATGACTCCAGAATTGTGTTTAAATTCGAGATCCCCGCAAGAGGACTATGGAAGCTGGTATTCAGAGCATAACGAAGCGCGCTCGTAAAATGAATATGCGAAGGAGTAAGCTTTAAGTGTAATTGAGCAGGACATTTGTAAAGCCGGATGAACAAACGGCTGCGAGTCTGAATCCACCAGTCTTGATGATTTTATTCATTTTAACACCTTTCCTTGAGTACTCGCTAAATAATGTACTGACGGAAATTATGTTTCCCAAACATACATCAACCGCCAGATCAAGTGTTACCGATATTAGCGCTTATTATGACATTTACGAGATGATGGCGAACGGGACTCTTCGCTATCTATTTTTAAGCTGGATCTTGCCCTTCAAAATAGTTCATGGAATTCTATATTCCTATAAATCCTCAATTAGAGTAATATTTTTGTCATGGTTAGATTAACGCCATTGACGCTTAGTATTGTTTTGCAAATTCCAATGAACCGATGTATAGTTTGATCACCATAAAACCGGGGTTTTGATCTTTATCACCAAACGAATTAAATCATAAACGCGTTCCGTCGTTCATCGCAACCGACTCATTGATGGGGACCATCGATGCGGACTGCGCCGCGATTGTTCACATATCGCGGCGACGTGCTCTCAAGCGCGAGTTTACGTGCGAATAACGCTACCTTCAAGTCGCAACGGCGAAGATAACGATCCCCGTATGTCAAGGCGACGCATTTTACACGATTTTGCTCCGCGTGAATAATTTTATATTTTTTAAAAGTCTGTATTTGTTTTATAAACTTATTTTCTAGCATAATTTATAACATTTAGAAAGATAACTGTCAAAATCATTGAAAATGTCCTTTCTCTTCACAATCAATGCATGACATTGTAAGAAGAAAAATATGATTAGAAAAATCACTAGGTAATCCAATTCCGGGATCCCGGATCCCGGAATCCCATACTTATCTCGAAAAATTCGGGATTGAATTTTTTATTTAACAGAAATCGTACAACTCATCAGCACGATGAAGCCTACTAAATCGAGACATAATCGCCGAAATCTGGACGCTTGGAAACAGTGACGTAACTACTAATTGGCGAGCTTAGACGACGCCTAGGGAGAGTGACTGTCTAATCTATGTACACAGTACATATATGTTTTTCAAATTGTTATATTAACCTTTCCTTACCGGTGATGTATTTACTACACATCGACTCTAATAAAGGTAATATCGTTATGAAATATAATAGATACGGGGCTCAGATTTTTTGTATTCCTTCGTAATATAATTAAGAATCACATAAAAGTGTTACAGTATATAAGTATTTATCTGCAGCGACGGAAATAAATAATTTGTCGGGAAATCGGGAATTTTGCAAGTTTTAATTCGTGTCTCAGCAGAAAGGAATTTTATCCGTCAAATTGATGGTTTTATAAGAAAATGGAGGATCACGCGGTCATAAACTCGAACTAGCATTTAAATATGTGATGACGATACCTCCAACGAATGTGGAGGCTGAACGTGCATTTTCAGCACCAAGTTACCTGGCTTCTAAAATCAGATCCAGACTAAATGACGAAACACTCGATGCTTTAACGTTACTTCGGTCATATTTTCTAAATAATATTTGAATTTTTTAAGTGTTTTATTTATCTATTTTTATTTTTTCTTAAATAAATAAAATTCTTTCGCTTTAAAGTTATTTTTAATTTTTGCTTAATAAACGTGGACGTGCCAAAAAATAAATACTAGATTATATTTTTGCAATACAGAACCAGGTGAACAATTAATATTCCCCCGTCAATCGCTATCCCCCGTTAATCGCGGACGGGACGGATTTACTTGTAATCGAAACGTATTTAACTGATAATGAAAACAAGTTTTTGAAAGATATTATATTGGCAAATGAGGTAAAATAACAATGAATACTTCATTCAATTCAATGAGTCATATGACACATGCGCAATTGCCGGAAACAGCCGTCCCGTTCTCACGGCAATCGAACATTCCTAAGAGCGATGCGTAATTCGGAGCGGATGTAAAACTTCCAGAACGATCCAGAAAACATTAAGATAGCGAAACCGAGAAAAACCCCGATATTTTCGCTTTAGCTAAATCAAAAAGAGAGGACGAAGCCAATCAAAATACCCGCAAGGAACGATGGCATCGATAAAAGTGCTAATGCTGGATGCGATTAATGCAATATCCCGAAAAGTGCAACATCGACAATGCAGAAGAACCTGTTCTTGAATGCATTTAGCTCATATTATTTACTCCCCTGCAATATTACATCATGAAAAATACTCAACAATGTAAGCGCGCCGTGTTTGAACAGATTCGCGATTGCACAACACGGCAAAATGATATATCGAAATGTGGTCACAGCTTCTGCACTTAATTATAGTCATTTCATTAGGTTCATTAAAGGCTTCTTTCGATTAATACCCAGCAGACGTTTCACAAATTGTCCATTAGCCAAATTAATGGCAATATAATATTTACGAAAGAAAACTACGCGGGAACGTATAACGATCAAGCGAAAACAGCGTCATCTACAATCTATCACTGAAATAAGTGGCTAATTTGATATGATCACATGCTTTATAATCTTGATATTTTATAGCTTTGTAAAATAATGATCTAATTGCTTTTATTCTTCAATGATATATTCGTTTTTGGGAAAAATATGCTACATTTTAATTCCGCACCCTGTACTTAAAGCGTTATTTTGTATTTGGATTATGTTTATTAGTTAATTTAAAGCTTTGCAGTGGAAAACTACCAGAATTAATTAAAGCTGAACGTAGCCAGCTTGCAATTCTTCATTCTGATGATAACAAAAATATGCGAAAGTGTGAAGAAATTGAACAATATGAAAGTTGCACAAGTAGAACTAAATCGTAATACTACAGCAAGTCGCACCGATCAGTGGTTAAACAGGAGAATCGGTAAAATATCGCAGATTAACATCTATGTTGACTGCCGAACTGTACACAAAGCATAGCATTAATATTACTGTTAGCACCGTTAGAAATCGGTTAATAGAATTAAAAGGTTGTTTGGCTAGAAAAACACCAGCGCTTTCACAAGCAAACAAACAAAAGCGATCGTGGCGTGCTCGAAAACACCAAAACTGGACATTTGAAGATCGGACGAAAATAATTTGGCGCGACGCCGAAGTATTGCAACATTTTTATGACTTCAGTTATAAACTTTTTTCAGTACAAGTTTATTTAAGTTCTGGGTTCACCTTTGTCCAGCGCAGAGTTGGGGTTGTATTGTTTGTAAAGTACGGAGAGGAGGACGATGACTTATTGCATACTTGCAACAAATGGGCATAGTATAAAAGTTTTTAAGAAAAATAATATTTACAAAAATAAAATAATATCATTCGTAGAAACGATGTTCGCATCATTAACCCATTGATTGGTAATCGCGCATATATGCGTTCGGATTCGAGTGATACAGAAAGAGTATTTTCACACAGTGTCGTGCTGTAAAGGTACCCCTACACGTCTAAATATTATTAATAGCTTACATTTATGATCTATTTTATTATTTTGTCACGTTTCAATTACATTTCCGACAAAGTTTAACGAACACAAAGAATTATTTGTTATTCCATGTTGGAATACAATATTTGATCGATTTTCTTTTTCTATAGTACCCAACAATATCAACAGTGTCAATGCTATTTTATTGATATACAAGCTTCGCTTCCGCTGCGCGGTCCTGACTGAAAAGTGCATCTATGTGGACGATAAGTGGTGCAATCAATCAATTAAATATTAGTTCTCTATTCAAAGGGTTAAAACCGGAAGTAATTGCATATTCAGAATGTATCCTCTTTTACCATCCTCTTTTACCATAATCCAGAAATGACTGAACAGTTTATACTGTACTTAAGTGGAAGATTATTGGCGTTGTTCCTTCGAGAACGTAATGCGACGTGGCTGTTTATTATGGACGGCGTCCATCCTCAGATCCTGCGAGATCGTGCACAATCGCACTGTCGATCTCCAAAGCAAACTTCCCTAATTGTGTGACGTTGAGCAATAATTCAGATGCGATTAATTTAAATTCAAATTGAAGCCGTTTAGAGAGCTGGAAGATATGCGCATCGCAGCAGCAATTCATCGCGTATGCGGAGATCGGCTCGCATTGACGAGTATGCGACTCGCGAGATTAGATAACGGCGAATTATTTATATGACGATGAGGTCAAACAGCGAGGATCCTGCTTGAATTCTGAGTGGATCCTCGTCTTGTCGGAAGTGTGCGAGTGACAAATTGGAAGAGCGCATCTGAGAGTGCCAAACCGTCTGCTAAATAAAGAGGCATTCGAAGCTCGTAAAGCTGTTGAACGCGCGCCACGTCAATCGTGCGTGCACTCGCAGGACTTAATTGCCTTTAATTATCCCCCGATTCTTATCTTCGCGAGGCCTCTAGATTCTCGTCTTCCCGTCTGGATGTATCGGGTCAAATCTCTATTCCGGTTCATTGATGAACGACCACAATTATAACGTCAACAAACACTCGGCGCTCCATTGTTGCGCCGTATCTGACGTGTTTATCAACAGACCGTCTTTTCAAAATTCGTCATCCAATTCATATTTCAGCATAATATTTACTCGAGCATTTTAACAATTTAAATTATGTATACAGTGACTCAAGTATCAACGAAGTGTGTGATTTTTTCTAATGAAACAATTTTGTAAATAAGACAATTTTAAAGAAAATCATAATAAATTAAGAGGAAATCTGGATTCAAGAGACATACATCGGAACATGTGGAATAGAGCGGAGTTATTTCACCCTCTTTCGTGAGATAATCGCGCGATTCGCGAACACTTCATGCGATATTCATCCTATCAAGTCGCCGCTCGATTAAACCTGGCTTCATATCGGCTTAATTTCTCTATCATGAAAGCATCTAACCCCCTCATCCCCAATAGGGTTAATATTTGTTAATTTTCCCCCATTGATTCAAACCTATTAAATATACAACGCGTCGGATATTCCATAACAGAAAATATCATTACTTTGAAAACATGTCCCAAGTAACATTAAAGTATTGAGTATTTTGTCATTTAGTCTGGATCTGATTTTGGAAGTCAGGCAACTTGCTGCTGAAAATGCACTCGTTGAAGGTATCGTCATAAGATATTTAAATGCTACTTCGAGTTGATGACCGCTTGAGCTCCCATTTTCGTATAACACCATCAATGTGACTGATAAAATTCCTATCTGCTGAGACTCGGACTAAAACTCCCAAAGGCGAGATGTAGTAAATACATCACCGGTAGGGAAAGGTTAAGGTATAACAATTGGAAAAACATATATGTATGTACTTTATATATGTATACATAGATTTGACAGTCACTGCCCCTATGCATCGCCTAAGCTCGCCAATTAATACTTTCGCCACTGTTTCCAAGCGTCCAGATTTCGGCGGGAATGTCTCGATTTAGTAGCCTTCATCGTGCTGATGAGGTGTACAATTTCTGTTAGATAAAAAATTCAATCCCGAATTTTTTGCCAGATATGTCCATGCATACCGTCTTCGCAGCACTTCAAATCTTATCTTATCCAAATATAATACAAGAAAAATTGTACAGGATCCTCTGTCACAATAAAAATGTTGAAAACAAGCACTTCTCATTCTCATTACTCTGAAAATTGACTCGAAGTAGATAAAGCCACCGGTCAGATGATCGATGTCAAGCTTGAGAGTCTTTGAGCTTCGCTGAGTTTCGTCGATGTGAGATAAGATATGAAGTGTCGGCGAAGACGGTATGCATGGATTTATCTAGCACAATAAGCAGGTACTATCTGCTGACTCACGGCGGTATTTGACGGCAACTGTGCGTCAATGGGTTAAATGAGATTTGCATTTTCAAAAACCTAAGTCGGGGCTTAAAAAGATTTTGATCGACCTGGCTGAATTTTTAGGAGGTTTTTCACTATGATATTATTGATTGGATATACCTAAAGTGTTAAGATTTTTGTGTAAATAAATTACTTTTTTGGAAGAAGCCTACTTGGTTTTTAATTTTATATTTTTATAGATACACATATATTCTTCTCCTGCACATATTAAAAAACAAAAATTCGTTTTCAGATCAATAGAAAAAAATCGACAAATAAACAACTTCTCGCAATTTAGATTCTTGCTACGGACGCATCATACCCTAGTTACGGCTCTGCGTTTTCTGTTAGATAAAAAATTCAATCCCGAATTTTTCGGGATTACGTTTACTAATCCCGGGATTCATGAGCACCTAAAACTGTCCGGGATACCGGGATTGGATTCCCTAGTCTTGCGTCTCATCGTACAATCGTACATCGATGACAAATTCTTGCTGTAAAGGTACCCCTACATTTTCAAATATTCTCAAATATTACTATTTATTTAAATCATTATTTCAAATATTACATTAACGATCTCTTTTATTATTTTGTCCGATTTAAATTAAATTTCCAATCAAGTTTTACGAAAAAAAATAATCACTTTTATTTTAATAAAGGAGAGTCATCACATTAATTGTCAACAGATGGTAACAAAATAAACATTATAATTATAATGTATCCGGTTGAAAACCATTAGGTATGGGATTTTCTTGGAATCATAATAAATAGTAGAAATCCACATAAATCAATTATATATTGAAAACTCAGCCTGGTATCAAAAGTGATTCAATTTGAAACGCTATTAAAAGGCCCAACAATATCGACAGTATTAAGGTTTATTTATTGATATACAAGCTTGACTTAAACTGTGCGCTTCTCAGAGAAAAGTGGATTTGTGTGGAAGTGGTGGGATATACAAATATAGCATCGATGTTTAACTCAATTCAATTTCAGCTTACTAATCAAACGCTTAAAAAGAACATTCAATAGAGAGACTTACTATATTGCCAATATAAAGCTCTAATTTAATTGATAGCATTTCTCAAGCTTACAATTTGCCAGGTTGCGATGAATTCTGCAAGAATCGTTCTGGATGCGGTTGCATTTATTTTTGTGCGTTTGTAATCTCAACAATGAGCTCATCCTAAATTCATTTCAATCTCGATCATTAGTCACTCCGTCGGCGTGACTCAATTTCAATCATCGCCTTTGCAATTTATCAAAGTCCGACCAATGTCAACAATTTACATTTGGCGATAGTTTTTTTTATCGCCTTTTTCCCAATTTCATTTTTAAAAACGACGGAGAAGAAAGAACATAAAAGACAGTCGCCGAAAATATGCGAGCGTCGTCGAGCAGGACGTTCGTCCCCGGCCACGGAAAGGATCGAGGGATTGCTTTTTCATCATTTTTTTGCCATTATCCCACTTTAGCGGGGTGAAAAAATGGATTGGTGCGCAAACACGCGACCGGTTACCGGATAAGGACTTTTTTGCTCGGCTTTTTCTTACAATTGCCTCAATGTCACCTCGCTGCTCCGGCGTCGTATCAACATCTTGTATTCAATCTTACGATAACCATTATGTCACCTCGTACGTTATTCAACGTCTTATGAAAATTAGTAAATAGCTCGCGGCAATGTCTTTATTCATCTATGCTATGGTATAGTTTTGACTTCGATAACAGCCTAATAAATGGTTAAAGTCATTTGTACTTTCAATGACCTCGAAAAATGCATCAAAATATTGACGTTATTCGAAACGTTTACGTTTATAAAATTTAATGACATCGTAAAAGCGAAAAAATGTCGACGCTCGAATATGTCACATAAGCAAAATATTTGCGCCGCGACAGAAATCTCAAGAATTAGAAAAAGCCATCGATTGTACAAAATGGCAGCAGGGAAATTTTGACAAATAAAATTAAATTGTAATGTCGGTTAAATTGCATTCAGAGCATAAATATTCAATTTAAATTTCAGATTACAGTGGGAAAAATCACTATGCCAACAAATTTGGCAGGTTTGATTCGATTTAACACACCGCATGCGGGAATAGCGAATCAACGGACTCACAGAATGCGGGCTATTTTTTTTAAATGATCAAATGTACAAGGTATACATTTTGATAATCGTTCATTTATTGTATGGGCATAAATTTTTGTGTCATTTATATCAAAATAAAACTTGTATGATATATAAGTGTAAATGTTTAGAAATCGAAGCTCGATTTTTAGTGTTGTCTTGAGAACAGGCGTTTGTTTTGATAATTAAGATACTCTTATCATTCTTATCGCTCACCAATTTTATTATTCCCCTTTGACTGCTCTGGAGTCTCGTCATTAGCCAAGTATCAACCATTCCTTTGCAAAATCTACTTCTTCAGAAGTAATCTGGCATATTTGCGCGGTAACCCTGTCCTTTTATTTTCGCAACACATTCATAGACAAAAATTTAATCTCCGATGATACAACATTTGTGTCATACTAAATATATATACATAAATATATGCAGTTAAGTATTAAAATATTTCCCACCAAAATACGCAGGCAATAAAACTTTAATTTGCGACTAATAACCGATTTTCGGTTTTATAAAAAAATGCATCCTCCATTAGTCGTTCACATTAAAGCCGAAGGTATTAAAACTTTTTTAACTCTCAATGATAACACTTTGGTCAATCGCGAGTTTCAAAATCATATATATGTATAATAGTTTACGCAGATTTCGCATCGTTTTATAGCGCCATTCGGTCAATTGCCGAGGGATGCGCGTTGTTTGCTTTACGTGCATTTCTAACTTTAAAAGCGATCAAGATTTTTATGTGGAACGTGTCAACATCAGATAAAACGATACACGTGTCGATGTTTATCGAAGATCTACAATGTATCTATATCAGTGTCATTGGGGGAGCACTTTGTATGTTTACTATTCTCACCGCAGTTTGATTGTGCCGCCGTTCAGCATGAAGCAAACGACACGGTCTGCACGGAAAGGGACGATCGACGCCGTTTTTTTTAAAATGATAATTATTCTAACGACAGTTTTGCATATTATATCCGAGCTGCGTGCGGTCGGTTTGAAATAAAAAGATTCGTTTCGCTCGTGTTCCGGGAGGACGAGCAACAGTTTGCTCGTCGGAGAGGAGCGCCCCATCGAGGGGTCGGAAGATAACTCGATGATGAATGGGCCGAGGCGCGGAGGAAGATCTACGCCGTAACAAGCTTGTTGAATGAACTTCAAAACTTATTTATGTGACGTTTGCAAAAAGGCATCTGTGTTCGCACACGAGTTCCCCCGTCGTCGGAGATATATCGCCCAGTGCCAGAATATCAAAGCGTCCCGGGACTAATCGAGTGGACGAATTAAGTCCGAAGCGAGACTTTAATAAGGGAGGGTTCGTGCGGAAGGACGGAGTCGAGTCCCGGCCGCAATTGGCGTCCGGAAGAGTCGGAAACTCGGAGACAGTCTGCTCCGAACAAACAACCCGTTCGAATCTATATTGGCTTTTTGCGCTATAAAATAAGAGAAAACCGGGCCAGACGATATTACCACAGATCGGAGGACAACAAAAATATTACGCGTCAAGGCCGCGCTGAAACCGTATCGTCGTGTACTCGCCGTGCAACGGAGA
The DNA here is from genome assembly GCA_008973525.1 of Stenopsyche tienmushanensis. Classification (NCBI taxonomy): domain Eukaryota; kingdom Metazoa; phylum Arthropoda; class Insecta; order Trichoptera; family Stenopsychidae; genus Stenopsyche; species Stenopsyche tienmushanensis. The sequence goes on along the minus strand of WACJ01000533.1, from coordinate 386,114 downwards.
CGACGTCGTCGTCGATTATCGACAACGAACCAAAATTGTTTATTAGCCCTGGAACGACTCCCGAAGACGAACGATCCCGTTCCTTTGTTTTCTAAAGATAGCACTTCTGGAAGCGCGTTTCTCACGTTCCGGAGGCGTCTTCCGAGATGAGGGTTCATTCAATATCCATTCGATTCGATCATGTTTTCGGCCTGTCAATTAAATATATAAATTGCTTCTTTTAACGCAGCTCAATGGCAAAAAAACGAACAAATTGATTTTTAATATGGATCACATTTTCTAAACAGAATGTCCACAAAGAGACGTATGTAATGTACATCGTCAATATTAAAGCGTATTTGCGATCTAATTCCAACGATTCAGAAAGAGCATTCTTGCACGTTGAGTTTGGCGAAAGACAGAGACGAAGAGAGTGAGAATATAAACCATTGCCAACCGTTTTGTCATGAAGTATATATGTTTTTAAAAATGTGGTCGCCAGTTTTTTTTAATGCAAATACGCATAAAAAAAGTCATGATCTGCGTAAAAATGTCTCCATATCACGATCTGCGTAAAAAATGAATGGTTAAATTTTAGTGCAAAGTTTAACTCTTAGTGAGCATGTATTTAAATAAATAAACACTATCAATAGCACACAATATTCGGTCATTTTTTTTTGCGTAAACATAAACAATACACTCGAAATCGATTCATTATATCATTCACATGTCATTATTAATCAATAAATTTGGGTTAACGATCTATATAATCGGACGATGTCCGCAAGATACTATGTTTATCTCCAAATTCAACGTGCAAGATATTCTACGTCTCTTTCTGTTTTTGAGATCAACGTGTAAGAATTCTCTTTCTGAACAATTGTAATTCGAACACAACTCCGCGTCTTATCTTTTTAAGGGATTAATCAGCGATTACATTTTAAAAAAGACGATTTCAACACAGAACGATGACGAATGAACTTATGCTGAACTAGACTGTAAAATAGTTTTTATTTATATATATTTTTTATAAACTTTTTTTATGCGATTTTTGGTACATTCTATACCAGTGATTTGAAGTTATGCGATTTTTAAAAATAATGGAACCTATCCCTAATTTTTCTATGTAGTTCAAGTCTTTTTTTATTCGATTTTTTTATATGCAACTCCGCGTGAATCTTATCTATCGCATAAAAACAAACCCAAGTGTATATATATATATATATTTAACAATACCGGCGCGAATATCCATCGGAAGCTTGTGGAAGTTTATGGTAGTGATGTGATGAATCGACAACATGTTATGAAGTGGATTAGATTGTTTAGAGAAGGCCGTACTAATATTCACGACGAGACAAGGAGTGGGAGACCATCAGTCATTTCTGACACACAGAAAATTGAAGAACAACCTTCACGAAGAATTTCCTGGCATTTTTCAAAGTTCCCTCGGTGATATTGTTTTGGAAAAACTTGGTTACAGCGATTTGTATGCTTCATGGATGCTCAGAATGCTCCTATTTTTCAATCTGTTGTATTCTTACTTACTGGATGATCCTTTTTGAAATTTGATATTTTCCATGAAATACAAGCTTTAATACAAATCTACCAATAATTTGGAGCAGCGAGTGGCTGTAATAAATGCGAGGATCTGTTCAGACCGTGATTTAAGATGGACTAACACAAATTATCAAATAATGATGATGTTGCTTCTGTGCGGACAGAATAAGTTCAGAAGGAACAGCGTGTAATGTAATCTGATTAATTGGTAGATTTAGTCGATTCACAGCGGCAGGCAGGTGAGGTACGCGAGGTTGGTCAGCTGGCGAGAGAGACCTTGTCATACATCCTCGACGGAAGCCGGACTCCTGAGGGTTCCGTTTCGAACATTAGACACGTTCCAACATTAAATGACCTCGAATGTTCATAAAAACGCACAGGACACGTAAACGTCTCATTGTTTGACGAATGATAATATATTCAACATTTATTTTGTCGATCCATACGCAAACGCATTGTTCTCCGCACATAAAAAAGCCAATACGAAGTCTCCGCTATGGACAAGTCGAAAATGTGAACGCGGCTCGACAATACCAATCCAACGGCAGAAATCGAAACGATCCTTCCATTGTCTCGGCGGGTGTCCACAGAAAACATGCGTAGTTGTATCGATTTCGACACGCGAGCATATTCATCAGGCTCGATGCACAATCCCAGCCGACTCCTCGTCCCGATCCAGAAGAATGAAGATCCACCCTGGGAGGATTCGGCTATTCCGAAGAAAGTGCGGCCGAACACAAGAGAAGGGTCTCTTTATCGATTTCAATAAAGGAGGCAACGCAGGAGGGAGATGCGAGGGCTCTTCGGGCGCAACTCGCGCCACATCGATGCGAAAAATCACAAACTCGCGATAAAAAACTAATTGACTTGACGCAAAATTTACGACAACCGCTACGATAAATTGAATATTTATTAGTTAATAACGCGCATTCGGTTTGCGGTTCGGAGTTTCCGTTATCGGCCACGCGGAAGCTCGGAGACGCATTCGATAACTTATCACAGCGATTCGCACACTTATCTCTCATTCAATGCAATCCAACGCTATAGAGCCGTAAATTCACCTTCATCTTCAAGAAAAAAAAACTGATAAAAATTGTGATTGTCGCAATGACGTTAATAACAAACGTGAAAAGCATATATAAACTCCCTATAATAACGAAGTGCCGAAAATGGTTGTTTAGATTTCTTATACCGTTCATATGTTATGCGAGACGTTTAACGGATGCACCACATTGGCGCATATTGGTCTGGTGAAATGAAGCGGAGTCGCGGGGCGGGCTACGGCGGAGAGATGGAGACAGTCGGTCTCAGCAGCATAACCCGTGTGTAGCTCATTCGGCAAATTTCGAATATTCAAAACGATTTTGAAGAATTTATCAATAATATTCGATTGAACATAAAGAAATTCAGTTGCGGAAGACATAATCATCCGAATGGAATAGACAAAAAAAAAAAGCGTTAAACCCAATTTATACCTGCGGTTATCCCATATAGGGTCTGCGAAAAATAAAAACACCCCATAGATCCCCTCGCCTCACCAATTAAATAATCGTTCGAGAATTTAAAAGAAGCTTCCATTTCTGAGCCAACAAAGCGACACCGGCAATGTTCCAGGTAATAACACTCGCGAACTCGACAGAACTCTCTAGAAAGCCCGATAACATGATAGAATTCTCTAAACAGTCAAATAACTTGATAGATCTCTCCCCAGAAGATGAAAGAACTATCTAGATAATAAAAAAACGCGCAACGCATAATGTCAACGTTAGACCCTGTCTAAATCAATTCAAATGACGCCAAAGTGAGCGTGTCGAAGGCGTTATCCTGGCGTATCAAATAGGGCGGGAGATTAATGACTGACGATAGATGATTATCTTTAAACAGCTAATTGAATTCGCACCGACGTCAACCCAATTATAAAAATGTTGCACAACTTCACTTGTGTTTGTTTTTTTTTAAACTTGTTATCGTGCGGTTTTGGCCCTCGGCGATTTAAATTGTGCAACAGTTTGTAGCTGTGTGCTTAACATTCAAATTTCATATGAAAAGCTTCAGTTGGAAATCTCATAACTATTGATGTTATTGTTTTGTTTAGCCGTGGGGGGAAGGGTAGTTTGACAATATGTTAAATCGATAGCACAATAGAGTGTAACGATAAATGAATAGAGTGCAATGCAGAGGCGGGCTGAGTGCGCATGCGCATACAATGCACATGCACCTCACATACACACAGCCTAGGTCAAGGTTATAGGTGCAACCGTATCCTCAAACCCTTCCATCAGACCTTATAATCGACGCATTTTCTACAAATTTCGATTGGTCAGCATCAAAGTAACGTGCGTGCTTGATTTTAACACTTTGTCTGCGGAGTTGCTTGGCTCGACCATACATAGAATGCGAAGATATCATGCTTACAATTTTTTGGACCGCATAATAAAAGTCGATCTTTGATGAAGATTGATATACTGAACGCGTTTTTACTACCTTAAATTAGTTTTTGTTATAACTAGACAAAGCGCGTTTTGACAAAAATCGCAAATATTAGATTTTTTATAGGAGGTAACCGTTGTAGCTAGTAGACAGTCAGCAGCAGCCATTCAAGAGGATCCAAAAACTGCAGTCAGTACGAATGCAGAGCCTCAAACAATACCAGCTAGTGACGAAGATATAGAAGCTGTAGCTAATGCAAATCGACAGTCCCAAATAACAGCAACCAGTGAAAGAGCACATCTAATCTTGGCAAAATCGATGATAATGAGAGCAATTCACGATGCCAACAGATCAAAAGCAGATCTCCGTAATATTATTAGAGTGATTCTTCAAAAGGATGAACAGGGTTTGCAGTATTTGTTAAAATATATTTTACCAAGTGGATCTTGATGCTTTTGAAGGATTGAGTCCTAGACCTGATGCCTTCTTGAATGCAATGTTTAGGTTGATTTAAGCGAGCATGACGTTGATTTGTTGATCTCTGCTCCCGCACGAAACGTGTTAATACAAAAGCGAGCATTTCCTACAAATTCTCAAAACTATAGAGAATTCCGCTCGGGACACGTCGAGGTGGCAATTTCAATAAAAGGGGGAGAGAAAAGCGATGTTCCGTCACAATGTGCTATCATCGGTCGTATATTTAGCTGATCAATCAACACATCCGCATTCAATAAACACGAGTTTTGCATGCGAAACTCTAATTGAGATTAACATATCATAAAAGCCACCAAACCGAATGAATGCTTATTGAATTCGGCTCATTTGAATATGAATAGTGGCGTATGCAAATGACACGATATGAGCGCACGTAAACATCAATCAGCTCGAAATAGCGCTCTTTGGCGCACTCCGAAAAATCTAAACGCCTGCACCCCGGGCGCTGCCCGTACCGAGATACGTCGAACATATTTCAAGTTAACGAATACAAACAATACAACCATTATCGTCGTTTAATAGCCACTAGCAGACCGTAGATGAAATGCGATCTAATTTTGGGAGGACAATGAAAAATTGTTCCCGGTGCCATCGGTAGCTTCGGTAGTCATTGAGTAGCTTTTTAATATTGAAGAGGCAGCAAGTGAAACTTTCTATGGTAGTTAACATTTTCGAGATGTGCGATTACCACATTCAGATACCGTCTAATATAGACGGAATTTTAGAGAATTAACACCTTACGGTAGCAGGGCTTCGAGCCGGAACCATGTATTTCAATTTGTATCATAAATCCTTGATTAGTTTAAAATATACAATGAAACACAAGCAATGAATATATAGAACCGACTGCATCAAAAGATTTAGTGCCCATCCAAACTAAATTGCACGTAGACTATTAATGTACCATTGAAAACATGAACCATTTAACACATTTTTGGAAGGAGTTCTGCAAACTTTTATCTTGCTAGTAAATCAATTAAATAAGAAGCATTTGATTTATTTTTATGGCAGCACCGGATTTATGAGTTCATATGTATGCATTTAAATAATAGATTGTCCAGTCGAAAATGTCGTTTTTTAAATTAAAGAATTGGATTCAAACATAAAATAATTTAATTCGGTAATTTAAACTTTGCTATCTATTTAATAGTTTTTTATTCGTTGGAAGGAACAAAATCAAAAAATAAGGTGGATGCAAAATCGTTTGTCAGCCGAGTTTCTTTAATTTATTTTTGGTCATCTTTGATTTATGGAATCGCGCATTATCATGTCGCACAACAATTTGGCGGCTATTGATTACTGACCTATTGGTACTCTACGCCGCTTTTAAGCTTTCTAATTGTGAACAATAAATCTCGCTTGTTATAGTTCGACATATGAAAGGATTTCATGGTAGATTATTTCTTTATAGTCCCAACATACACTTAAAAGAGCTTTTTTTTACTATTAGAGTCGGTCAAGGGGTTGGTTTCTTTGCCTGCCCCTTTGTGAAAGTCATTGTCTTTTGCGTTTTTAATTTAAGTACAACACCCGCTTTTCATCTCCAGTCTCAAGATAGTGAAAAAACGGTTGTTTCTTTTCTTCGTTGATTAAATCAAGACTAGGGAATCCAATACCGACCAAAATTTCGATTCCGGGATTTAATAAGATGATCCAGGAATCGGGATTTTCAATAGCTTAAGAAATTTAAATTTAATAATAGTTCGATTTGATGACCGCGTGAGCCCCCATTTTCGTATAACACCATCAATGCGACTGATAAAATTCGTTTCTACTGAGACACGGACTAAAACTCGAAAAATTCCCGATTTCTTGACAAATTATTTATTTCCGTCACTGCAGATGAATACTTATATACTACAATACTTTAATGTAATTCGTAATTATATTACGGAGCAACACAAAAATTCTGAACCCCGTATCTATTATATTTCATATCAATATTCCCATTGTTAGAGTCGAGGTGTAGTAAATACATCACCGGTAGGGAAAAGTTAATATAACAATTTGAAAATATATATATGTACTGTATATATAGATTAGACAGTTACTGTCCCTAGGCGTCACCTACGCTCGCCAATTAGTAGTAGTTACGCCACTGTTTCCAAGCGTCCAGATTTTGGCGAGAATGTCTCGATGTAGTAGCCGATTTCTGTTAAATAAAAATTTCAATCTCGAATTTTTCGGGATTACGTTTACTAATCCCGGGATTCATGAGCACCTAAACTGTCCGGGATCCCGGGATTGGATTCCTTAATCAAGACACGCACTCGCACGCACCGCCTTCATCTTGTCAGTAATGTCGTGTGGTATACACCCCCCCTGTTTTATGACCTTTCGTGTATTTTCAAGTATATTTGTTTCCTAAACTATAAATTCCAATTTTAAATTGTTTAAACCGTCTTTGGTAATGACGAAAAGTTAGAGATTCGGTTACAATTGTTGTATTTATATGTAAGTATGAAAAAAACGACATTTTCGACTGGACAATCTATTATATCAACATCGTTAAAGGGCGGAATAATCTTTAACTTTATTTCTAATTAATCACTATATTTGTTGCTTCTCATATTTATTTATACAAGCCGTCGATCTATCAAACATGATTTGATTGGAGCGCGCATGATACAAAGTTGCAACACCAGGGGTAATACAATAATCGTGATGTAAATTTAATTAAATAAGACTGAAGATAAAGGCAAGAAAAACGTCCTTCATTGATAATGCAGATCAAAGGACATCACCTTTATCCTCGTTGGAGTCTGGCGAGGCAATCGCGATGAAGAAAGCGGTTTCCAATGCAGCAACAGGGAGCAGCTTCAATGCTTCAGAAGACATACAAAAACGCCTTGAATGCCATATACAAATTGAGCAACTCTTAAGTAGTCCACTTTTGAACCAAAATAAAAAAAAACACATATTCGCTTTTCCATGAATTAAACTTCCGCAGACGTTTCGATTCGAACGGCCTTTAGTCGAGATTGGCGCAGAGAGATCTCGGAAGGAGCACAAGAGAGAGGAAAGGTTGGGCGATAAAAGGAAGCGAATCTGACCTATTTCATAGTCATACGTTTTTAGCGTTATATTTTAATCTGCCAAAGATGGCGTCTTGCCAAAATTACTTCTCGGTAGCAATTCGGCAACGGATATATTTTATTGCGACTCATTATAACGACGCGATTTTTCTCTTCGGTTTTTATTATCCGACGAACGCAATAATTCCGCTAGAAAGAAGCTGCAGAATCGAGACTCTATCTTGGACTTTTTCAAACTGTCACGATACCAAAAAAAAAAAAAATGCATTTGGTGCGATTTGTAGAGTATTGATAATTGACGATGACCAACAATCAAAGTGTCTTAGATCGGAACCTCAACTACCGATGTATATTTTGTAACGTAAAAAAAATACAAGATGTTGTTTTCGAAAGAAAGATTTGTGGAGTGACTGTGAAGGCTCGCAGCGACTGGGATATGAAAGGAAATGCCCGTCGGAAAATGGGAGAAAGGGGTGGCGTCTAGACTGAGGCGGGGGAGACTTTGTCCTGCACACATACAAAGCGGTTTGTAATAAAAGTTATCATTAAACAAATACGCATTGATTTCGCGAATAAATTGCGTCGCGCTAATAATAAAGAACACAAAATTGTTGGTACACGTTTGTCGAATGACGAAAGCGGAATAACTAATGATTTAGTTTTAGAAGAATTGGCAATAATGAAAAATTCTCACAATAACTCGAGGGTGATTCGACGCGCTAATAAAAAGGCTCGGGATCACGGTGCTATTTGAAGATCGGTTTTCCGACTATTTTCGCGCAGAGCACTCGCTCTCGACATGTGTGAAAAAGTTATATTTTTATCGGAAAATACTGCGTCATTTGAAACTGCAACAGGATCTGATGCAATTTCGTCGTAGGTTTTGCGAAAAGTGCAACATAAACTATGCCAAATTAATGCTTAAATATGATGTATCGTATCGATTGTAAAACAGGCTAGGACTGCCAAACGACGATCGCTATTGACTCATTGATGACTCCAAAATCTTGTTTATATAGAGAGTGATACTAAATACATTGCAGCATCCAAAGGGTTAATGGCAATAGAAACGATTCGAAATTTCGGCGGGAGATTGCGAACGAACGAATGCTGGATGCAAACCGAAGATTGTCATGTATTTGGATTTAAAGAAAATGTGCAAGGATATATATATAAGCGAGTGGTTAATGAATAATAAGCGAGCAGTTTGGTTATATTACCGCTATGTTTTACCGCTCTTTGACTTTGCTCGACCGAAGCGAAGCGCGGGTTACGCTGGACGAGGAAGACCGGCTTACGCTGGACGCACAACCACCCGATCTTTCCGATCCGACAACACAAATGGGATAATAGCGATGTAGAGGGGCGCTACACTTATGATACATCTGATATGGCGACATTTCCATTAGATCCGTTCGTGTTTACGAATGACGTGTATTTGTTTATAATTTGCGCCGGTGTTCGGGGCGTACCTAGCTTGAAGAAGTAGGCGGAGAGCAGGAGGGCGTCGTCGGTCATCCAGAGGTCCGGGGGCAGCGGCGGAGGGTGCGCCGGGTGGGCGGGATGGGGCGCCGGGGGCCTCGGGCGGGCCCCCATGAGGCCGGCGATGCTGAAGTCGGCGTGAGTGCACCTCCGCTGCGTGTAATACTGACACAGTTTGCAATCCTCCTCCTTCATGTTGGAGGCGCGAACTCGCACTGGCACTGGCACTTGCACTCGCACTGGGCAAAACTCTTACAAAAATATAGACTCCGACCACCTGTTGTCGCGCTCAGAGGGCGGCCTTCCGGAGGCTCTCCTCGGCGGGCTCCGCGCAAAATCGCAGTATAAAAAATAGCATCCTCAGTCTGCGCGGGGACATCTCGCCTCGTAAACGCGTAATAAAATATAGGTTCTGCGTAAATATGTACATGGACTAAACCCTAGAGGACCTCGATCACAGCTCGATTTATCACAGCGTCTCGGAATCGGGAGTTGGCGGCCTTCACGACTGTGAAGAGGTCGCCGGCCGCCGTCCGAGTCAGAAGGACCTTCCGGAGGGACCTCGGCTCGGCCGTTTTCTCCTGTGGAGGTGGAAAAGCGACGTCGACCTGTGCGCTTCCGTATCGCAGACGAGACGAGGAAGGAGAGGCTTCCCGGTCCGCTTCGAGGGCATCTTCGGTGGGTCGTCGGGGGCGCACCGGACGCGCGGGGGCGAAGCTTCGCTCGACGGACACGAGTTCCGCGCGGAGTCGGCGAATCGCGCGCATCGGCGCCGCACCGACGCACGTCTCGAGTCCGCGACTGCCGCGCGACGACTGAGCCGACAGCGCCAGCGCCAGACCTTCCGCAACTGTGCAGCGCCGCCCCCGCACAACACCTGACCCACAAGCGACCGCACGCCACACTCCGTACTCTCGATTATCCGGCCTAATTAGGCATCTTTGCAAATTCATTATTTATTAACATACTTGAGTAGATAAGTCGCCGTCAATACTGTAATATCTTTATATTTAAATCCACCATGTTCAACATAATTCAACGCTGTTTTACAGAGCCGTAACTAGGGTATGAAGCGCCCGTGGCAAGTATCTAACTAAACGCACCCCCCACCCGGAAATCCAATTTATTTTTAAATGTTAGTTAATACTATTATAAATGCAATATATTAAATACTGTTGGCAGGTTACTGTTGTAAAATAAACTATGATATAGAAAGTGTCAAGATGCTACGTTGCTTCCGTGATCGTACAGATCATAGAACATGCCATAAAAGAGGACGGAGTGGCCATAAGTGGTTTGCATGTTCAATCGGTCCGCTTTTCGGACAGCCGATATGACGAATGAGTAGCTCGTGATTGGATGCCATACTTAAACATAACGATAATGGAGAGGGTTTACATTAGTATATATTATAAAAATGGACATAGTCAATCAGTTTTGGTTCTTGTAACGTAGGATGGTTGAGTAAAATTAAAACCATGCGCAACTTTCGACCGGGTCGGTATTCTGTGTTTTGGGCCCCAAGCCCAGTTGCGCCCGTGGTGGGCGCCTGATTTTACGGCCCTTGTTACGACTCTGCTGTTTTATGACTAATATAAACAATGATAGGTTCTTCCCTAGTTAATAACCTCTTGAGAAGCGATATCTACATCATCCATGCATTTAAAACATGGATCGTTTAAATCGCGATCGAATCGCTCTTCTCCCTATTCATATTTCCGAAACATCTAAGTTTCTGTCTTTACTTTTGACCAAAATTGTGTTATTCCATGTATAGCATCCAATATCGTCATTTCCCCCCAGAAATTAATCAAGATCTTCCCTCAGCGAGATGTTACAGAAGATTTTGATTTCGAAGCACGGCTTTGTCGATTTAAAATTAATCTTGCATCGTAGCCGTAAACAATAACATTTAATCATGATAACAGATAGGATGTCCATTTTAAATGCTAATAAATCACTACCGGAAGAAATTATTAACATTGCAAGTTTGAATTGGATGATTTAGTTCTGGTCCAATGTCAATAATTACTGCAAAGCAAAATAAATGCTTGCATTGCAAATGGCAAGAATATAGAAATGCGTTTCCTAAATAACGATCTGCGTATGGATCGCACTTATAAATTTCAACGAAAAATTAAACAATGCCTTGCTAGGTATGAAGAGATTTGCAAGAATCTCAAAAAAAGATAGACAAACATGGAATACTGATTTCTTTATGCGGCCGGCGAAACATGTATAAAAATATATATTTGTGCAATTATATTGTAGTATTTTCCTCATGTGTGATAATATCCATTGGTGACTCAGTGATTGTGGGGTTTATTTTCCTCACAAACAAATCCAGAATTGTTTGTATACTTTGCTGTTTCTTTTCTTTTTGTAACAAGCGAGCGCTTGCTCAACGAGAAGATCTATCGATGTCTGAATTCATATTTTCAAATTGTTGGATTCCATTACTAATTTAGCTAAAAACTGCAGCCATGTCTTTTATTTAGGTAGTTCATTATGTTTATCTACTTCTTTTAAAACTCATGATTTTTTTCTGAAGCTCCTTCAATGAAATCTTGATTTGTGAGCTCTTCAACATCATTTTCTAAAAATTGAATCACATATTCACTGTTAAATTCTAGATTAAATTTTTAAAAAAAATGTACAATGATATTAGTTACTTCTACTAAATTTTCTCTGTCTACGTTGATGTTATTATTATGTTTTAATAGTCTGTTCCAAATACCATACATACCCGATGTCGTTACGTTTCAGCATCGTTCCAAGATATTTTTATTGCTTGAAATATGTTATAGTTTTCCAAAATTCTATCAAAGTCTGATATTTCTGTATTGCTTGGACAAAAGCAATTCTTAAATAATGCACTTTGAAATTAGCAATACCCCCTAAATAAACTACTTTTATGCTTGAATCGTTCATCATCTCAACAAATATGATGACATTTTTGGATAGACGACACTATTTTTTTATTTATTTATTCAGGCCAAAATGACGTCGCGGTCGCATATTAACGGAGACGAGTTTTTATACTTTCCGGCGAACAATAAAATGATTTCAACCCCTGAAATGATTAGCTGGAAGTGGGTAGAGGAACGACCGGGTCGACTTTTTACGCAGTTGCTCTTCGCTCCGTCTCGTTCCGGGACGAAGCGATCCCGCAGACGGAGAGAGACGGAGCGCCCACCAGAGAATTACTTTATATGTACACATCCTCCACTTACTATCCTATATATCACTACGCCTTTCGAAACAACCGAGACCTGCCAAAATATATTTTAAAAACCCTCTGTTTGATTTGGAATACAAAAAGCTGTAGTTTTAACGCGTTCGAAGCAGCACCAACAATGAAACATGCCGAAGAACAGCCACCATCGAAGAAATACATTTGGAGACCAAAGATCAAGTACGTAGTATGTGGATCGAACATTTGATAGAATTTTGATTCATTACCATACACTTAATATTAACCATTTAAACGCCAGTTCAACCAATTTTCGTAAAAAAAAAACAATTAAAAAAACAGTTTTTAACTTTTTGAGTAGTGAGCTAATTTAAAATCTTCATAGTCTTAGATGCTATATTTGTTTGTCCGCCACTTATCATCCGTACAAATCTACTTATCTGGCAGAACCACAGCGAAAGCAGTACATTCAACTAGTGGAGTCGGTGTAATGCACAACTCCATCATTAGAGATGCTAATCTCCAAAAGAACAAACATTTGAATGCATCAAAAGCTCTGAATTTATGTGGTGTGGGACTATGCAACAAGGCGAGTGGAAAAATTGATTCAGTAAACTTAGTGCGGGTCAAGGGTTTTGCATTGAAATGTAACCCGGTCTTATCTTTCAAATATTCATGAAAAGGGATCTGAAACATGTCAGCGTCCGGGAGCTCATCTTGCAGGATCCAACGAGGCGCTCCTGCGTTATTTTTTCACAATGGCATTCCGCATCCAGAAAATAATCAAATAGCCAATACGTATCGATGCGAAAATATCGACAAATGCGAAATGAACAAACATGATAAATGCTTTATCTTATCGAGAAATATCTCCTTGTCCTATCGATAATTCTATAGTATAATTTATCTGCGCGGACATAACAAAAACGCTGCATTCAAAACGCACTTTGCAAAATTAATGCGTTGATTGCAAGCTCGATTGGGCTATCGGAGAGCTTTTTCCTATTTCGTCCTCGATGATGTAAAATAAAACAAATAAATTAGCTCGCTCTCACTTGCCGACGTTATTTCGTTGTTTTTGCGCCGAAGCGGAACATAAAAAAACGCTAATACAAAAACACGGCAAAGGGATACTTAAGCGAGGGTGAAATAAGTCGGGGCGGAAGCGAGGGTGCGCCGTCATACGACGCGACCGGAAGAAGACCCGCGTTCCCGGAATCAAACTGCAACCCTATCGACTCCATATATTTCTGGAAAGGATGACGAAGACCGCGGAAATCTTTGCGGTAATAAATTGTAACATTATCAAAACAAGCGCAGGGCGATATGTACAAATTGGCACAAAACAGCAGACTTATTCTGATTGTTTTATATCCATATCTTTGTTGATGAGCAAGTACTTGACCCTAGATGACTAATCATTAGTCTCACAGACAACAGATTAGGAACACATTCGACATTTATGCATATTCTCGAACCTTGCCCCGTCCTTCTCGGTACCTTACTAAATAAGCAAATATGTGACCCACGCGTACTCACTGCGTGTCGGCGGTGAAGAATCGGCAAAATATGAGTCTCTCAGACTAATGTTTAGTAACAAGAGCAAGATGTGGATGTTCAAGTTGCTTAAACGAGTGGGAAAACGGACAAAGTTGATTGGGTTCATTTCGGCGGGAATGCTTCAAAGTGCTTCAAAAGCAGATTATTCCCTGTTATTTACCTTCTGGACTTTGAGAGGTAAGTCACACATCTACCATCAAATAATCTATTCTAATAACTATTTACAGGACGAAGAAACTCGTTACTGATAAGAGAAAGACCGTCGAAATTTTTTTTAGACAAGGGCTTCCCCCGGGATTCCGGACAGTTTAAGGTGCTTATAAATCCCGGGATTAGTAAACGTAATCCCGAAATCCCGGGATCGAAATTTTGACTCGGGATTGGATTCCATACTGACAGTGCAACTCGAAAATATGATTAGTGATCTAGAGTCAATTTAGACAATATTTGAACGTAAACGAATCGAAGGACAACCGTCTCACATAGGGAATTCAAGCGACTTTAAAGACTGATCAACTTTCCCTGGAACGTAGTGAAAAACTACTTGAGAAATTCACGTAGAATTTTCTGAAAACGTACAATTCTCACTTTCCTCGTAAATCCAAGGGCGAAGAACTACGTGGGCCCGATAAATGCATCTCGCAGAATCGCAATGTGGTATCATCCCTGACATTGTACGCTATAATCATGCAAATTCGAGATTCGTTGTTTAATTTCAATGTTAAGCATATCCCAGTCTTTCCTACTTCTTGGCGCGTTTCATGACTTTTCATTAGACCTGCGTAAAAATGATTGAAAACAATAAAAATATGATGATCTTGATAGAAACGTACAAGTCTGCAATAAAATGGCTTACGTATCCATGACATAATATACACGCATCTTTAACCACCATTTAACGGTATAATTGTGCGTCAAATTTAACCAGTTTGTTTGAAAACACAAGCATAGCTTTGCTAGTCGACGTGGTTCTAAAACAAAACCACAAATATTAATAAACAGCATACAAATATATTATAAGAAGGGTACACAATAATTACTCTAATATCGTGTGCCATTCCTTGGTCGAATTAAAAACGTTGAAATAGTCTAGCGTTAATTGTATCAGGTCCCGATCTTGGGTGGCGATAAAAAAACTACTTTCGATAGTTGGAAGTCGCCCGGGGGATAACGGACGGGATAATCAAAACCGTAGTGTAAATTCATGGAGCGAACATTTATAATTAAGGTCGGGGGAGGAAAGTGGCAAGGTTCCTAAGCACACATCGCAAGCGTTTGAATTATGACTTTACAACTGTAAAGTGGGGCGTCGGTCATCGATTCCCGATCGTCGTGGAATTTTCCAATTACCCCCGGAATTGTTTGTTCGAAGGCGTAGTCGGTCAGCTACGATCGGTGACTTTTCCGGCTCGAACTGCTACGTTAGCTCGCAATGAATTAGTCAATTAATCCGGATCGGAAAATTCTTTACGCCGCTACGAGAAACGACTTGCACTTCATCAATCCGATTATACGTGCACACACGGAAACGGGGTTAATTGTGTTTATTTTTAACGAATCCACCCTCCGAATGAGGGTGTATTTCTCTGAGGGATTTATATTGCTCACCTTTCTGATCGTCGAGATATGGTTACATCTGCCATTTTACAACGACGCTAATAAGAACCACCAGCTAGGCTTTCTTCTAGCGTTCGACCGGCGAGCGGATGTCTGTCATTAAAAATATCACTTGAATCAAATGTCAAATGTTTCTAATTATCTCTATAATTAAGCAATTAAGGTGTTGAATTGATAAAATATTTAAACAAGAATTGATAAAGACTAAAATTCACAATCGATCCGAATCTATACTTGGTAACAAATAATTTGATTATCGTATTCAATCTTAAAATAATATTATATAGCATAAAGCCTTCGATCAAATACAATATCCAATGTTAGAATAAAACAACAGTTTTCATACATCGTGCTTTCAATTTAATTCATCTCAAAGTTAGATATTTTCTTCTCAATAAGATAACTTTCTCTCGTATGTTGCAAAAATATATACACTGAGACAGCGTTTATATATAGTGGTATAACCGTTCACATGATTAATAATCTGAATGCCGACCAACTTTATAGATTTGAAATCGTATACAGTTATTATATGAATTAATTTCATGTTAGGTATTTTTAGCAAAGGTCGAATGCTCGAAGCGAACTGTCTTATTTGCTCTAAGAATGAACAAGTGTTTTAGATCCTGGACTGAAAAGCTTCGGATTCAAATCCAGACCATGGAAAAAATAATTACGGTACCAACAAATATTAAAGAATGGAAGTATTAATTTACCCTGATTACCTGGATTTAAAAAAGTAAATATTATCCAGTTGATGAGTATACGCGCATATATGCGTTCGGACTCGGGTGATACAGAATAAGAATTTTCGCACATTGAGCGCGGATATTAGCGAATCGGAGACAGACACGACGAAAGTGTCATGCGTCATACATAGCGGCATAAGCATCCAATATAAACTAGTTTCAAGTAGTAAAAACGCGTTCGAACTAAATATGGGATTTGAATGTAACGTAGATATATTCTGATTTAACCACACGTGGAAGACTACATTATTTGAAAACTTATTTCTTTGGAAATGTCTCCTATTATGACTGTCTGCGTCTGATAATGTATATGGATTATTAAAAAAATATATTATTACAAAAATAGGTCATTGAAAGCAAATGCAAAGTTGAAAGTCTTAGATGAGACTATGTTTGGCACATAATTATTTTTGCTTAAATTCATCCTCATTTATTTCTATATACTTGTATGAGTGTCGTAAATAGAATTTTAATTATGGCAAATCATTTATCATTTGTATGGAATATTTTGAAAAACAAATTTTTAACATCCATGGTCAAGCATTTGGAATTAAGTAGTGAGTTAATTTAACTTTAACCACTTATCTCTCAGAACCGCGCAGCGTGTATGAAGCTTGTATATCAATAAATAAACACTGTTGATAGCAAACAATATTCACATGTGTGTATTTACTTTTAGTGCCAAAATAATTCATTTGTTAAAGCTTAAAATCGATTAATTTTGGTTATCATTATTAGTGGATAAATTTGGGTTATTGGTCTATAAAATCGAACGATGTACGCAAGACACTCTCTCCGAACTCAATATGCAAGAATGCTCTTTGAAAAACGGCAATACGCGTAAATACTCGTTAAAGGGTTAAGAACGGAGCTTTGTCATTGTATAAAATCATAAAGAAAGGATTAATGTTGATTTGCGCTTTACAAAATTATACACAACTTCACACAAAACTTACAATTTATACAATAATAAATTCCATATCGCAAGTAATAAAATCCACACATTTTAAAATCTCAGATTGGGTGTATTTTCAATTGTTTTTAAGTTCTTGAATAGCTAAATTTTAGCGAAAATCTTCCAATAATTCCAGCGATTAGAATATGAATGTAGTGTGATTACAAACATCTCCAGATTATTTCGAAGGCGAAGTTTCGAGTTCGTCGAAACTTTTTGAACTTCCAAAGACGATGTCTCATATATCGCTCCGGTCGAAGAAAGAAAGTCATTCCGAATAGACATATTTGCAATTTTTCCTTCGTAAATATCATCAGAATTATTTTTTTCTGCGGTTTGGCATACGTTTTTGAGATCGAGGGGAGTATATTAAAAAATATGGTAACCGCACGAGCTAAATATAGGAGCATTCTATCGCACTGAACTGGGAATGTATTTTCTTGTAAAGTCTACAACATCAAACCAGGATTGCAATTCTAATAGAGCGAATAAACTTAATGGAAACGTATAGAGAACAAAGACGAAAACAGTTATCGATGCTTCTCACAGTTCGCATCGAGCCATGAGGAGAGAATACCTTTATTTAATAAGATTCTACACTCTTCGCATTCATTTCTCCTAACCAAATACACGAATATTACGTAAAAATCGTTCGAGGAATGCGATTTGCATGACATGATGTAACGGAAATTTCACAACGAATCGCATTTTTTTCCGCCATTATTGAACAACCGCTATCCGACATAATACCCACAAACAAAATGGTTAATCGATTTATTGCCCAAGAGCAAATATTTAAATAATATTAGTTGGCGTGCGGCTCGTTAATACGAAAAGTGTTAAGGGCCTTACATCGAGTGCAAAATATGGGCTCTCACATTGAGACAAAGAAGAATAAGTTAAACGGGTCAGCGTCCGAGTGCTTGGAAAAACGCCTACGTTACGACCACAAACCAGATTCACCATATTCATAATACCAAATAATTTAAATTAAACGTGAAAGTGACCTTTCGCGCCACGTCGATCATCTTAACGAGGGTTAAAACAATCCATCGCAATCGCGACAAGTGCTTAAGATCAAAGCTTTCAAATTTGCATTTCTTGCCTCAAAACAATTTCTTACTTCTAATACAGAAAAAATGAAATTATTTGATGTCTTGCAATTCATAACAAGAAAATAAACCACAAATTAATTATGAAATACAAGATAACCAATTTATCTGTCGGATAAATTCAAGCAAAAATCCACTCATGTTGAAAATACGATGTCTCTTATAAAGGATCATCCAAATTTTTACTCGAATTGTGTGACATGTCTTGCTGGAAATAGACATTAGACATGTCAATATGATTAAATTATGGCCATTAAAAGTCATTCAATATCACTCAGCATTCATAGTAACGACATTTCCAGCATTAAATAATAACTATTTTTTGGATGTAGACATCTTTTCCTATGATGATAATATTGTTTACTGACGAATCCCTCCATTATGAAATGTTTTGCTTGAAAACAATAGCTCTCTCGTTCGTTATCCAATCATAGTTGAAATTGTACCATTTTCTACTAAAACAAAATGGTTTATGTTGCGTAGGAGCGGGAGCGTACGGGTTCGTTCTTCTTTCGGATCATGTGTGGCCGGACGAATGGATCGTGATGGACGGGCGTCGAACAAAAAGACTCCACTTGGTAGCTTTTTATTCAGCACGAGAGGGAAAGAGATCTGGCTGCGTGAAGGACGTCTTTCCGTGGTCAAGGCCAACCGACGACTTTTCTCGACTCCCGCCTCCTGCGCGTCATCATCCATCGAGTTAATTTTAAAATGTGTAAGCGTATATGCACCGCTTATCGTCCAGCGTAAGTCGATCTTCTATATCAATAAATTAACTTCAACACTGTTAATAGCACACAATGTTCGTTCATTTTTTTTACGTAAACATAAACAATATACATATGTGTGTCTTCAGTAATAGTAACGAAATAATGCATTTATCAATGTTTGAATTCGATTAATTTAGGTTTATACAATCGTACGATATGCGAGTGATTGAACGCCTATATGCGAAGTTCCTCATCAACGGGATAAGATGATTGGTTGTCAAAATTGTGTTAATGCCGTATAGCATATTGTTCATGCGTAATTATGATGAGTACATTACAAAAAAATGATCGTATGTTGAAGCATGTCGGTTGCAAAATTAGTCAATATTATGACATCAAACAGAGTCCGTGTGAATGTTGATTATCGGCGAAGATCTTCGATCTTCTCCATCCGCTTTAGTGTTTATTCTCTGTGTATTTTTTCAAATCCAGGTACGTGTCCAAGCAAATGTACACGAACATGATGAGCGCCTCCGAGTTGCTTCAGTTTTGAACGTCGACAATATGGAGTTTATTATGTGCGTTGGAGCGTCGATTCTCGAGAATGGATTGCTTCACTCCGACTTATCTATTGTTATTTATAGCCACGCGTGGATATAATTCTGTCCTTCGCATTGAACATCACTAAGGCCACTGTGCTGCCTCATCTTCCAATTTCCATTTCTGAGCCGTCCATCTGACTAATTTGGGATGATTTTGAAGAACCTTCGGGGATGCAAAATGCGGTCCAGCACGCAAAATGAACTCTGCGCTCATTAAACTCGTGGGCCAAAGCGCAATGCCATTATTATCCGACTCTTTTAGCGCTCGCTTATTTTCCGTCTTGAATGCCAAATTTTTATACAGAAAAAAAAAACAATTTTCATTCGAACACATGTTGGAGTATTTTTACATTGTGAAACTGAGCGTCAAATGTGTAATACATCTTTTTACAATTTTACATGACAGAATTTATTTTGACAGCTTTGGGTGCTGATAAATCTTCTGCTCTACAACTGTGGACATAAACGCCTAAAATTAATTATTATAACAATAACAACCTTGATTGATCTCCTCTTTATTGCTCTCTAACGGCCTTATCAAACTGCGCCTTTTCCCGCCACGAATAATCACCCGTTTGTATGTCAAATGCACTATTGGATTTGACCTGTACTTTCGTTAAATTACATTATCGATAAATCAATCATTTATTGGCCATAATTATAACTTTAAAGCGCTTTGCGTCCGGAATAACCATCGTCTGTTATAATCGATTATAATTTCGTCTGTCTAATGTTTTATATCGAACCAAATGTGCAAAGCAAAAAATGACAAAACGAATCGAACAGCAACTATCCCGGAAATGAAACGGAAGGCGAAATCACAAATTGAGCCGAAACCGACGCAAAGCGCAGAAAAGTCAACCATTTCCACTTTTCAGATATTCACGATCCAATCATTTCGTCGGAAAGTCGAACAGGAAGCGCGCTAATAATTTGAAGCGGCGAGTGACCATGAAAAAATAAGACATGCTGGGTCGCATTAATTAATCGATTCATTAAGCAATTGAATTACTTATTTTTGCAAATTTATTATTTCCTCTACGCCATGAATGTTATACGATTCTTAGAGCTAACATACTATATTGTCTCTTGTGAGCATATTTTATTGGGTTTAAAAATATACCAACTGTCAAAGCAACAGATTAAAGACAACGAATACGCCATCCGAAGGCATCTGGGAAATTTCTCTCAGGTCGCTTACAGCAGATCGAGAAAATAATATGACAAAATTCTCATTTGCAAAATAAATGAAATGGGATTAAAATTTCTTAGGAATATAACAATTTGGAATGAAAATGATAATTGAGGGATTTTATTATCGATGATTTCAACCATGGATATAATGAACATTGGATATTGCGTTTATTATCTTAGTGTTTTTCAGAAAAGATGTCTACATCCAAAAAAAAGATTTTCTATTTAGATATTGGGAATAAATTGGAAAAAGAGACGTGTGCACAATCAATTTCATACAAAAAGCGAAACGTTTCTATATATTCATAACGTCATATTTCTATATACACTTGTGTCTGTTTTTATGCAATAGATACGTTTTAGGGGGAATCGCATATACAAAATTCGCACAAAAAGACTTGAACTACATAGAAAACTGAGGAATAGGTTCCATTATTTTTAAAAATCGCATAACTTCAAATCAATGTGGTAGAATGTACCAAAAATCGCATAAAAAAAGTTTTGCGACGATTTAAACATTATTCTTTTGATGTCGGTCGTGTACAATAAATAGATTTTCTAATTTATTGCAAAGTTGACTAGTTTCTTGTATCCTTCCACTTCAATATCATCTTCGTTCAAGAGAGCACGTCGTTGTATGGAAGAAACACTATTTTCACAATTGGATGTTCTAAATATAGATAAACGGTTGTAATTTGCATTCATTTTAGATTTTTTTTATGCGCATTCGCATAAAAAAGCATTGTCCTCCATAGAAAAATGAATTATTTTTGAAAACCGCATAACTTCAAAATCGCATAAAAAAGATCCGCATAAAAACAGACCCAAGTGTATTTATAACGTAATTATTTCGGAAGCGGTAGAAATTGATGACACAGTGGACAATCAGAGCGAATAAAATTTGTCCAGTAAATTCAAAGACGTGATAAGCTATTTTACATTTACGCTATCAAATTATTGAGCAAGTTGAACGTCTCCAAATACCCTAATTTACGAACTTACGGAGCGATTATCAATTGACTTCAACAAGTAGCTGAATCAAAACTTTGAGAGTATCAAATTGTCAGGATAAATTTGTTGGACGAATGTTATCATGATATTGAATTGAAATGTATCATGTAGTCAATTTTATTTAAGAAAATGTCCTTAATAACCTTCAATATGAACAGATTTTTTTTACATATAATGTAAAAATCAAGCAGGTATAGTTCCTTAATTGAAACGTGCTCCTTGAAGCTACTATTACTCTGAGAAGGTTCGGGTAGCTTTGAGGGGACTGTCTTTGTTTCTCTGTAAGATAAAAGTTTAAATAAGGTAGTTTCCCTGTCGCACCCTGTACGTCGCACTGATATTGTATATAGGAATGTTGCTCGTAATTAAGTGCGCGATATTATCCGATAGGGAACAATCGACGAGAGATACATTTTTAAGCGTCACGATCTCCTAAAATGATGGATCCCATAAAAGTAAAATATGGCGTCTAACGAAATTCGTAAAACGGAATAATCAGCTTGGAAGCGGCATGAAATAATTGAATGGCCCACGATCTCGCCGCGACAGTAAATACCGCAGGAAGGGTTAGACGATGAGCGAGACGATTAATCAAAGGCGACGCAAACACGGGGCAATGCAGTCGAAGGGCCTCCGTCGGCGTCCTTTCGTGGCAAATAAACAATACGGAATTATACGGTACCTGTCTAAACAATGCACCATTAAAATGCAGGCGCGAAAGAAGACAACCGAAGCGCTGCTTCCATAATTACGGGTTCGACGCACACGATTCGACGTCCGACACCGCGTCGCGTTTCGGACTTACGAAGCTCGAAGTATTCCGTATTTATTTTGGGCCGGGAACAGATTAGTCCATCGTCGAGGGACACATCGAAAGCTATTAGGAGGGATGACCTTTCGTCCCGTATCTTCAACCCTTTCGGGTCGCGCGCGTGGGCTATCCGTGGAAGCAGCGTATCGCTCTGGAAATACCACGGGTTCGAGCGTAGGATGCAGCAGTGGGCGTCGGGATGATAACGCCTTATCTGCCGATCCTGCTTGCACTCGCTATTTATAGAGCTTAATCCTATGAATCATCGAAGCCGTCCGCGTAATTAAGTTCCAGGCCAGAGCTTTCCCTCGTTAGGCGGCACAACACTTGCTTCCGCTGAGGGATGAAATTCATCTTTGACTTCTTTGCGCATTAAATATAGCGGACGGCTTCAATATATTTGATGAAATAAAAACTAAGAAAATAGTTTTCAATTAACCTAAAACGCATAATGAAATTCTGTAGATAGGCTAGCCTGTGGACTGGCAGTGCGCCAGCAAAGAGCGATCACGTGGAATCTAGCTACAACTTTAAATATTATACATCCAGGTTATATTTAATCGTAGCATAGAAACCTTATGTTGGCCTATTGTGGATGTTATGGAAAAATATTCAAAAATATTTAATATGGCAGATAACATTATCGTGTCAATCAAAGCACATTCTAATTTAACATTTTAAAAGCAATTAGAAAGCTTGAAACTAAAGAAAATCTTGTCATCGAGCAAATTCGTAATCAATGATATGGGGCTTATCGACATTGAAAAGGCTTTCGACTCTGTCTAGCAATGCGGTCTGATCCACAAAATAATATCCAACTTATCTTATTAAAATGATCAAATCCTATCTGTGCAAAAGATAATTTTCCCGCAGCGCTCTTTCGGCCTCGCAAAAAATACATAAACCCTTTGATTAGGGAATTCATTAATAAAATCAAAAAAATATCGAAGATAGTTCATATATAAATTTGTACTTTGCTTTAAAAAAAAAATATTATCGCTGTCACTTATAATTTTATATTTGTTTTCGAGATCTATTGTGGGTTTCCATCATCGAAGAACTCTGGCTTATTTCTGGTTTTAGGCCTTAAAAAATTCGGTAATCTGCTTTTAGCGTATAAATCTTTATGTATTTCATTATAAGGTTCTAAATTCTTTTGTAATTCTCTCTTGAATTTTTAGCTTCTTTCTATTATATGATCATTTTATATCTAGAAAAATCTAATTTAATAGCTAATTGTACGCCTTCATTAATTGTTTTTAATATGGAACATGTAGCTACTTCGCTGCATTAAAATCTTATCCACCAAAATCATGATAAATGTTTATTGTCCTTTGGTTTTCATTGATGTCCCGCGACAGATCGCCACCTCGGATGGAGGCCACGTGCCTCGCGATCGTCGCCAGTTTGCGACATTGAAGGCTATAATTTGGTATCCTTAATCCTTCTTTGGAGCTCTTTTTTTGTCGTCATCTGACATATCCTGATCGTTGTTGTGGCTAGTGCGTAGCGCTCCGGCGCTGCGCGTGTCCCGCGGTGCGGTTTTCGAGACCGGAATCACGTCACGGTTGGCAGCTATGACAGCGGCGAAGGCGACAGCACGGGAGCTTGTGAAGTCGGCGGCGCCATCATCAACGATCTAAGAACACCCCACATCTGATGGTTTTCAACCAGATAGCGAAAAATTCCATTATAATTTTAATGTTTATTTTGTCGTCATCTATTGATGATTGATGTGATTACTCCCTATTTTGTACTATATGCAAATAAAAACGTACAAGTAATCGTAAATGTAATATTTGATGTCACAAGCTATTAGAAATATAAGCACGGCATTGCAAATAAAGCGCTAAGGAGTGCTATTCACAATATGTGCGGGCATACTCTTTCTGGATCATTCGAGTGCGCCCGCATCATGTGCGAGCATACTCATCAAAGCGCTAAAAATACATACAAAATAAGGCTAGTCAGCCTATACATAGATAATATTATGTTTATTTATAATAATGCTGAACTTATGGCAAAATACAAAAATAATACATTGTTTTTAATTTAAGAGATGAATGCTGGTATATATTCCAATATTGCGAGGGCGGTATTTCGAGTCTTTAATTAAACAAAAAGTTGGGAGCTGGATGGTTGTGCTTCACGATCAGATATAAAGTAGTAAGTGAAGAAGACAGCGGTGCGGATTTATCTAGAGGGCTCCTGCTGATTGAGAGGGTCCAAATCCTCGAGAGTCGCATTTTTGCCAGGCACTATGCATTTACTTTCGCATTTATCACGATGTGGTGTTTTGCACGCTCGGGCGGTTCCAGTTCGGCATTATTGATTGACGAAGAGACAACAGCTGTCTTCGGTCGAAAGTGGACAATGGAACGTTTTTTCTTGTTCTATTAGTGCGGCAATCATCATTACGGACAGGTGGTCTCCGTTAGAAGGGGACGCTTTAGAGGAGTCACGTCGAAGAAGAGCGTCCGATCCGAAAATTGGAATAACGAAATAGATGCAACGGGTTAAATGCAACGCTAAAGAGCAGCTCGCCCGCGGCCTGCAACCGGCAGGTGCAATTTCGGCCGGAAACAATAAAAAGCAGAGTACATGCGTACAATGCAAATTTCGTCGGACAAATGTTTTATCGGCCTGCTTTGTAATGTACGAAGCAATATGTTGTAATATCTACTTGCTTCGAATCAATAAATGTGTCGTGAGAATGCATACAAAAGCCTCAAGAGCCTTGCGATCGAAGATGATATTAGTGTAATGGGGAAGAATCCGATTGAAAAATGATATACAAGAACAGTTATGAATTGAGATGATTCTTTTATTTCCATGAAAAGCTAGGATAATTAAAAAGATATTGTTCAAAAGTGTTCTCTCGTGAAATGGAAGCTGCGCAACTCGTTTCCGTTCGAGTATTCCATATGGGGATTGAGAGCTTTTTTAAGCTAACAAAGCTCAATTTAGATTTAAGCTTGTATCAGTTCAACGAATTTTGTTTTCACATCAGTAATATATGGCTAACTGAGAATTAATTATGTTCTCGTTTATGCAAAGAAAACTTTTTGAATCCATACTAAATACATCGCTTAAGAATCATTCAAAAAATTGATCCAACAGTTTATTTAATGTTAACTTTAAAGTCGATAAAATAACAGAAATATGCGGGACTTTGAACAAGAACGAAACATAAAATCGATAACTGGAAAAACAAATATTTTTATCGGAACGAAATCGATTTGGATATATTTTAATGCTTTCTGGATAGTCTGATCGTCAATACTTGTTAGGATGTAGATATCCCAGTTCATAGAATTTATAACGATCGCATTCCAGCGAGGACTGGTTATCCGCGATTAACGGGGGGTGGCGATTGACGGGGGAATATTAATTAATTACCTGTTTCTGCATTTCAAAAAAAAATAATGTAGTATTATTTTTTAAGCATGTCTGCTTTTAGTAAGTAAAAATTGTTGATAAAATGACTCGTAAAATATTTTAAACTATGCAAAAAAAATAAGTTTTTAATACAAATGAAAATATTTTTAAAATCTAAAAAAAAGAAACGGAACAAAACCGTTATTTTTTCCGGAACGAAAAAAAACTGAGAATTAAAAAAAGGGTCCAAAACCATGAAAATGTGGATTTATAACCGGACAAAAATTAATATCTTGTTACAGTATTGCTTTTTTTAGTTAAATCTTATAACAATCTATATTTTAATTGCGAAAAAAATATAAAAGCAAACTTTTCTCTTCAATATATAATATTTTAAAGAAAAATCGATAAATCGTCAATTTATGCATAAGCATTTGTTTTGCAAAAAAATCTATATACGTTCTGTCGAAATCTGCATATTAATGATAAGACGTCGTTATAAAAACTGCAAATAAATCATTGAAATCTGTAGAAATATTGAGACACGAATATCCGGATTGTTTAATCCAAACGTACATTACTCATATCAATGCTATGAATTAATACTAAACATACAGTGGATAAATAAAATTAATAAATGATATGCAAATATCATAAATTTTGACAGTATTAATGCCTTTGGCAAAATTGAATAATTCATGATGCACAACGACTACGTGTTATGCGGTCAAGTTAATATCATATATAAAATTTACATTATTTCAGCTTGCACTTCATTTTAACGAAGTGCCATATTCTTCCCAAGTCAAAAATATGTCGAGAAAATGTCTACATAATCTGAAATTTGTCCGGGCGTATAAAATTGTAGATATGCAAATTTGGGTTTTTGTGTGTGCATAAAATGTTAGATTTGGAGGATCGAGCGTGTACGCAGGAGAAAGCTGTGAGAATTGGCGGGTTTCGTAATACGTCAACATGTCATTTGCATTACGTCGCTATTTATTGCATTATAAACGTACGTGGCGGTCGTTCGATGTAAGCGCCGCCAGGAAGTCACGTCACTGCTGACGTCACAACTGCAGTATTGCCGCGCAGGGATCGTCAAACTTTATCAAAACAAATCCTTATGTAAACATCACCTGTCATCATATATTTATAACATCGATCGTTGTCGATGTAGGCCCGTTGATGAAGAATCGGGCGTATTTGCGTTCGGATTCGAGTGTTACAGAAAAAGCATTAGTGAATCGGAGACAGAGTCGGAGAGAGTGCCTTGCGTCTCAATGCAAGATGGCAAGATCGTGCTGTAAAGGCACCCCTACACGTTTAAATATTTATTCAGATCCATATTTCAAACATTACCTTTATCATCTCTTTTATTATTTTGTCACGTTTCAATTATATTTCCGATCAAGTTTTACAAACACAAAGTATCACTTGTATTTCTATAAATAAACACAATATTTGAACGACTTTTTTATAGAGTACAAAACAAAGAGTCATCATATCAATCGTCAATAGATGACGACAAAATAAACATTTAAATTATAATGGAATTTTTCCGTATCCGGTTGAAAGCCATCAGATATGAGCTCTTCTAAAATCGTTTTTGGTCTTCTTAGAACCTTAATAAATAGTATAAAACCAAATAAATCAATTATATACTTAAAACAGCTTGATATCAAAAGTAATTCTGTTTGAAACGCTATTATGCGACCCAACAATATCGACAGTGTTAAGGTTCATTCGTTAATACACAAGCTTGACTCACGCTGCGCGGTCTTGATAGAAATTGGATTTGTGTGGAAGTGGTGGAAATACGAATAAATAACCTATGTTTAAATCAATTTCTAATTAACGCACTAATCAAAGAGGTAATAAGAATATTAAATATTTTATACAAGGAAATACATTTGAGCGTTAAAAATTCATAATGTTTTAATTATTTCCCTCTCTTATTGAAGATTCTTCGTTTTTGCTGTGGTCAAATGAGCGGTCGGAGATGAAGAATACCTCTACGGAGGTAAAATACGGATTTCTGTCGCGTATGCTGCGAGTCCGTCTTGGGACTGTGGAGTCCCATCGCTACTGAAGAGCGAACGCCCCCGTCATTCACATCAAGGTCCTTCGGGCTAAAAATCCAGTCGCGACGAAGATTGCAAACTCCTGGAAACGGCGAAGGATCAAACGCACCACAACATTCAATAATTTATTTATCTAAATAGGAAAAATAAATAACTCATCGTTTTCTTTAAAAATGTGGATATAATTTTTCAACTACACTTTTATAATACGTCGCCTTAACACTATGGATATCAGTGGTACTGATTTGATATCATGACACGTCCGAACGTTGGGTACCGGTGATACTTGATTATGAAAATTTCATAACAAATTATTAACTAATATAGAAATTACAACGATTTTTCAATTATGTAACAATGCAATTTCGATCGAACGTGCGATCACCAGCGTAAATTTAGCAATTAACCGTACGGAAAGGATGGTGTTAATATTCCTAGGAATAATTCTTGTCATATTTGACCAAAGAAAATTATCGTCAATCACTTAATTTATCTCTGATGTAAGATAATTTTTAAAATACCAAAATAAATATAAATCCTAGATGGACTGAATGGTTTAATTGTTGGAAGCCACACTGGTGAATGATATTCTGAGCTTTGACTGACATGTTGCATTGTCATGCAGGAGCAGCTTGCCTTTTCTTTATGAAGGCATTTCGCAAAGAAGTAATTGTGTGGACAAAACAATCTTCTGTTATGGTAGTCTACTGTTGCATAAAAAGTAAATTAAAGTCATATTGGAATTGGGACAAATTTTATATTTGAATTTTTCCCCAAATCTTTAATAAATAGATCCAAGTTCGCCATATACAACAGTTCAATCGACGTAGAAAAAAAGAGTAGACACGCTATAAATTGCTACCGTGCATTTACACCGGCACTTTAATACATTGTCGCTCTTGTATACTAAAGTAAATAATTTGTTGAACGCTCCTCGAATTAATTACGGGGTGAATTATTTAATTACATTGAAACTACATGCAGTTAACACGAAAGCTTACCAATAACAGGTGATTGAAGAATGGCAATCTTCAATGTGCACGTTGTGGCTCGCCATATTATATTTATACACTTGATTGTAAACGCACATTACATTAGCTCATAGTAAACAACGATCGTCTCAATCAAGGGAACATATTGAAGGCGAATTCAATATCCAAATGGAACTCTAAATGTTTGTAAGTTAATGATTTAGATGAGGAGGAAATCAAAAAATCATATCGCATGGACTATTTGCACCATATCAGGATATTTATAAATATTTGCATAGTAAAATAAACAAACTATCATAACAGCATTCATACGAGACTTTGATATATACCAGCGGCGAAAAAGTAAGAAAATGAAATAATAATAACGTAATAAGTATTTTGGCGTATAATATAAATCAAGACAATTTAGCCCTGGATTACTAATCATTAGTCTTACAGACTAAAGACTCGGAACGCATTTGACATGTATGCATATTATCGAACCTTCCCCACCCACGCGGATTCTAGTTGGCATACCTGATATGTAGGAGGGGTGATCTTAGCGGTCAGTTTGTTTAGTTCAGCGTGTTTGTCGGCCATTTTGTTCAGTCACAGTAAATTCTTTAGACGGAGAGGTCGTCGCGCGTTCCCGCCACCCCAATCGTTTTTTAAATTTGTAAAATAATGCTGCCGCGAATATCGTACTGATACTCAGGACGAAGCAAGGAATGGGAGATCATCGCTCATTTCTGACGAATTTATGCTAAAATTGTAGAACAAGTGCGAAATAACCGCCGCTTGACGCTTGGCGACCTTCGGAAAGAATTTCCTGATATTTCTTGAAGTTACCTCGTTGATATTATGTCGGAAAAATTTGACTACGAAAAGTCGCGTGCTCCATGAGTGCCCAGAATGCTCACACCGGAGCACCATCAAAATCGCGTGATCGCCGCGCGTGAATTTTTGGATCGTTTAGCACAAGAGGGAGAAGATTTTCTGAACTTTATTGTGACGGAGGATGAGACGTGGGTGTGTCACTACATCCCAGAATCTAAAAGAAATTCAAAAAGAATTGACGGTGGATGTCTTTGACAATTGCATAGTGCAAAGTCCTGGCTGCAGAAATTCGATCTCGACGACAATTACACAATAACTTTGAATAATAGTTAACCTTAATTTCTGGATGGCCCTCATACACTCGAAGCAACAGAAGGGGTTGTATTTTAGCAATGAAAAGCGATTTGAACGATTCTTAGATGAAAGCCAGGAAAGTCATTTGCCGAGCAAGGACTAAGTGGAAAATACGTTTATGTACGGGATAATTCCAGTGCGACGTGCGTCATCCAGGATCGAATATTTTGCGGATGAGTTGTGTGTCACGAGGTCGAATAACCGGCGATAAACATGACTCGTAAAATGTGACGAAGCCACGCATCGAAAACCCCTCGTTCTCTCATTTATTGCCCTCAGCCATTTAGTACTCCGTGATGACCGCCAAGTCGTCATTCCATCTCGACTGGTGCAGCACGTCAAAATGCACATTTGCCAACTGGAGATGGATCGTAAAACGATGTAATTTATGTACTTTGCAAATGCTGCATACGACATTCATACGAATTCCAAGAAAAAACACTTGGATATTGCTGATTTATTGTAGTGAGCATTTTCAGGATCGACAATTCATTCATGCGACTTAATAAATCTATCACTAAAAATAAAATGTCGTCATATGCAAGAAATTCTCAAGTGTATGCGATTTGGGGCGAGGACTTTTTCAGGTCATTATTTGAACAGCAAAAATTGTCGAAGATCAATCCATAATTCCCATAATAATCTATTTTTTAGCGATAGTATTATAATTGCTTCATATCGACACAACAATTCTTAATATGAAGGCCAAGATATTCATTAAAATAGATGAGTATGGCGGCTTGAAAATCAATCTTCAAACGAAAATGTATATAGTCTTTTTTAGCATCTGAATAAAATTAAAGCAATGCACGTGTCATTTTTTTAAAAAAAGATTAAGCTTCCTAATGGAAGCTTCGAAACATTATATCAGACATGTTTTGTTTTAGCAATTTCTCCAAGGCAACAAAACACAACAACATCACTGAATAAACTTTATACACTATAATTGAGAATCAAGGACAAATAATGTTTCAGTGCTTTTGATA
Organism: Stenopsyche tienmushanensis; assembly: GCA_008973525.1. Classification (NCBI taxonomy): domain Eukaryota; kingdom Metazoa; phylum Arthropoda; class Insecta; order Trichoptera; family Stenopsychidae; genus Stenopsyche; species Stenopsyche tienmushanensis. The sequence continues at coordinate 355,012 of WACJ01000533.1, read as the reverse complement.
TAAAAATGAGTCTCAGTTAAGAGTTTTATGGTGATCAGCAAATTAAAGCGAAGATAAAATCACGGAGCCAATGAGTACATATTACCCATTCGTTGGAATAAGGAAAACGCTATACATCAATAATTGGACCAACTAATAGATATCATATCATAAGATACATCTTTAATTACCTTGTCTTATTTTATTCAAAACAAACTTGCAACCAAAAATATATTAAACGATCGATATATGGCCTTTCTTGGAAAAGTAATAAAAAAATATTCTCAACAACGATAATGATTTTAAATGGATGGGCTTCTTGACATACAGGGGGTCTAATATACCATTTTATCACGCAATACAAGGATAAAGAGCTATGGAACATTTCAATGCATCTCAGAATTATTCCTAATGACATCCTGGATGATTATGAACGCTATACTTAATGATTATGAGCCATTCATGTAATAAAAATAATTTCATGTAATGTGAAATTGATATATTTTTATATTATCCAGTTTATTAGTAACTTAAAACTTAGATTCTATTTGAAACGCTATTACGTGGTCCCAACAATATCAACAGTGTTAAGTCTCATTTATTGATATACAAGCTTTATTCAAACTGCGCGAACGCGAGAAAAAAATGTCTAGCATCTATGTTTAACTCAATTCGAAATTGACTCACTAATTAAAGGGTTAAATTTTTTTCAAGTGAACAGAACGATAATTTGCATGGTCTTTAGGCAAATATATATTTGTTGACAAGACAAAGAAACCATCTGTTTTTGCATCAAGTCGTATCTGGAGATGAGCAGTAGGCAGTTTATGATGATGTGGCTTTCATCAAATATATGAGTTTTAACTCTTTGCCATCAAGCCAGGATTGACGCTTTGAAAATTTCATTTCTAAATTTGGTGGGATGTTTAAATTAATTTTGAACTTTGAATTCATATTTGAATTATTATATTGTATTGTTTTTATTCGTGAATTTTAAATATTCATGTCATGCTGACATGAAATAAGCATGTCCGTCTTTGGGCGGTTATCCAGGCTATGGTACATATGCTGTGCCATCATCATTGTTTTAATGTTTAAAAAAATGCATGACGGTCTTTAAAATATTGAATTCAGTCCTGGAACTCTGAATATGCGTAGTAAATTAGATTAGCACGTCGGAATTTAGTATCTGCCCCCCTCTTGGCTCAGTGCTAATTGTTGAAAAACGCGTTGAAAATGATCGCATAAGAATTACAAATGAGATACGATTATAAGAATCGACTTCCTTAGTCGTCGAAAAAACGACGGCGTTAAGGCCGTCGATGCAATTAGCGAGTGGGAGTAAATTTCAGACTATTAGTAATAATTATAGAGAGTGCGGAGAGCTTTTGTCTCCTGGCTATAAATCAGTAGGTTGTTGTTTATAGCGAAGAGGTCTCGCAGAGTATTTCATTACGGAACTGAAAATGTGCCGAAAGTTGTATAACTTTGATTACGGATGAATAAATTACGAGTTATGGTAATGGAGTGAGGGACTAGAGAAAGCATCAGGAAAGCCTCCCTGCCGGGCGTGAATGCCTAATTAGCTTTCATACACGTCGGTGCCTTGTTATCCGGCTTTCGTGTGTACTCATTCCCGAGCCTTTGTCTTCGGGATGGCTGACGAGACTCCTTATTGTCGTCAAGACAGAACGACCAAAGCGTTTAGCAATTGTTGCGAGACTTGTCGACTCTCAAAAGTGAAAAAAGCACTCCGATATCTGACAATTGATCCGCGTACTAATCGATCGATCTGAAAATTCAAACCCTATTATTTAAAACATTTTGATCCACAATTAGGCAGGATACGTCGATATTTTTTATTCTGCATTGAAGTATGGGACGGGATACACGTTCTGACTGTTGATGAATAAAGAGGAAAAGCATTCATGCGCCCAATGCAAACATTGTTGCGATGCAGCCCACACATCGACGTTTGATGACTCAAAAGCCGCAAAAGCTAGCTTGAAATCGTGCTTTTTTATCACAAAAAATAAGCTTTTTCTGCATCCGATCAAAAAATAAGCGAATTGCAATTTATCCAAAAGAAAAAAATTTCCAATCAGACATTTGCGATATATTGTGCAATTTTTCAATGTGTTGCAATCAGAAAAAATATCTGTAATATAAAAAAATAAATTCGCAGGGTGACATATAATTGGCGCCACCATTGATAAATTCATATGATCTTATGCAAGTCCTTTAAATAATAATACGTCTAAAAATTTCATAACAATCTGACGATTAGTTCTCAAGTTACAGTGGTTTTAGAGCTTTTTAGAGCAATTTTTTTGTAATTTTCAAAATCCAAATTTCATGTGTTGAAATCGTGGGTTAAATTTGACCCAGGAGCATGTAATTTCGGTTCTCATTATTTAGTCGTTTATGATATAATAACGCGCTGATTAACATATTCTCAGTACGATGCAAACTTCTATAGGAACTGATATATGTAGCTGACTGGGTCAAATTTGACCCACGGTACTAAATACCTAACTTTTTTCATTGGGTGTATTTTTTACTTATTCCGTTATCAGTGAATATTTCAACAACAACAACGAAGGGATGAAAGTTTAATCATGATTTCATCTATTCACTATTATGGACCTGTGGATACAGAGAGTGACAAACTTTATAATAGTACTAAATGTGGAGTTATTTTTTTGGACAAACCTGGACAGCCTTAAATAACAAAACAGTCAATGACAATACTGAAAATGTAAATACTGAAATTTGTCATATTGTCACTTCCCAAGAAATTTTTTTGATCTTCGTTGTCATTTTTTTTAGTTATAAGCTGATCTCATGAGATTAAGAAATGTTGATTTTACCCCCATCCATATTTATGCAAATAATACAAAATATTCTTGTAACGACTGATTTTATAGTGTGGGTCAAAAAAGACCCATGAAGTTTGTAGTGCGATCAAAAATAGCGATACCAGTTAGGGGTTAAATGTCAAACAATACCTTTTAAGCAAAGTAATGCTTGACAAGTGTTATTCGGATTCTGCTCCATTGAAACTAATGGTAAAAAAATGTTGGATTGAAATTCGGCAGTTGTTCCCGAAAAAATAAAAAAATCCTCAAAATAGTTTTATCCTCCTTGTATTCACAATTATTGCATCAACATTTGTTTATGAAAAAGCTTTATTCAGAGTGGGTACCGTGTTTGCTCACACTCGATCAAGAACAACGCGTCCACAATTCAGAGCGCTGCAGTGAGTGGACAGCAATCGGCGAAAGCTGCCCAAAGCGACCAAAAACGCAGTTGGTAAGGTTTTTGCATTAAAACAATTCCAAATGAAGAAGAAAAGAGCGATTGCCGTTTTACAAAAGAAATTTCGACGTATAATAGAAGTGTTGGAATGAATGTATCCCTCTTGAAGACGATTATGTTGATGAATAAAGTCGATTTTTGCCTTAAAGCTGTTAGTCATCCTACGAATTTATTGAATGATGCATTACACAGCATTTTTTTTAATACAAAACGATGCTCAAACGCTATAAAATTGCTCATGCTAATTGACCGTGGAATGACTAAGTTGTCTAGGAAATTCGGTTATAATTGAAGTAGCAAAGGCGAGGAAAAGGCCAGTACGTGAGAGCATTAGTAAGCGCACGTTTGCATTTGAATAAAATATCACAGCGGAAATGCAATTATTCCCGACTGCAAGTGTCTCGTAAACAATGAGCCCGATGTCAGTATCACTACTCCCTTTTTCCGAGTATATTCGAGAGGAAGTGCGCCAGCTGCATTCTGATGTACGGCGCTTGCATAACTTGCCGAATATTGACATCATCGTTAGAGGCGTTCGATTCAAATCGAGAATAACAAACGCTGTATCAATTCCGAGAAGACACATATCGCGGTCAATCGGACAAATGATAGATGACCACATATAACCGCTTCCAAAACACAAAGGATCAAACTCACTTAAAACATTATCCACATTCGGCGCATTATTAACTGTTGGATGGTTTGCGTACTTTTTTATACGGTTTTGTCGCACGATCACATGCGGGATCTGGATGAAAGCATTCGGATGACCCTTTATTACCAAATACCATTCATTTGAATCAAGATATCATCTCAACTTATTAAGATTGTTAATTTATTAATCGTACGTTATATTGTGATGGCTCAGTATTAATTTCATAGCTAGAATTATAATGAAGAGATGCTTATGATTTTCGCATACGGCATAGAATTCTTTGTTGTCTTTTCGGCCCAGTAAGCCTTCATGCACCGCCATTGTTGCGAGTAAGAACAAAGAGATCCTTTTTATACAAAAATAGAGATATCCTCGACCGATCACCCACAAACTGGCCGAGTAATGATCGATTCTTCGGGTGGTTTAATAATAGCATAAAAAGCTATTTCGACTGGGCGATCGACGAATACTGGATTTATCCACTGCAAAATTCAAAAACTGAGGAGATATTCCGCCCGAGCGGAGAGATAAAGGAGCTAAATGCAGCTGCAGTTCACGAAAATGTATTCCGGTGGCTTTTTGTCCAGAATCTGAGGCGTTCCATCGAGATGGCCCCCGAAGCGGAATGTTGCCCGTAAAGGATTACAGAGTGCGTACAGGGGTCGTCAACCGTTAATTGGTCACTTTTATTGGGTCTTACCGTACGTGCAGCTCGAGACGAGTGCTTGTAACCTTTTTTGGGACGAAACGACGGTGTGAATTCGAAAAATACCATTCGAGAGGAGCACGCGTAGGATAGCGTTTCGACGAAAGACCCAAGACGACGGCGATGCATCGAGAGTTATTAAATAAATTGAAGATTGCGATTCGTCAGATGATTATCGCTGGTTGCGGTACGTGGGTTGATTTAACGTACGTCATGTAAAACTAGCGTGGGATAGATAGACACGTTCAATTGAATATCGCACGATCACAGTCAACGAAACTATTTGTACCATCCGAGAAGGTTAACTTTGAACTTGTACTCTATTTGACGAAAACTGACAAAAGCATTCGTGTAAAAATGTATTTTTTATTATTCAACCAAAGACGAGTGACAATTCAATGTATCCATTTACACGAGGATGATGAGTCGCGTTGACATAAAATAAAAAGTCTCACTCAAATCAGTATCAAAACCGAGCTAGATTCTACTTTAGAATCTGCTCCCTCGTTTACAACAATAATATATTGGGTGGTAGACTTTAAACAACGCCAAACGAGATGTCAAAACGAATATTGCATTGGTCGACTTAATAACTTGACCACGCCAGAAATGGGGAAGAAAATCCACAAAATGTTATTGGATGACAGTCAACTGAAAGTGTACAAGCTAGCAGACAGTCAGGTATTTCCAAAAGTGTTGTACATCGCATACTGATTGAAAATTTGGACATGAGAAAGCTGTACGCAAGGTGGGTACCGCGTTTGCTCACAATGGAACAGAAACAGCGTTCTGAAGACGTTTCACAGCAATAAAGCTGAGTTTTTTCGTCGATTCATAACCGTAGATTAAATATGAGTTCATCACTCAGCTTTATGGAATGCGCGTGAGATAATTTTCATTGCTTATTTTTAAATAGAAAAAGTAAAGTACACTTGGGTCTGTTTATATGCGACAGATACGTTCCACGGGGAGTCGCATAAAAAAGACTTGAACCGCATAGAAAACTGAGAGATTTCTATGCGGTTATTTTTCAAAATCGCATAACTTTAAAATCGCATAAAAACAGATCAGAAAAGTGATGTTTCATCAAGACTCATCCGTTATTGCGGTGACCAAAATCAATAAAGTGGTAAAAGATGATGTCTATTTTGAGGAGCTCGACGGTTCTCACTATTAGCATTAAAGCTTTTCAGCATCGCTGGAAAAAGTGTATCGAGTTGACAGGAGACTACGCTGGGAAACAAAGATATTTTTTTGTATTTCCTTCATTAGATCGTGTACTTCTGGGACTACTCTCCTATGTACATGAATAGGATCCACATCAAGTACCAAAACAAGACGAAATTTTACAGACAAGTGAAGATTGAAAGCAAAAAGAAAACATATCTATCCTAAGCTTTTGAAAGCCGTTCGAAAATAACATGAACGATATCTATTTTGCTTTTGAAAACAAATACTTGCGTAGGATGTAAAAATAATTGAGAATATCTAGATAAAATACGAAAAGAGCGATATCAAAATAGTGGCATCAAATCGAATCGAATTCAATAAAAATATTTGTTTTCATGAATGCACAACGTCGCGGCTCAGGAAATACGTCAACACTGAAACTAAAATTAGTGTAGCATAGAAAAAAACCGGGAATTACACGGCGATACGGCGAATTACGCGGCGGTCTTATTTTGAATCGGCATAAATTAAGCCAGTTAAAATTGAGGGCGACCTGTATTTAGTAGCACTTGTTCTGGCTGAGCTTACTTTTTTCACTGGTGGATCCTATAGCCCATTTAGCCGTCTGTCCTGAGACTCATTCCTCCAATTTCCCAAGTTCAGACATGCGGCGTCTTTTACCAACTGCCATTTTATCCCAAATCTAATATGACTCAAAAGACTTTATGTATGCCCAGTGGAGACGGCAGCCAAGGACGAAGCTTCGCCGTACATGTCCATGACCTCTCGCGCGGACTTAATGATTTCGTCCCGGAAAAAATATTTTATATTTTAAAAATCCGACAGCTTTTATTTACATCGATATAAGAGAACTTTGGAATATGAGATAATAAACGTGTTCCACGTGTATAAAGCCGCAACAGGACTGCAAGTGATATTGGTCGTTGCGAGATTACAGCGTCTGTGTTCAAATAATGAAGAGCAACCGATGAGAATAATTGAAAGCATTTTGCGAGAGCGGTGAACGAGGAGCATAAATGGCGTCGTCAAAGTTTGACGGCTTAACGCGCACTATTCGAGTACTTTCCATTAATTAGCCGAACAGAATGCGAAAAGTAATTTGTAGCATAGTAAACACCGGCCATTGTCTGCACGTCCAAATTCTTAATTGAACACGGGAGAATCGCCGTAAAACCGATGACCCCGTGGACAAAAAGGACCATAACGCCCGCCCTTATCGACTCTATTCAAATCATCCACCAATATTTGTCCACTTCCAAACAAAATGTATCGATACGAACGTTTCGCTTACGTTTACCGATAAACCGCAGAGAGTTTTACACCATTTTACCAAGCGCAGTGTAGAGACACAACGTGTAAAAAAAGACCGCTTTTGGCACTAAAAATGTTGATGTCAATACAATGCACCTGAAAAACGATATAGGAGAAAGCACAGAAGCGGGCAGTCGGTGAAATGCGCGTATAATTGAACGCGAGCAAAAATAATTATGATTGATCCTTCGGGCGAATCGCAGGAAACTACGCAGAAAACGAAGGGCGAGCCCAATTTATACCCGAAATAATCACCCCATTTGATTTTCCCGCTGGCATCACGAATTTTCCCCGATGCGACGTAATTTCCCCGATATTTAAAACGTAAGAGAATTTCCCATTCTTACGTGGGGGGAGCTTCTATGACGTATTTGCTTGGAACGGATGTATCCTTTAAAGACGAATAAAGAACATCACGAAAAAATTGGAATTTACATACGACACACATTTAAAAAAAATTGAGATATACTTTGCTAATAAATGTATTTTCAATTTCCGCGTTTCCATTTCGCGCGTTTTTCAGTTTTCATACTCGAAACTAAAAAATAAAACGTTGTTTTAACAGATTCTATTCAACAGAAAATTTACAAAACGTACAGAAAATACTTTTTTAGTATTTTAGAAACAATACAGTGTAATTTTATTTATTGGAATATGATCGTAGCTGTGTTTTGATGTCAAGTGCATTTAAATAATTTCCAACAAAAAAGGAGAAATCTTATTCGGAAAATGATAAAATTTTCGTCAATTTTCAAATGTAATACATTTTAAGGGATCTATGCTTCTGTAATAAAATAGCATCTATAGTATAAATGTAATATAATAAATAGCAAAAATAATTAATAGAACATAATGTATGGTATATACACGAGCTTAAAATTTTGACGTCATATTGTCGACATACGAGTGAAAGTCAAAACCTATTTGGTGACATAACGTCGATATATGAGTGGAAAGAACTGAACTTTTCAGGTATTAAAATTCAGTATTATAATTTCCATCTGATTTCTATTGATATTCAGAGTCCCCTAGCGGCTTCCCGCTCCCAAGTGCTCGTCGGGATGGCATCGCTAACGCACGGGTTTATTCTTCTTTCGGATCATGTGTAGCCGGACGGATAGATGGGGATGGACGGGCGTCGAACAGAGACTATTTTCTCTATATAGCCCTTTATTCATACGAGAGAGGGATCTGGCTGCGGGAAGGACGTCCTTCCGCACCCAAGGCCACCCAACGACTCCTCTCGGATCCCGCCTCCTGCGCGTCACTACCCAACCGGCAACAGTCCACGCTCATAAAGCGATGTGTCCACAATGTGCGAGCGGTGCTCCATAGCACTTCTTTTACAATGACGTGCTTGTATTTTTAATAGAATATTATTTATGATCTATTTTGCTATGATTCAATTGGATTTAATATATTATAATATTATATATTATATAGTATTTAATTATCGTAATAATGTTCATAGTAACAATAACTGCATTAATCAAGGGAATCCTGTGCATCGTATTATACCCATATTATCTCAATCGACGATTTGAAACCTTGATTAGCCATTGATACATAACATCACGCTAAAATGAGAGATCTCTATAGATTCAGCAAGGTGAATGTCTCAATTGTATCGTTATTCAAAGAGAAATGCATATTTGGAGAGACAGTCTTTGGAAGTCCGCAAATCCAGCAGACAGCCTGATGAAGCCCGAGTCCCATGCGGCTGGAATCTCGGGTGGGAAGCAATTTGCATCGCTAACCGCTGCCGAGTGTCATCCGAAGCATTGATATGACACTCTTAATCACAGACATTATGCGCCTTCTAATTACACGGTTTCCAATTACAAAATCATAGCGTAAAATTAAACACCCAATATAACAGGGGAGCGCGTGTTAGTGTTAAACACTTTCCAACCGACGACGCAAACACGAAGAATTGAATGATACGAACGAATGCTCAGTTACACACGGGATCGAAAGTCATGGCATCTGAACTAAAATGCTGTAAAACAAAAAGAGAAATTTCGGTGAGTGCTCATATTCTTTTATGGTTTTACGAGCGGGAAAAGCTAAGAGTAGGAAAATTTTAGTTGTCGCTGCGAAAACGCCATGATTCTTTATGCGCACACAAAACCAAATATGTTTTTATATTTGTTCCCCTTTCAAATGAAAAGTCGAAATGCTTTCATAATATTAATCAAATAATAATGAAGCTTGATTACATCGAATGAAAGATAATGTGGATATATCAAAATTACCTAAATAGTTGATCAAAGAAGACAACATGCACACGAGAGAAAAATTGGAGAGAATTCATCCAAACCATCGAACCCAATTAAATAGGGTTGTTATTAAAATACAATCAGATGCGTGGCTCCCACCATGTAAAGAATGACACACAAAGTCACCAATATTTTTAAGCTGTGGATATAAAAACATGCTTAAAATATATATTGGGTGTGTGAATAAGTTTCTGCCGTTTTACTATCAGATGGCGGTATAACAATTGTATACGTCATTCCATGGTCATCGTCATTGCTTGATGAAGATCTTCGACAAACGCAATCTGAAATTGGGAATTGATCGAACAACAGTTTCAAAAAGTCTAACATCATTGGGAATGATACAAAAGGAAGGATGTTGGATGCCTTACGATTTAATGCCGAGAAATGTGGAAAGGCGTTTTTTCGCATGTGAACAGCTGCTCCAGCGGCAAATAAGATATTCTACGATAATCCCAATCGTTATGGGTTAAGCCATGGCCAAGCAGTAGCATCAACGCCAAAACGGAATATCCATGGTTAATTATACGAAAAGCGGCGCGAACTTATTCACATACCTAATATATATCTATATATAGATGAAATATTATCATTTTTAACGACGCGGAAAAACGGAGAAAAATGACATGTCTTTATGTAAGAAATAAATGTAAACGACCTAATATGAAGACATAGCGTCTTTAGAAAAGTGGCACAACTTAAAAGTCCTATTTTTAGTGGAGTGGTTTAAACGTTTACTGTAGTCGGGAAAACTACACAACGCTCTCTCCGGCTTTCGAGCGAGGATGCGAATAAAATGTATCCCAACTATAGGATTACTGAGATTTAAAAAAAAACGTACTTTTCAGCGATGATGCAATGGTCTTATCTCTTTTGAAAAACAATACGAAATGGATCACAGTAGCTTCCGAGAAAAACTATTGCAGAACAATGGAGCGATAATAGTTATTGTTTTCAAAACTAAAATGAAGCATTTACCAAGAATACAACCTTGAAATACACAATCTGTGTGCGATAATAAGTTTGAGTACTACAATGAGTGGATGTGTTTCAAGTCGATCGTTTTAAGTATTCATTTAAGCGAAAATGTTGTCTTGAAAGTGGAAGCATTTCATCTTACGCAGGTCAGTTTGTACAAATAACACACACGGTGGTGTTGAAATAGCCGCAGATATGTCAAGAGAAAGGTTACCAGTTCGAATACCGTTTCGTCATTCGTTTTTAATGGACCTTCGCAACTTGTAAGGTTAACCCGATTCCGTCGAATCGACTCGAACGTCCATTAAATCCGCCGATGCAACGAAGAAGTTTCGTTTTAGATCTGGAGCATATTCGTTGTAATCTGAGCATATCTCGAGTTAACCGAAAAAATCAACAAGTTCATTATATATTTATGTAAAAAGTTGTTTTGTCGAGAGTTTCGCAGCATCCCTCCTCGCGGCGGTGTGAAATTAAACTACAGTGAAACTTTGCATATCCGCAGGTAAACTTTGAGGCTCGGAATAACTTAATTTAACGACTTTCGAAGCTGGTTATTGCAAGAAAATACAATATAAACTTAAACAGAAGGGTGAAAAGCGAGACTGGGCGGCCGAAGGGTGCTCCAAATCAGATTTCCGCGAAAGGCGAAAAAGCGTAATGAATGCCCGGTCTGCTTCACACTCAGATTCGTATTGCGTCAATTGAGCCGCAAATTAAGGAGACCTTTTCTAAAAATAATACTCGCTTAAATGTCACGTTTAAATAGCTAGACGAGACACCTTTTTTACGAACACATTTTAGGGAGATGAATACATCCACAGCCAAAATCATAATATAAAGTCAATCTAAGAAATCACCAATGAATTATACAAACATAAAAGGAACGAGAGCGATAATTAGACAAAAAATAATCAAACTCGACGATTATCAGTAAGCCCGCCGTGGATTTGATGAATTTAAAATTGAAATGAGATGAGATTGCCGAACAAACATCTTCACCTTCAGACCGAGTTTTACAAAGCATCTAAAACAAGTATATTAAAAAAAAATTGGAAGCATTCCAGATGTGGTTTCACGGGCGTATGCTTAAAGTCTCATGAAACAAGAAAGTTTCAAACGAACGAATACTATCCATAATGTGACAAACGGAAAGCTACTTTCTATCATCGCCGCATAATGTTTTACTTCGGACAAAGCCAAAATACGACCTTCGAAAATGAAGCATTTCAGGGGATTAAACAGGTGTAAATCGCTATTAATATTAGGGGGACCAAATAGTGTTCGCGTATTTTGAAACCTTATGATTAGGGAATCCAATCCCGAGCCAAAATTTCGATCCCGAGATTTCGGGATTGTATTAGACCATCCCGGGACCGGGATTTTCAATAGTTAAAGATATTATATTAATAAATTTGATTAAAAATTACTAATAAGTTATCTTCTTTAATGTAAAAAATTGCTTGAAGGCGAAAGAATTTTATTTATTTAAGAAAAGATAAAAATACAATTAAAAAATAGATAAATAAAACACTAAAAAATTCAAATATTTTTGTGTGCCCGAAGTAACATTAAAGCATCGAGTGTTTCGTCATTTAGTCTGGATCTGATTTTGGTAGTCACTGACTAAAACTCGCAAAATTTCCGATTTTCCGACAAATTATTTATTTCCGTCGCTGCAGATGAATACTTATATACTGTAAAACTTTTATTTGATTTGTAATTAAGTTATGGAGGAATACAAAAAATCTGAACGCCGTATCTATTATATTTCATATCGATATTCGCATTATTAGAGTAGATGTGTAGTAAATACATCACCGGTAGGGAAAAGCTCAAAATCAGATACATTAGATTCTTATTAATTTCACGCGATCCGACCAGTGTTGGCAACCAATCGTCCAATCCTTTTCCCCTGCATTGAATGCAGCAGCCACGGTGGAGTAGGGGATTGTTCCCTACATCATCCCCTGATTTCATAGCTTCAACTCTGTGCGCGTTCTATTGTTTTGTAAGCATGTGTCTGCGATAATTGGTTTACCAATTATTGTGCGGGCATGGTGGTAAGTGGTAGGTAATAAAAAAAAGTTCAGAAACAAACCAGAACACAACTATTAAATTATTCACATGTGTTAGATGACCTTTAATTTATGCTGCCAGCTCTCAGTCTATAAGAGTTGAACCAAGAACGGGATGACCTTCGAGTTTTGATAAAAAATGCACTAAAATCCCTATTTTAATATGCAAACACATTTAAAATGAATAGAATGGGTGTATGGGGTAGGATAGTACCGCATGCTTTGGCTGAACACAACAAAATAGAATGAGCCCTCTTATAGCGTCCATTTCATTTGCGTCGTCTTTTACGTAAGCAACGGATAAAATACATAAGGTCAAGCATTTTGTATGTATGCCTAGCTTTCTATAGTGTTTTGCTTTTATAGCATTGTCTCTATCTTGGTGCTATAGAAGGGTTGATTGCAGTTCTTTTTTGAATAGGATTATAATTAGTGATAAAAAATGGCTTATTTATGATAATATACAACGAAAAAATAAATAACACTTTCTAAAAATAATTCCAATACCTAAACCCGGATTGAATTTAAAAAATATTATTTTGGGATATGTGGAGAATAAAAATAGCAAGTCAGCAAGCAGTCCACTACAGAAGTAAGATTCAATTTTACGTGCATTTAAATCTTAGTTTCAACAAGTATTTTGTAATTGCATTTTTGAAAAACAGGGAATATATCAGTATTCTTTTTATAAAAAAAAAACATCAATTGTGAATACAAACCTTTTAACGATTTAGATCATGTATGGAATCTTTGCAAGACAAACAGTTGTAAACCCACCTGTAACAAACAAACAAAAAACATTAAAGACTTATTACAGTTGTGGCTTGCGTGTCAAGGTGAAAAAGAGAACCAGCTTTTACGACATGTTTAAAAAGCTACGATCGATTAGCAATTAAATTCAATATTTTTGATATCGCGACAAAACAATGAATACATCAATGAGTGTAGATATTGAAAGAAGTGGCAGCGAGATGTTAAAGTGACAAGAAGAAAAGGCATGGCAGGAACGTCGCAGGACTTCGAACTGAAAGCCCTATTGTTCCTTTTCGCACGTAAGCAAGAATTCGAAGAATGGGCAGCGGCAGCGCACCGGCAGAATAATTGAGGTTTTTTTAAAAGGCTTTTTTTCAGCGTGCAAAGTTCATTATGCAACCTGTGGAGCTCGCCATGAAGTTTTCAAACTTTGCAGTCGGACGTATCGCATGGCTTCGCAGCTCAATTAAACTCAATTAAGGTGCGATCGGAACAAAAGCAAACACGAAACCGCACAGAAATCGCTCATTAAGCCGAAAACAGATTCAATTAAACGCCGTTCAAGTCGATACACTTTCCACAATTCAAATACGCGCTGCCACAGAAAGAATTAAAGTTTCATGTCATCCTTCGTAGAACAGTATGGAGTTTAAGAACAACAAGGAAATTTCGAGTAGGATGACAGTGTATTAGCTGAAATAAGGGCACGTCCATAACTCGGAACTAATGAGCGAAACAAACGATATGCCGTATTCAGTATCGCATTACATCATCCCTTAATTAAATGTAACATCCATTGTATGCACCGCACAGACTCAACATCCACGATTATAAACATGTTAAACATTTTGATGCAGAGAGCACACATTCTGAATACAATATATAGCGTCATTATACTTTAAACAATGTTTTGAAACCGGTTTTTCAGAAAATTGAAATTAAACCTAAGTCATTATTGGATTGTTCAGAGTAGGGAATCCAATCCCGGAATCCTGGACAGATTTAGGTGCTCATGAATTCCATTAGTAAACATAATCGCGAAAAATTCGGAATTGAAATTTTTATCTAATAGAAATCGTACACCTCATCAGCATGTTGAAGGCTACTAAATTGAGATGTTGAAATGTTTTTCAAATTGTTATATTAGCTTTTCCCTACCGGTGATGTATTTACTACACCTCGACTCTAATAATGGGAATATCAATATGAAATATAATAGATACGGGATTCAGAATTTTTGTATTCCTCCGTAATATATTTACGAATCACATCAAAGTATTATAGTATATAAATATTCATCTGCAACGACTGAAATAAATAATTTGTCGGGAAAACGGGAATTTTGCGAGTTTTAGTCCATGTCTCAGCAGATAGGAATTTTATCAGTTACATTGATGGTGTGTGGTGTTATACATAAATGTTAAAATGAAGAAAATGATAAAAAAATAATTTCGTTCAGTAATTCAATCGTCTTCCACCTTCGTCAATATAATTGTTTAAATGTCCCTATCATTAAAAAAAGATATATTGCTGAAATTGAATGTCAATAGCGGTATTGGAAGGCCCAATATGGCTTGGTGACCAGAAAGCCAATATTTGGATTGATAAGTGAGCCAGTTAAGCGGTGGAGCCCCCGAGTATAATCAAATCGGAAGTTAATCATAACAGAGCGGAGCGGTATTTAACCTAAAACATTCCCCTAAGCTATTCATTAGCCACCCCCGTCGGCGCAACCCTTGACCTATTGGACGGCGTCGTCCGCAAATTCCGATTTGCGCAAAATCCCCTTGTCTGCAAATTTACAATTCAAACGTCATGTCGCAGGGGTCGTACATAAGCTGCAGCCTGACCGTCGCATTCCGAACCATATTGACGACAAACCGACACTTGCTCCAACCCAATGTGTAACGAAAGACGCTAATTTGCCATCCAGCCATTCAAACATTGGAAGCTTTCACGATCAAGGCACGTGATGCTCTCAAGTACTACAACAAAATAAAAACATCTCAAATATACGCCTTCAATTCAAAATGCGTATTTAAAAGAGCAAGAAATGTTTGCATAAATATTAAGCTTTGAATTATGCGTAAACAGGATTATCAGAATAAAATTCGTTTATTTTTTAGACATAAAATCAAATAAAATATATTTTTATTTTATGAAACTCAATAATAAAATGATTCGGGATGAAAATACACCCAAGTGTCATGACACATGACCTTCGAATGAATCTTAAAAAATAGGCAGGAAAACTGGACATAAAGTTTAGAAAACTAAATTTTTTCGCTGGAAGAAAATATATATATTACATTGCGATAAATTTATTATCTATTGTATAAATATTAAAATTTGTACCAAGAAATACATTCCAAGAAAAATTGTTTAGTATTTAGCCCTTTGATGAGTATGCGCTCACATATTGTATGTAGCCATTCACAGAGATCTATTTTCATGATTTCTATCGGGAATTTTATCATCGCTGGATGAATCAGGCTGTGGGAGGTCTAGCATACTGGATAACAACGTTCTATACGTCCATTCAGCGAAAAATACCATTAACCTGTTAAGTGGGCGGGACGTATATATACGTCCAACTTTAACTGCATCGAAATTGGTTAGGACGTATATATACGTCCTCGAAATATATGTTGAGTCCTAAAACAAGCGGGACTTTTTTTTTGTTTAACGAATGTGTGAGTTGTCGATATATGTTTTGATATGAATTTAAGATAGGTAGCAAATCGATTGCACTTCGCTATTATGTTGGAGTGGACGTGTACTTAGTAAACGATGACTAGTAGCATAAGGTAAGATTCAAAGGCAAACTTATAGTTTTAATATGGAAGGACAAAAAAGATGTATTGATGCTCAGTTCAGACAAATTTGTAAAAAGCCAACATATGTCATTAAAAAACAACATTACACCTAAACCCTCACGTTTAGTTAAAAGGCATTTTCAAAGAACAAATGAAATGGAACTAAAGTCAGTAAATGTCAAGCTTATTACAAAAAAGGAAAATAATCTACAATCTGGTGTCCGGATTGTGAAATAGCATTACATGTCAAAAACTCTCTTCTTCTCTATATGTTTTTGTATCTAAATAAATAAAAATACTCTATATGTTTATGTATCTAAATAAATAAAAACGTATTTATTTCATTGTTTTATTTATAAATTCTAAGCATCGTTAAAAAATATTAATAATATGAACTTACGCCAGGTGGGCGGGGCGTATATATACGTCCTAACGAAAATGTGCGCGCCCATTGTTTGTTGCATTTTTGAAAAGGAACTTCCACACTTAACTGGTTAAAAAAACTGGAGACTTTAAATGAGAGTTACTATTGAATACTTGCTTCTTCAAATTTTAATTTTTTTCCCATATAAAAGCAATTTATGGATACAAAAAAATATGAATTAGGAAGATATGAAAAATTTCTACAGCAAGACAATTCGAAAACTGTAAACCAGATGGAAAATTGTAATAGATTCAGAGGAAGATGAACATAAGACCCGCGTATATATTATATTGCCTGTCTTAGGTATCTCCATCCCTTAGCTAATTCATCCCCCGCGCTCAGAATGCAAGTGGCCACAAGTAGTTAAGAAATAGCGGGTTCTCGCAGGATATGCTTTTTAAATTTTTCGGTTTTTGCACCCTAGCGTGCATTTTTGTTTTACGGGCTGGCATGATCTCGAATAGCAGGATCAATTCTATGATATATATTTATAAATTATAGGTAAAAATCTAGAGCCCTGGAAGTCTTAAAGTTGGAGAGAGTGGTCACAAGGTGTCCGTGTCCAACCGGTCCAAACTCCGGGACCGTTGACAACAAACAAGCGCCTCGCGATTAGACGCTATTTTAAAATACGCGAAACGTATTTTTGGTACTACCGATATATAAGTAATTGATCATCTTTATTTTGTATATCTGAGTGATCAACTAACAAGTAAATCACTCGGAAATCAAGCGTTTATATAGTCTTGAATATTGTTTTTTTATGCGTTGATTTAAAAGTGATTGCTAACCAAATTACGGACAGTTGTATAATAGTAGAATTATGACATGTAGATTAACAGACAGGTGTTTATGAAAGAAACAAAAAAATGATAGATCAATTTAAATAACAAATCGAATGAAAAAATGACAGATGAATGCGATAAATGCAAATTACGTTCCCAATTCACTTCATGAGTTATTTATTATCAAAATGATACGTTATTCAAGGGGAATTGCTTAATAAAACACTTAATATTATGAAGCGGTTGCAAGTGCAGCTTGAAGGGTAGTTAATCATTATTATTTACGATATATAGGGAAGTTTCTTTCAGTTACATCGCAATATGACGAAAAATGCACATTCATCGCTATGCTAAACAGCGACAAACGCAAAAGTTTATAGACAATGGTCGATAGTTTCCACTGGGAATACTATCGCATTGTAAATAGCACATCAGAGTTGTATCGAAAGCAGACAATACAAATGTTGAGCAGAATTAATAAAGTCTCGCAGAGGGACATTTGGGACTTGTTGCATACCCAAGCTCCCAGTATCATCATCCCTCACTCATGTCCTACGAAACATTTTAATACCCTCTAAAAAAATTAATAAACGTCACAATTTTAGTGGAATTTTGTTTTCGGACGTATTTCAGCCGGCTTTGTTTGTAAGCTCGCTTTGAGCTTTACGCTTAAGAGCTTTCGATGAAAACACACGTGAGATTTGGGAATGGCCAGCAAAACAAATAATCTGTACGGCCCACAAAAAGCTGACACACCCTGTGCGACCCGCGGTCACTTTTATCGTTAATGAACAAAAAACCCAAGCACACATGATATTTTAAACGCAAATATCAACGGGACATGATAATAAATACACATTAATAAATTAATCGACGGAACGGCAGGGAAGAGGCTTAAGATTGCAAAGTGAAATTATGCAGTAGCAATGGAAACGCGATCCGGGACAGCTGGGTACAAGTTATGAAAATAAATTATGCAGATTGAGGGGGTAAGCGGAGTATAATTGAATTCAGCGAAAATTCTATTTAAAAAAGTCGAGGATTCGTCCCGATAATAGTCCCCGGAATCTCTTCGCTCCCAGCTAATAAATAAATGCACATTCATTGACATTTATAACAGATTGCAATTTAAATTATAACTTCAATCATTCGCAAGAACATTTATTTTATAATACGATTTAATGTTTAGATATTTATAAAAATATTAAAATGAATTCTAATATGTTTTCTAACAAATTTGACCCGTTGATTAGTTATTACGCATATATGCGTTCAGACTCGAGCAATACAGAAAGATTGAGGATATGGAGACAAAAACGAGTGTCTTGCGTTTCATCATACATTCGTACATCGTGCTGTAAAGGTACCCTTACACCTCTAAATATTATTATCCATAGCGCTTCATTCTCAATGCGGTGCATCCATTTCTAATTCAATATTATTATTTATTCAATCAAACATATTAAACATTATAACGTTTCAATTAAATTTCCGACCAAATTTTACGAACACAAAGAAGAACTGAGAGAAAAGTGGATTTATTGACACATACGAATATAGCATCTACGTTTGAGTCAATTTAAAATCAACTCACTAAACAAAATGAATGAATAATGAATTTAACAAAAAACACGTTCGTTTTATACGATATCATATTGGATGCTAATATTGCTTTTTCATAAAATGAAGCATTTGCGTATCGAAAATTTGAGATGGCTTACACGACTTTAAATGACGATTTTTTTTGTCAAACGAGAAAAGAAGAGCGCGATAAGCACACCGCAGAAAAAGTGGAAGCAGAATGTCAAGAGTCTATGCTCGGGGGGATGAAATCCAACTGTGCTATGGGAGCAGACTAGAGTTGGCAAGGAAACGTGTCGTTTTGAAAAGCTCTCTTGATATTGACGATTTTAACCCAACGAGGTGAAAAGAATTTCTTCTCGAAATTTTTACACTAAAGAGAATTTTAATTATGAAAATTAGAACCTAAAATTTAAAGATGCCGTCTAAATTATGACCCGAGCATGTCTTTGCGCTTACATGACATTTAGATGATTGAGGATTTTCTTTTCGTATGATGCTTATTTGTTATCACTGAAACTTTGTAAATAAAATACGAGAAATGCAGAGATGTTAAAATTTCTATGCTCAACTTTGAATTTCGCTTTCACCGTTGGAACAATTTTCCGGGAAGTTGCTGTTCACTTCGGGGCTGCCATATTTACTCTCGAAACGATTTATGGTAGGATACACAAATATTATGTTCAAGTTCAAATGTTTGAACTCGCGAACATGTGGCGGTTGGGACTTAATGTTGGCCAAATGTAAGGCAATATTACCGGTTCAATTCCAATGCGAATATTTGTTTTCCATTTTTGAATTCATTTGTTGCTTGTAACACTCAATAATTTTGTAGGATGAACAACAACGTTTTAGATAAAATTCGACTTTATTCATCAACATTCATCTTCATTGGACTCTTTCCCTGATGCATTAAAATACTGAGCACATCTCAAAATACGAAGTCCAAAACCTTACCAGCTGTTTTTTTGGTCACTTTGGGCAGCTTTGGCCGATTGCTGTCTACTCGACTGATCGTCATGTTTCATCTATTGTCACATATCGTATGAAAAAAATCTATTTTATTGCGCTGGAACAGCTCTAAACGGCGCTCTGAATTGTGGACGCGTTGTTCTTGGTCGACTGTGAGCACGGTACCCACTTCGAACAAAGCTTTCTCATGAACAAATGTTGATGCAAAATGGATGTGTCAATAGTGGCGACAACTATTTGTAATCCTATGAATTCACTAAGTGATGTGTTAAGTGATGTTTGGCCAAAAATATAAGCACTCTCTTGATAGCTATGGAATTAATATAATAACACTTGATCTGACGGTCTCGATTATTCAGACTTCGTATGGAGATATGTAAATTTATTTAAATTTTCTGTCAAATATTTACCATGTTATTTGTATGGAAATCGCAATTTATTTAAAGTGATGACCGTTTTGCTTCGCAAGAGTATCTTCGAGCTGTCACTGTACACAAAATCTGTTTTCATGAGTGTACATCGAGTGTTATTGTTTATTGGTATTATAAATATGGAATTCTTGAAAACGATAACAACTCAATAAATTCGGTATTTGCGCATGAACATACTCGAGCCGTAATGATCGTTGCCCTTCAGTACGCTCGGTATAATAAGCAAAAACCCATATTCAATTATCTATAAATTCTGTCCACAGCCCCCGACGAGAGGGCGGCGATGGATCCCGCCCTTCCGCCGATAAGGCACGTCTGGCCCCAGCCCCTGAGCCTCAACCCCTGAGCCTCAACCCCCGGAGTGCCAAGGTCGAAAAGGACTCGGATTATCACTCCGGGCCAAAGGGTGAATGCGACTCCGATATTCGACTGTCTACAAAAAAAGCATCAACACCGCTCTCATCTACATTATTTAAAGTCACACCGGCGACTGACAATCGATTCGATACATTTTGCCTTCATCGTATGGCTAATAATTCGCTCGGCAAAATATATAAATAAACCCCCATGACGGGAAAATCCAGCTGCAAGCGCGTGTCATATTTCAAACCATCGGAATAAATATGTGTCATTTGCAGCGGTCATTTACAAAGCGTAACACTAAACAATTAAACTATTGTTTGAAAACGAATCTGCACATTGTAACTGGTAATTCGCGAAACGTGCCTTAAATATTGAATCAAATTCCAGCACGCTTCAGAATATTTACCGACTTAGTCCACTGTGTATGCAAGCTGTTTCTGGATATTGCACGGACATCTCTAATCAAACAAAACAATCGCTGGAATAACCGCAGCATAATGGTCATTTATTGGTTAATCTTAAAATAGATGTTCTATTCTAGATATGTATTTCAACACAATCCAAGAAACAAAAAACTGCTAAATGGTCGTTAAGAAGACAAAAAATGCTACAAGACGTTGTTGGTGTGAAAAATAACAATCTCAGACAATGAACGATCCTCATAGGAGCAATCCATGAAAATGGATCAAATTGAATTGATTCGGCCGTCGTTTTTTAAGACTAGATTTGGCGAGTATTCTCCGAGGATGGCAACTAATCGACTTATTAGCGAAAGATGTTCAAGACCGGGCCAAAAAATCAGCAACTCGGCCAGGGCCGCATCGCACCTGAAAGGCGATTTCTCAATCAAACATATACGAATTAATACAAACAACTCGATTGAATAATTATCATGACCATGGTTGGATTGGGCAACGAGAATCGCCTTCCTTGTGTCACATCTTCCGAAACAATAATTTGCGATGCATTACGCAAAACGCCGATTCATTGGACAAACACGACACAAAATATAACGAATTTATATTGAATTATAGAATTCTATTAATCTAATGTAAATATGGACATGCTTGGAATTGCTTTCAGTTTGCGATGAATCGATGCAGTTCGCATGCAACACGTCGAAGCTGGATCCGAAAGTTTTAATTAGGACATTGAAACGCGAAGAATGCATCTGGATTGGGACTTCAAATTTCAATAGTGACTTACCCAAATCATTGATTGAATCAAACACCGCAAAATTACTACAGAAACCCTTTAAACCACGAAACTACGATAACAAATACGTATCTTTTTACATTGGTTGTATTTTTATCTTTTCCGTTTTCAATGAATATTTCAATAATAATAAAGAAACAAAAACGTAATCATGATTTCTTCAATTCACTTTTATAACACTAGTAAATTTGAAGTTGATTCTTTAGATCAAAAATCATACATGGCCATGATATATTAGAAAAATATGTTTGGAACTGGTAGCACCATTTATACTACATCGTAAAACAGAGAATGCACATTTTTCAATCGATCTAAAATGATAATGCTTAAGAGGAAATACTTGGACAGCCGGAAAATCAGTAACATCATGAAAATCAGTTGCATTGTCGTTCTTGATATTCTACATCGTAAAAGGTCCAGATGCTACTTATAGGATCGAAAATAGTCTCTAAAATACAATAAATGTACCAATTTTATCTGTAAGACACATTCCATCCTAAATATTGTTGGTATTAATTGTCAAAAAATATAAATACTGAAATTTGTGTGATATAAGCTGATCTCATTACAATTTTATTGTTAAGAGGATATGAGAGAGGATTTTTTCTATAAAAACATGTTTTTTTTACTTTTGCAATACACACTAACCAAAAAATGTCAAAAAACGCCAGTTATTAACCTGTTAAGTGGGCATGACGTATATATACGTCATCGAAATTTTTGGTGAAACAGGCGGGACTTTGTATTGAGGTGGACGTGTATTTAGTAAACGGTGACTAATAGCATAAGCTAAGATTCATAGGCGAACGTATAGTTTTACAATGGAAAAACAAAAAGACGTGTTGATGCTCAGTTCAGACAAATAATAAAAAGCCAACCTATGCCATCAAAAGACAGCAAAACACCTAAGCCCTCACGCTTAGTTGAAATGTATTTTCAAAGAACAAATGAAAGGGAACTAAAGCCAGGAAATGTCATAAAATTAGTCAGACTTTTTAAAAATATACACCTATTTAAACATTTAAACTCGGCTTAATACTATAAAACCTTTGTTGTGTTTGATATGATATGCAATAAAATATCCATTTAATTAAAATTAGAATTCGTTTCCAAATTTTGCTATAATCTTTTTTTTATAATCGTTTTGTTATAAAAATTTAAATACTGATATATTCCGCGATTTCTCGAAGCTTTTTTTAAATGTGTCCCGAGCAAAGAAATGTGGTGTGTGTGACATTTTCGATGGTTTGTTAAATAGCAGACGGTAATGAGACGGCAAGGTATGTTCGAAAAATACATTCTTGGAAGTATTCGAAGAACTTAATTGGTTTAACGTCGACGTAAATAGCATAACAATAGAATTTATAAAATGTTCGATTTTTTAAAACCGAAATGACTGAAATGACAAGGGAAATTCACGGATACGCAATCTAATGAAGTAATATTAAGTTCGTCGGAAAAGCGACGTGTTTATTGAATTTGTTTGAGGATGATGTAATTTTGGTCGGTATTGCGAATGGGTTGAGCTTAGAGGGTCGATATTATATACGAGGGTCATCTAGAAAGTAAAGTTATAAGGGGTTCAAAGGGCGGGTGAATTCTTTTTTCGAATTAGGCGTTTGTCCGCCATTTTGTTTAGTCACAGTAAATTCTTCCAATGGAGAGGTCGTCGTGCGCTCCCGCCATCTCCCGTCCGCGCGGTCATCCGTTTTATTTTTTATTTTGCAGAACAATACCGCCCCGAATAGGAAATCCAATCCCGAGCCAAAATCCCGGGATTTTGGGATTGCGTTAGACGATCCTAGGATCCCGGAACCGGGATTTTCAATAGTTTAAGAAATTACATTGATAAATTTGATCAAAAATTACTAATAAGTCAATTTATTTAATACAAAAAATAATTTGAAGGCGAAAGAATTTTATTTATTTATTATTATTTTATTAATTTCAATCCCAAATTTTGCGGAATTATATTTACTAATCCCGGGATTCATGAGCATCTAAAACTATCTGGGATCCCGGGATTGAATTCCATACGAATATCTAACGGAAGCTTGTGAAAATTAATGGTAGTGATGTGATAAGTCAACAACATCAGTCATTTTTGACGAACCAAGGTGAATTTTTGCATCATTTTGCACAAGAGGGAAGCTTTTCTGGACCCTATTGTAACGGGGGATGATACGTGCGTGTGTCACTACTTCTCAGAATCCAAAATCCAATCCAGAGAGAGCTGACGACATGACAATGGCATACAAAAACTGGTGCCCCGACAACAGAAATGTCTTGATCTTGACGGCGATTACGTTGAAAAATAGTTTAATATATTTGAACATATTTTCTGGATGACCCTCGTATTACGCATTTGCTAGAATATAATCTTGACAAACAAAAATATATTTATAATTCAAATTTAAGCTTAATTATTTACGCGGACAATAAAATACACTCAGCATAATTATTAATACAGAGGGTCAGGTTTCGACATTTAAGATTGCTATAATTTGTGATTAAGAAGTAAATTATGTATATCTTGATCCAGGTTAATTTTCAAAGGAAGCGCGTGGGCGAGTTTCGCCCCCGCAACAGGCGAGTTCTATTTTCGAGGAA
This sequence comes from Stenopsyche tienmushanensis, assembly GCA_008973525.1. NCBI lineage: Eukaryota > Metazoa > Arthropoda > Insecta > Trichoptera > Stenopsychidae > Stenopsyche > Stenopsyche tienmushanensis. The sequence goes on along the minus strand of WACJ01000533.1, from coordinate 330,567 downwards.
GATAATGTGGAGATTGCGACGGGTGGAGGAGAGCTTCTCTAATTCGCACCATCGGGGCTGTTTGTTTTAGCATCTAATAATAGGAGCCGGTGCCATTTTACACGATCGCGTTGAATAGGTCGAAAGACCTCCGGGAGTACTTAGCGGGATGAATGCATCCATGCAGCTCTCAAATCAGATTCGTGTCATTGCTTCCGATCAATCGATATAATAACGACGGGCACATTTATCGATGGGCGTGCTGCGATTTATTGAAAAGATAGTTCCCGCGCTAATGACACTGTCAATATTATGTCAGCATATAATGTTCCACTAATATGGAACCATTTAAATACTCGCAAGAATATTTACCTAGTAGTCTGATGAAACAAGAGAAATTTACCGAGTTATATAAACATAACGTCCAAGATGCGTGTGGGCTCAAATGCCAAAAAATCGAGAGTAAATTATCTATTCATATGAATTACTTCCTGATAATCGATTTTTCCTCTTACATATTGAATTTATTTTATAAAGAAAAATTACTATGTATATTATCATACCAGATGATAAAATAATACAATGTAATTTAAGATTAATCGATGGATAGAATGTAAGTATTGAATTTCGTAATTATTTTAATAAATTTAATCAACCGAGTGCTGTAAAAACTGTTGCCTTCAATTGAATATGTATGCAAGCATTGGTGCTTAAAATAAACAATTTGAGATATACTCGAGGCTGACTTCACCAAAGTGTATTTATGTGTCTTGTAAGCTTTTATGCAAATATGTCGAATTTAAATATTTTTCAGGCACAATACTCAATACAATAAATATCAAAAGTGATCCAATTTAAGACACCATTATAAGATCAGGATGTGTCCTTTGTGACTAAAATTAAAAACACATAAATAAAGCTGAATTTTATCCTTTCCAAAACTTTTACGTTTATATATAATACCAAAAATACGTGCCGTTTTTAAATTTCTGCTTAGAAAAATTATAAAAAAATGAGGCGCGTAAGTTCTGTACATGTCGCAACACATTAATTGGCAAAAATAGCTAAACAACAGAAAGCTGATGCAATGCAAGTTGAAGATTAACCTGTTAAATGGGCATGGCGTATATATACGTCCAACGTAAACGGCATCGAAATTGGTTTGGACGTATTTATACGTCCTTAAAATATAGTCCTAAAGCAAGCGGAACTTTTTTTATTGTTTAACAAATATGTGAGTTGTCGATACATGTTTTGACATGAATTTAAGATATTAGCAAATTGGTTGCACTTCGCTCTTGTTTTTAGTTAGATGTGTACTTAGTAAACGGTGACTAGTAGCATGAGGTAAGATTCAAAGGCAAACGCTTAGTTGAAAGACACTTTCTGGCACACCTTGAATCTATGTATGGATATATTTTATTTTTTAAACTCTATATTTCCATTTTCTTTATTGTTTTGTATTTGTTAACTTCTCTATATGTTTTTGTATCTAAATAAATAATTAAATTTGTTTCATTGTTTTTATTTATAAATTTTAAGCATCGTTAAACAAATCACGCCAGGTGGGCGTGACGTATATATACGTCCTAACGAAAATATGCGCGCCCACTATATGTTAGTTATTAAAAATGAGCTTTCCCGCTTAACAAGTTAAAAAATATTCCGAAGAAATGAACGAATATTATGTACTATCATAAGTGTCAGAGTTCATTTATTGAGCTTGGTTCATTATCAAGCTGACAGAAGAGTGGATTTGCATTAGAGCATAGCATGTCTGCTCTCCGGTCCGAATGGATTAAAGGGATCGTTCATTTTGAATTGCTGTCAAACAATGAATTGATTGCTTCAGACATGTATCATCAACAATTAGAGAGATTAAAGAAGAAACTCGATGAAATTCGTCCAGAATCAATAGACGCAACGTCGTCTTGCAACACAACAATGAAAAATATCGTTAAACTTTGTTAAAATGTAAAAAGATAAAAACGAGACTCCAACAAAATAATCAATAAGCGAATAAGTGCGATGTCTTCTTGCTCTAATATGATAATATTATGAACTAATATTACATGTTCTGGCTGAAATACTCGTTTAAAAAAAGGAACAAGATGATTATCTAGTTGAACAATGGAAGCAGTCAATGTTAATGCTTTAAAATACAATTTATTCGAACGAGCAACGATAGCGTTTTCCTTCTTCTTAATCAAGTCTTCTCTCAGAAGGTCAATTATCCGATTAAAATTGATTGTCTGCAACGACTCTCCCCATTTTAACAATGCATTCATGGAATAAATTTCCTCAGCTTGACGCTTTGGATCATACCATGGACCGATGAAGAATATTCATTTAAAAAATGAATTCAGAAAACGATATCCATTGTGCGAAGGGATATTTCGCTATCGTCTGTTTGCTGTTAAATCGTGACAGTGACATTATTGGAAAACTGCCCACAGAAGTTTCGTATTCGAAGAAAAATATCTATTGGATTATGAGCTCTTAATATTAGCATAGAGAATGATTGGTTTTCTATTTATATGCGTCAAATTTCATAAATCGGATTTGCGAATGAAATGCAATTTTTACAAATGAAAAATGAGCATGAAATCTTCATTATAAAACGGAAGCGTTTTAATCACAAGTCCCAGAGGTTGCGCAAATTGAAAATACTGTTTTTTTATTCGGATTATTAAACCCTGACCTGAAAAATCTGGGACGCGGAACGGATTCCCTGTCATCCCGTCGAGATCCGCGAACGGCACAGGAATAATTCAGCTAGTTATCGCAAAAATGAATTAATCCTCGATGAATTCATCTAAAAATTCTTGCTTGACACGCCGACTTTCTTCCTTTGTGTAAAAGCATTTTAAAAAACAAATGTATTATTTTAAGCGAATAAATTTGATTCCGCATAAAAATCGCTCTGCCGATAAATCCTGTTAATTCCAAAATAGACCCAAAGGGCTGAAATGTAGGCGTGCATATTTGACGCTCGATCGGAAATTTCGTTTTAACCCAATTCACGACGAAACAAAGCCAGTTTCGAAGCCGAAATTAAATTCGTCCAATAAAAAGCAGAATGCATCTATAATGCAATAATGGTTGGGGTGTGATGATACGGGCGAGGGATGCATTCGCAATGCATCCCTCGCCGATGCATACGGGCACTAATTATTCAATAATCTAATCGATTGAATAAAAACCATAGGGTAAAAATTATTTAGGGGTAGCAGAAAAATAAATCTTTTTTATCATATTTTTAATAGCTATAAAGCCGAATGCACACAATCCCATCTTCGTGCTATTTTATCATCCAGTTTGTATTTCCGAAAAAATAATGGATATTCAAATAATATTTTTTCTGCAAATATATGATTGGTTACCGATCCACCTGTGGATATCAACCTGCTTTCACATTCTTAAAACTCGATTGCGGAGGTTGAATTAAAGCCTTCTCCACACCTACGCAATGGCTGCAAGCGGCAACTTTTAATACTCGAAATGAATGCATTTTTGTTTGAAAGTTAATAACCAATAAATACTCACTGAATTCTTTCAGATTATTCATGTAACTGATTGAAAAATAATGCTAAACTCAACTCCAAACGATAAATTTATATACTTAAAGTCAACCGGTATTCTATCGACAAGATGGTGCCTAAGTAATTATAAAACACTGAATAATTCGTCTTTAATTATTCGATTCAATTAAAAATGAAATATCTTTTTAGCAATAATTTTTATTCATAAATCCCTATCCTGTATATGTGGAAAGCAATATCGTCCACTCTCGATATGAACTCCATCTTTACAGATTACAATCACCGAAAATAAAACTTGGGTCTGTTTTTATGCGATAGATACGTTCCACGAGGAGTCCGCATATAAAAATTCCGCTCAAAAAAAGACTTGAACTACAAAGAAAACTGAGGGATAGGTTCCATTATTTTTAAAAATTCGCATAACTTGAATTCGCAAGGATACATTAGGGTTATACTAATAGGTAGGACTGATTCTGAAATGCATGTACGAGAAAAGATTGGACTAAAATCCAGGAATCCATTATCAGTCAAATCAACTTGGTTATCTCAAGTAGTTTTTAAATACATACCTTCCAAGAATATCTGTTTAACCTTAAAACGTATCCAAATTCCCTACCGAGAGAAGGTCGATCTTCAATACGTTCACCTGCATGATACAAACAAAAAACAACAAAACTCTGGAGTTATATTCTCTTCAATATAAAACGCAAGAAGTAAATCTATGATACATATGGTAAGGCTTCATTTATTGAATGGATATTGAAGAGCCTATAGTCCTGGAATTAACTGCACTTGGATGATGTTCATGCATGAAATGATTATCGATATTGTGCACAATTAATGTAATTTCACTCTGTGTTAAATTATGTTTTTGAATGTAAAACTTCCATAGGCGCCGTAAAGCATTTGGCTTGAATGTCACGCAAAGTGAAACTCCAATCGGCAGTTGGTCGGAAAGGGAAAGAGAATCGTTTATATACACGCTACGGGAATGCGCCACGTCGCTTTTTTATTATATATGACACAATATACAGCGTTATCCTTTAATTATCCGTTAAGAAATGGAAAAAATCATTGCTTAAATCAAGTTTTCTTGGACATATCTTATGCATTAAAATTCAAGAAATCGTATATTTTATGAATCAAATTTTAATCTTTAAAATGCACCCCATCGTGAGTTGCGCCCGAGGTAAATACGAAGACGACTAAACTGTAACATGCATGAGGATTTCTCCCGAAAGAAAGCAGACGTTTTGTCTCGAGGGCGCTGAAACTTCATATGTGGACGATGGTACAGTTTTGATTTAGCGACGACGTAAATCACTTTCGCTACGTGGAAACAAAACAATAGGGGAGAGTGGCTCAAAAGCAGATACCCAAACAGAAAGTGGACGTATCGAACGCGTTACTACATGAATTCAAATTGTACAATTTTTTTCAGGTTACGTCTCGCAAGAGCAGATTTGGAAAATTGGAAAAGCGCTTTTCGCGTGTTTCCAGTGCTTCGCATTTATCACATTTGAAAACATCGCCTGACACGGGGAGTATGAGAGGGTGCAAAGAAGAAAAAAACAATATTTGTGCCGCCGTTAAAATTCACCCCGTATTATTATTTACCCGGTGGAAGGCTCGGCTATATGACCCAATTTTTGCGATAAGTTCTGTTGGGTAACTTCGGGCCTAAATCGTGCCGATGGCGGTTCGTTTATATCGAAATGAAGGTTGTATCAATTCACCTTGCCGAAGCCAATATCGAGTGATCTTCGATATTTCGCTTTTATATGCGGAGCCCAAATGAATATTCAATTCATGCTTGCACAAGATCACCGTTCGTCTTCTCATCGTGTAATTTAGATTCTATGTTTGTTGCTTATACAAATCCCCATGTACTAAGATGGCATAATACTCCGGAATCAGAAAGCATTTTATGATGCGGCAGGGAAACTTTCTTATTTAAAATGCGCACCGGGAGCGACAGTTATTCCGAAAAAGGTGGGGTGGTGCTCTCATTCGAAAGAGGGCTTATGTAGGCTTAGCAATGATCATGCAGGGGACTGTCTTTAAATGTCTTTCTGTAACGTGGAAAAAATCATTTTTAAATAAGGTAATTTACCTGCTGCATATTGTACATAATCATTCAACAAAGTGATATTGATGTGGTATATAAGAAATAAAGCAATCAATAGCTTCATTGGATGCATCATCAAGAGGGCGCTCATCATAACACTGTCGATCATTCCCACAGAACAACGTAAATAAAGTATATAATTCTATTGAGAAGATATAATTTATTTTTGTGCGTAGATAAATGCGTGGGGTTTCGGACCTCTGATCTTTTCCGTGGGAATGCAGCATTCTTCCGACGAGATCACGCATCCGAGCGTGTAATTATTACCGATATTGTAGCACCCACTCGGTGACATCTCACGTCTTCCGTATTGCACTGGGTTTGTCTGACAATTGAATAAATATTTCATCGCCGTAAGTGATCGTTTAATATCGCAAAGCCGCGAGAAGAAGCTCAGTGCGTCTCCCGCCGTTGTAAGCTCTATGAATGATTGACAAGAGTCGAAAACTTTGATGGAAGCACCCGTCGACTTTACTACGAAGCGTCGATAATTAATTTATGACACAAGATGTGGGTGTCTCGTTAATAGACGTACGTGTGTCGAGATCGAGAGGGTGGTAAATCGATGGATTTTAAAAAGGGGCGAAGAAGAAAGGCGCATCGTTGAAGCGACTAAATTGATGAGATGTCTGTATCTTTAAACAAACAAGAAACTTGTCGTAAACATGTTATGAATTTATCTTCCATATCACTTATTTTGAAAACAAAAATCTATTTTAGTTTAATAGCATATGAAATATTTTTCACTTCGCAGCCAATTTTCTAATGCATCAGGTTTCATCCGGACAATATGGAATATGACATATCGTCTTCTTTCTAACATTATACCATTTTATTTAAATTTTGGTAAAACTACCCTACTTCTTAAAGATACTTAAGCACTAACCCCTTCCTAATATTTAATTGAGATTTTTCTATCAATCAATTTCTGCGGTAAACGTTTCACCTGAATTTAATAAATCAAAGTGAAATACACCACAGACTCCTACCAGATGCAGAATAGGATTTAAAGCGCTAATCCAGGCTTAAGAATTTGAATCGGGACTTCATTTTGTGAAAGCTGTTGGTTTTTCGTCTTACATTGTCGTAAACTATCCACTTCTTACGACTCGATATAAAAACGAATTGTTTATTTATTTGCGAGGGTAATCTTAGAAATATCAAACCTGTAGATAGCAGTTGTTGTTTAAAAAAATACTACGATAGAAATAATCAACGTTATAAAAAAAACAACTAAGATATATACATATATATTGAGAATAAAAACTAGATAAAGCTAATACAAATAAAGGTTAAATGGGGGGAAAAGGAATCTAGTCTCGCTCGCAATATCATTTGGCGCGAGTCACCTATGTAAATTAGCCTCTGGAGGGGTTTCTGTGATGATCTGGATCTGAAGGGGGTGTGTGATCGTAAATATAATAGATTTATCGCTGAAAATGCTGCAAAAAGCCCTAAAAGAGGACCACAAAGTCTGTGTGTCCAACCGGTCCGCTTTTCGGACCGCTGACACGAGAAATGTACGCCTCGCGATCGGACGCCATGCCCGAATATAACCACATAATATGGTCTGCGTTCATTAACGGATTTCCGCACGGACACTCCGAAATCAGAAAAAGTTCAAACATTCAAAATAATAGATTGAAAGAGGAGAATCTGCTTCAAAGGTGATGACAGTTCCATCTGCAGGCCAAGTTTTTTCGGACCAGATGTCCGTGGTATAATTTTCATTGACTAAACCTAATGTTAAAGTCTATTCAATTTACTAATCCTTTTAAAATGATCCTGCACTTCGGACTATGGAGATGAAATTACTATGTCCAGTATACTTGTTAGTATATATGTTATTGGCAAACTTGCCCTGAGTATAACATAGAAATATATCAGTTATCCAGAAGTTAATTCAGCACAGTGACGAAATTTTGAAAACGAACTCTAACAACGTTCCAGCGAAACATTTCACTAAATAGGATAAATTCAAAGAAATCATGCACATTCAGTTTGCAGCACAAGTTTACTTTCCAGGAATTCTTAAAGCACGATGGCGCATATGGAATTTAATAATTTCTCGATTTTACATTAACTACCCGGGTATAAGGGATGGCGATAAATTATTATTGAAGTATTTACGCAGTGAGCGCACCGCTTGTTTTTAATCCGAAATCAACGTGTTTATTTAGAGGCAGCTCGAGGCGTACAATAGTTAATATTCCATGAAAAACGAGTTAATGGAATTCCTCTTTCAATTTGATCCTGTCGCAGCCCCTATGCGAGCATTAAGGATGTATTTATTAGTTTTAAATGGGTCACCCCTGCTTCCATGTCCCCTCTAAAGGGATGGCGGTGACGTCACGGAGCCCGGGGGGGAGGCCGACATCGATAGATATTTCATCGCGTCCGACATAAAAACTGGATGACTCCTGTTATTGGGTGACAACGCGGCTCCGCGAACAATATTTATTTTGCGTATGTTCCCGAGAATACAAAAAAATGACAATCATATCAAAACGATGGGATCATAAAGATGTAGGGATGACAACGCTCCAGAGAAGATATGAATGAGTGGAATACTCGCGTGTGTGGTTGTTTATTAATATGTGGATAGACTGAGGTTGTTGGCTGCGAGCCAAGAAACAGGAGCACAAGACGTTCTCCAATTAGTTGGAGTGATCAGGTGCAAAAAAAGACTATATACAAATAATATGCTATCCCATAAAAATGATCCGATTAATCTAAATAAAACGATTTGTTCCGTTTCTACCTTTTTATGCAACAATGCACTTTTTTTAAAAGATAAATTCTTAAAAATAAAAATTGCATAGTAAACACATTTTATAATATGTTATTAATTTATCATTTGATTAATAAAAGCTATTAATCACTACTTTTGAGCATACAAGATACGACCTAAGAGAAGGACAGGATCATGAAGCAATAAAAAAGTGGCTTTATAAACAAGTATTATATAATCAAAAACGTAAAAAAATATTGTTGAAGTTTTCCTGTTATGAAACAGATGCAACGAGTACGCAATGATAGCAAAAATTATCATTATCCTGTATAGGAGAATTTGTTAATTCCAAGATTTTATATTGGTTCGGGTAAACTTCTTCTCAAGGAACAATATCCGTTATTGGATCTGATATGATTAAGTTAGGAACGCATTATTTAGGTAGTAATCTTAGGCAAGAATTAAGAAACTGGATTTGAACCCGCATCTTTATAAGAAGAGTCTAGAAGAAGATCTAACTCAATATACACTTTGTTCAATATAAATCTTTTCCAAACCATTGATTTGTATTCAATTTAACCCTTTATGTTGAAAAAGCTCATAAATACAAAGTACAACAGGGAAATTACCTTATTTTAACATAGAAGATATCACTTAAATTATTTCTTCCATGTTATAGAGACATTTAAAGACAATCCCCTGCATGATCGTTATTAGACCTACATAAACCTTCTTTTGAATAAGCGCCACCTGCTCAGAATAACTATCGATTAAGGGCGTGCGTTTCAAATAAGAAAGCTTCCTTGCCGCACACCTATAGCATTAACGAGTCCGTATTTATCCATTTGATAAGTATGCCCGCACATGTTGCGCGCAGCGCTCCATACCATTTTATTTACAATGCCGCTTGTATTGCAAACATTGTATAACCCACAGCTTTTGACGAGCGTAACAGATAGTCGCCACATGTAAGCGAGGGGCCCACTACATATATTAATGGCAATATTAATGACAGAATCGATATAATAATAGTGGGTGATGAAAGGCTCCCTGTCAAGGAGATTAATTGCGAGGAGATAATCTGCAGATGTGCTTAACAGAAAATCTGCGTAATCAAGTCGGGGTGCCCTTTTCCGCTAAGATTTTAATCTTATGCGTGTCACTCGCGCTACGGGGATGAACGCCCTGGGCCCTCACTTAAACGAAAATGGTAATAAGGCGTGCAAATTAAATTATTCCGACTTTCATTAAACGCTCTAAGCCGAACGCCTAGGCGAAATATTGATGTCGAATAAAAAAGTCAACTTGAGTAAAATACATTTTAGCATCATTTGCTTTTTAAACAGCATCATTATCTTGTTAGCAAGATCGTAAAGTTATCGCACGGGAGTAATATTCAGACTCGGCTGCAGCTGGACTCTGGCCAACGTGGCTTATGGGGCAGTCACAACCCTTGTATGAATGTCCAGACGTTCGTCACGGAAAATTTCCGAGATATTCAAGGAGGAGCGAACGAAAAGCGATGACGCATCAAAAAATTCATATGTAACCATCGATTTCAAGCGATCGGACGTTGCTTAATATTTAAATTGAACATCATAAAATGCAAATTTGCAAACACACGCGGCCTTAAAAATGCACCGACAATGCGTAACGCTTACATAAAAGGATATTTTTATCGCAGCGAAAAGATTAATTCATTTGCGTCATTCAAATAGGAATGATTATCTGTTTTAAATATGATAAAATAATCGATTACGCTGTTTGGCATTGGAATCCACCAGATTATATGTTACAAAATATGAATACTCATTCGCAATGGGATTCAAATGCTTCATTGCTTATAGAGGGTCTTTCAATACGGACGCTCTATTTTTTTTAGGTTTGGGCGGTCATATTTTGAAAGCAACATCTGTAAAATTAATTGTGAACTGTTCAGCAGTGTATGGCAAAACGCCATGAAAGATTATAGAGTTCAACAGTGTGTGCTGTGGCGTGGGCGATCTACCATCCCCACGTAGAAGCGCTGTTAATCTGAGCAGATTTAATTCGCCAGATTAACAGCGACATCTTCCGTCTCTCTTCAGGTGCATTGTGTTATTTTAACAGCGCCATCTCTTGTGGCCCTACGGAGACATTGCATACCGACGGATCGCACCGTTGCCGGTTGGGTAGTGACGCGCAGAAGGCGGGAATCGGGGGAATCGCCGGTTGGCCTTGGCTGCGGGAGGTCGTCCTTCCTGCAGCCAGAACTCTCTCTTTCTCTCTCGTGTGGAATAAATAGTAATTTAGAGAAGAGCGTGTTTCTATTCGATCCATTCATCCAGCAACATCAAGGCTCGATAGAAGAACGGACCCGTAATGTACGGACGTTTCTCGTACATTACGTGATTTTTATCCTCGCCACAACTGTTCTATCGAGTCAACTATTCAACGTTTGATGGCCAAATTCGAGTCGGCAGGTTCGACAAATAATCAGCCAACACTCGTTCATCACTGAAAAACAAATTCAAGAAGGCAATTTTACAAGAACTTCAGCTTGACACAACCCATAAAAAATTCAACTGACCAAGGAACTGAAGGTAAACGACCAACAACAACGCCGTGTGTTTGTTGATTGGGCTCTGGAGCGATTAGAATTAGTTTCACCAAAAAAAAGTCCATTTTCGAATGAATAAATATGTGAATTGAATGAAGTAAATTGTCGGATTTGGAACAATATACGCAAGCACCAAATGCATCCCATTAATGTCACTGTTTGTTGTGGATTTTTCTTCTTCTTGTGATCTAAACTGTATAATATGTGCATTAAACGACAATAAAATGTGGATCCCGCTATTCGAGAGCATGCCACCCCGTTCGCAAAGTGTACAGCATGGTGTAAAACCATGAATTTAAAATTCAATGTCAGCGACGCTCTTTCTCCACTTCTTGCAGTCACTTGCGCTCCGAGCGTGGAGGAAAACTAGAAGAAAAAGAAAGCTAAGCCCTAAATTTAGAAGGAATAACCACATGGTTACCGTGTCCAACTAGTCCAAATTTCAGACCACTGACACATCAAAAGAGCACCTCGCTATCGGACGCCATGCCCGAACATGTTTACTAAACACGGTCTGCGTCCATGGATGCATCTTGGCATGGACACTTTAATATAAAAAATAATTTGAAAGCGAAAGAATTTTATTTATTTAAGAAAAGATAAAAATACAATTAAAAAAATGATTAACAAAACACTAAAAAATTCAAATATTACTTTGAAAAAATGCCCGAAGTAACATTAAGCATCGAGTGTTTCATCATTTAGTCTGGATCTGATTTTGGAAGCCAGGCAACTTGCTGCTGAAAATGCACGCTCAGCCTCCACACTCGTTGGAGGTATCGTCATCACATATTTAAATGCTAGTTCGAGTTGATGACAGCATGAGCTCTCTTTTTCGTATAATAATGTCAATGTGACTGATAAAATTCCTTTCTGCTGAGACACGTACTAAAACTCGCAAAATTCCCGATTTGCCGACAAATTATTTATTTCCGTTGCTGCAGATGAATACTTAAATACTTTGGTGTGATTCGTAATTATATTACGGAGGAATACAAAAATTCTGAAGCCCGTATCTATTATATTTCATATCGATATTTCCATTATTAGAGTCGAGGTGTAGTAAATACATCACTGGTAGGGGGAAAAAAAATACAAATAAATAATAGTAGCCTTCATGGCGCTGGTGAGGTGTACGATTTCTGTTAGATATAAATTTTAATCCCGAATTTTTCGGAATTACGTTTACTATCTATAATTTTGGAACAGCAAGACTACGAAAAATGTAAGGATTTAATGCCTCCCAATATATTCTAACATGAATTGCTTTCAAGCAACCAGACGATGGATTATATTAACACGAAAAATAAGAATTTCAACAAGTAAAGTAGGCAAAAGACGATGAACATCGTACAATACAATCCTAAGCGGATACGCCCTATTATCCCTGACGAACAACCATATGCAACATAAACACATACAACTGTAGAGATTAATCGTTCAGAAAACGCCTCCATCGCGAAGCCACATTTTTAAAGAACGTACCCCGCGTGCTTGAACTCAAATTACACACAAAACGAGATTTTAGATTACACCGAGCATTATTATTAGATACCTTTCAGAGCTGGGATGGTATTTGACGCGCTCCACTTGGTATCCGGCAGGGATGAATAGGACGCAGGATATCTTGTTCGGCGTGAATGGAGGCTGCTGCCCTTTATTGTTTCATCGTTTTGTCGAGCACGATGACACAACTGGGCCAACGAGGATATTGTTTAAAATCGTGCACACTGAGGGAACACAATGCTCGAGCAAACGGGATGAATACGAGTAATTAGAGAGTGATACGAACATCGCTCGGAATGTGGTCCGTTCAACTTGCGCCGCACAACCTTCTCTCGAACCCCTCAATCAAACATCAAAATTCTTTCACATCCTTATCGTTCAATCGGGATCATTTAAAAACACCAATCCGAGCGTCGACATGCTCCGCGCAATCTAATCAATCCAAAAAACAAAACATTTCAGCACACTTAAACGATGATGAAATTCATTGCGAAATTTCAGCGACCTTTTGCATAATATTGTTGCTCAAAATTTTACTATACATTATATTGGCACCATAATTAAAGCCATAATGAAGTCAAATCGTTGCACAATCGACGATGATTAAACAAATAAGCATCGGGTGTAACAAGGTATTTGAAAACGTGACGGACGTACGCCATTACTTGCACATTCATCTTCATCAAAATATAAGCTCCGATAAACGAAAAACGTCACTTATTTTGCACAATATAATTGTGGAACATGATTTAATGACTTTCGACGTATATTGAATGAATTAATCGTGTTAAATTATTGCATCAGCAAATAAATGCATCTCCAACATTGAAACCATATCAATCAATCACCTCATGTGTTTATATAGTGTGGTTCAAAACTACAATGTTATAAATAAATATATTATCTATGTAATGGAGAAATCAGTCACATCATAAAGAACCAGTTACATTTTTGTTGCTATTCCAAATCGTAAAAGGGCCAGATACTATTAATGCAAAGTAATAAATGTTCCAATTTTAATTGCAAGACACATTCCGTCCCAAATAATGATATTATGTGTAATAATGATAAAAAATATAAATACTGAAACTTGTGATATTGTCAGTTCTTAACCTGTTAAGTGAGCATGACGTATATATACGTCCAACGTAAACTGCATCTAAATTGGTTAGGACGTATATATACGTCCTAGATATGTTGAGTCCTAAAGCAGACGGGACTTTTTTTTTTGTTTAACGAATGTGTAAGTTTTTGATACATGTTTTGACATGAATTTAAAATAGGTAGCAAATTTGTTGCACTTCGCTCTTCTTTGGAGGTGGACGTGTACTTAGTAAACAGTGACTTGTAGCATAAGGTAAGATTCAAAGGCAAACTTATAGTTTTAAAATGGAAAGACAAAAAAGACATATTGATGCTCAGTTCAGACTACATAGTAAAAAGCCAACCTATGCCGTCAAAAAACAGCATGACACCTAAACCCTCGCGCTTAGATGAAAGGCATTTGCAAAGAACAAACGAAAGGGAATTAAAAATAAAAAATGTCGATTTCATTACAAAAAAGGAAAAAAACCTACATACTGGTATCCGAAAATATATTTCATTTTTTTAAACTGTATTTTTCCATTTTTTTATGTGCTTTTATTTTGTATTGTTAATTTCTTAATATGTTTTTGTATCTAAATAAATAAAAAAATATTTGTTTCGTTGTTTTTTTTTATAAATTCTAAGCATCGTTAAAAAAATTAATAATATGAACTCATCCCTGGTGGGCGGGACGTATATATACGTCTTATGAAAAATGTGCACGCCTACTGTATGTTGCGTTTTTGAAAAGGAACATCCCCGCTTAACAGGTTAAGAATTTTTTAGTTAAAAGCTGATTTCATGAGTTTTTTTGTTATTTAGATATGAGAAGTAATAATTTTTATTTTTTGTTTGAAATTTTTCAACAAAAACATATTTTTTTTGCTTTTCAAATACACACTAACCAAAAAGTGTCAAAAGTCCAGGTTAGTTACTAATTTAAGTAAAACATGTTCTTTTTTGAAAACTTGTTTCCATTATCAGTTATATACATTTCGATTACAGGTCGCGGTTAACGGGGGATAGCAATCGACGAGGGTATATATATTAATCATCTGGTTCTGTATTACAAAATAATAATCTATGCTTAAAATGTTCATAGAAACGTATAGAAATAAAAATACAATGAAAATTTAATGTTTTATTGCTGATTAGTTTCAAATTTGAGCCAAGATAAGCCTCATTTATTTAAGACACTTATTTTCTTTCATAAGTGTGAATTACTTCTATATATAGCCGATAATTACAACCTCCATGGAAATTATTTCACATGTGAATCATTTTGTATTTTCAAGCCAACTTCAATGAAATATTGCCTTCAATAAAATTTGAATCTCAATTATCTCCTTTTGCATATGATTAGCTACTAATTGTAGATTTATTGAGAAAAACGAATAAAAAAATCTTTTTTCGAGTTCGATCGAAAAAATCGGTAAAACCGTTATTTGTGGAAATTAATGTATACTAAAGATGATATGGATATGATCCTTTCCCTTGAATGGATATTGACGAGGACTTAATCATACAGTGGATTGCAGAAAAAAGCTCTTTAATAATTGACATGAAATCTAATATCTTAAAAGGTTGATGGAAATTATTCGCAACCAAAACATTGATTACATAGTTACGAAAGAAAGTTGATTTCGATGTTGAAAAACTGACCGTTTCCTGCTTAAATACAGAGATTTAATCTATTTTTTAACAAGAAATTTTAAGAAGGAGTTCAGCATAACAAGCATCATACAGTTAATCGATTGAATTATAAAGAGGTCAAACTAATAAGTAAAACCACTTTGTTTGGGATTTATTGGCTACAAAAAGACCTTGGACTCGATAGTACTTCAGCAACAATTGGAGGACTGAACAGAATAGAATAAAAATAATTTGACCTAATAAAAAATATTTATAAATGAAATACTCACAATGGGATAACTCACGGATCTTTTAACACGAATAGAGGAGAAATGATGGAAGTGCTGGAGATTTGCGTAATTGACTATACAATTTGAAGAAAAATTTAAATAAACACCGACTTTTTGTTCTTGAAAAAACACTTAAGAAAAAGATCCCGTTTAAAGTAGATAAATATGAAAACAAATTTCTTTCAAAACTAATGTTTATTTTCATTGCTAATATTTTATTATTTTTATTATTATTATATATATATCTATATTTTTAAAATGTTTTTTTATTATTAATATTATTATTTTATTTTATTATTTTTATTATACATTGTATTTCATTTGTTTTTATGTAATATGGCGTAAGCTGTTTTTAAATGTCTAAATAAAAATAAATAAATAGATATACAAATATTTACAACGAGATTTTAACGAAAGTAAATATACAAATTTGTATGTTAAAAAAAAATAAGTTGCTCTTACTTGTTTTATTGATCAATAAATCGATTAGAATCTAACCATTGTGGTTAAATCTAACTCGTTATTTGGCAGTCAAATTAATTCACTATAGAATGATGAGAAAAAAAATAGGTCAATTTTAAATTCAGCTTTACATGGATACTATATTTGTATATCCGCCACTTATGAAAGTAAATACGAGCAAATCCATTTATGACGATAAGACGTACAAGTTCACTCATCTCTCGGGATCGCACAGCATGCATAAAGCTTGTATGTTAGTAAATGAGCCTTAACACTGTTATATATATGATATGATAGCTCACAATATTTGTTAATTTCTTCTCGTAAACATAAACAATACACATGTGTGCCTTCACTTTTAGTAGCAAACGAATACCTTTGTTGAAGCTTGAAATCAATTAACTTGGGTTATCATTAATAGTCGATAAATTTGGGTTATCGATCGCTACAAATCTACAATATACGTAGCACTATCTGACCGGAAATCGTGAGACAGAGACGGGTGTCTTGCGTCTCATCATACACTCGTGTCGTAAAAGTACCCATATACATCTAAACATTCTCAATATATATTTTTTTTTTTTTACAAAAATTCGTAAATGTTCATACTTACTATTCTTACTTAAAGAATCTTAATCGTCATTAAATTTAGGTTAATTATCTTCAGATAAGCTATTAAATATTTTTTAAACAAAAATAAGACGACTTTCTTTCGTGTTGTCTCGGGTGCAGACGTTTGTTTTAACAAATAAGATATTCTCATCATTCATATCGTTGACCAATTTTGTTATTCCCCCTTGATTGTTCGAGTGAGTGGCGTCAGTAGCTGAGTATGCTGATGCCATGCAATTTGTACTTAGTTAAGTTTAATTTATTGAGTTTGTTTCACTATCAAGCTTGTTACACGCTGCGGCGGAACTGACAGTAAAATGGATTTACATTAGAGCATAGCGTGTATGTTCTCCGGTTTGAAAGGGTTAACGTGCAAGAATGTTCTTTCCAATATACTCATCGAATGGTTAACAGGATGAACTAAGAGAAAATATTTTAGTATTCAACAGTACATTTTAGTAAATCAACCAACTAAACCGAAATAAATCTATATTTTTGACGGGTGTGGGTACGTAATTTACAATGCGTGGATAAGAATATTGAATGCATCATGTCTTAGAACCAGGGCTTCGAATCGTTATATTTTTCATTTCGGTTTTGGTTCCAGATATGTTCCTAACATATAGTACCTAGCGGTTTTATCGGTTATCGGTTTCGTTTCGGTTCTAATCCATGCATATAACTATTTTTATTATACCATATCATGATTGATTATGACGAACGAAGACTTGGAATCCGAATTACGCCTCCCGTGGATAAAGGTCAATATCGAATGTGAAGGAAGTACAAGTATGTCGATGTTGATAGCTCAACGATGCAATAACGAGTTGGACGTAACTAACACTGCGATCCTCACGTGGCTGTCGATCGCAGCTAATTACTGACTGCTCCTCGCGTCTTATGCAACCCTGACTAATGAATGATGAACGCTGTGACCACTTTCGACGAACTTTAGCAGCCGCATGTTGCGAAACGTGACGAAGACACGATGCGTCGTAGATTACACTCGGGCAACTTGAATCCACATTGTTTGGCTTTAATTCAATGAAGTCATTATAACGAGTCAGTTTGGGAAGCGCCGATTTGCATACACTCTGCTGCACTGCAGTAATAGCGTTATAGTAGTGTCGTTTACACTAATTATTAATCGTTTAGTCTTCATAAAATCCTACATTATAAAGTGTATCAAGCTTGGATGCTACAAGTAAACCATAGCTAATTTTCATTTACGTAATTAACCCTCTTGCACAACATTACTAAGTAAATTTTAATCTAACTGAAAACACAGACAAATCGGATGAATTGTCGTGACTGCTTATGTTCACTTAAATTCAATACCAAATGCATAATCGATCAATGTAATCATTTTAAATTTCAATAATTTGACGCCATTCAAACAATAAGCGAACCGGATCGCAGATCCGTTTGGATAAAACTGTTGAGACAAACGACAAATGAAGATGCGTCATTTTTTATATGACAATGGATTCCCTTTTTGCAGGACACGTTTAGGGATTGCTGCACAAAGTTTCCGGAACAAGAAGTACAACAATAGCATTCGAGTGCTGCGTGAATTAGACTCGGAACTCTTTGTGTGCAAAAAGCTCGGAAAGTTCCCACGCACTCGAGTCCCGGGTATCTACAAAACACGCTCCCTTAAATATAAAGCCATACATGCTTTAAAAAACACACACAATGCCTTGAGTGACATCCCGCCAATTTCGTCGACCTTCAATAAGTCATGATGAGGAGCACGTTTTTCAAGCTTTCGAATCGAAAGCTAAAAAACATTTTTTTTCGGATCGGTCAAACTACGATTCCATTGCTCGTGTCCAAAATAAATCCATCTCTGGTCGAAATATGAAACTTTAATGTGGCAAGATAAGCGCGTATGCTGCGGAGAAATACGGGTTTGTTTCTTCGATGTGTGTCAATTGGAACATCTGAAACGCATTTCGGCAATTTTACGACTATAAAATACGACCCATTGAATATTATTTTAAGTTTCATTGACACTTAGCGTCCGATGGCTGCTTATCTATGTGCATTACGTACCGAATCTCTATGCGCTTTATTATGATGCAAACTTGATGAGGAACAATTGTCAATGCACCATTTTAAATTTCTAAGCATGTACATTCAAACCTCTTTTTGTGCGATTTCGAAGTTATGCGGTTTTTTAAGGATTTTTTTTTTTGTTTAATTCATAAAGAGTACGTATCAATTTTGGATAAAATAGGAAATAAATCATCAACACTAACTGAAATTTGGTAAAAAAATATAATTTGGGACTGTGTAAATCACATTGCATCTGATATCGCTGAATTAAGACCGCGCCCTTTACAAATTGATTTCATTTCTTTGCATCATTCCAATGTTTCGACTTTAAAAAATACATTCTCCAAAGTAAATTCCAATTACTTGCGGAATTATAGTTATTTTAGTGACGCTGCAACTTGGCCGGTCTTACCATAATGAAATCTTTTAACGCGTTTTTCTCGAAACTACTTTTTTTTAATACGGTTGACATCATATCTCAAGTGTTAATTAATTAATTAACTTCAAACTGAGTACGAATCTTTTCTATATAACCCTCTATCATTCTTATCAATATATATATTTTTAACTATTTGAAAACAAATTAAAACTGTGACAAAATGAGAACAAAAAATTACTTGACTGATTTTTTTTAAGCAGTCGCCATTTTGTGATTTTTTTTTTTTTTTTAGTTAGGGACTAAAGTGACATCTTGTTAATTGTCCATATCAATGATGATATAGGCACTGGGTGTACTATTTATTCTTCTGAAGAAACCGATTTTAAGTCATATCGAAAATCACAACGAAAATTATCATACAGCGACGACAGTTTGTAATTGAAATAAATAGTATTTCTCTAGTGGATGTCATATATCCTTAAAACTGTACCAATGATGCAAGACGTTCTTTTAATATTACCAAAAATGTTTTAATTTCCTAATTGTTTTCCTGTTTTTTTTATTAACTTTTTTTGTGCGATTTTGGATATATTTTATATAGCTGTTTCAAAGTTATGCGGTTTTTAAGTCATAGCTTTTTTAAGTCAAGGTTTCTTTTTGTGTAATTTAAAATCCATGGAACGCATCTTCACTTTTTCTATGAAAGTCATAGTTTTTTTTGTGTGTGAATGCATCTACTGCACAAAAAAGGTTTTTAGTGTATTGTGAAATTTATCTTCTAGCATTGCACCACTGTATTTACTGATAATAGATATAGCAAATAAACATGTTTTTTCAAATAAAAAAAATCTGAGACGAAGAGTTCAAACACTAAACGTTAAGATAAATAAATAATCAGAGTCAAATAAATCGCACAAAGAGAAAATTTACAGATGATAAAACGTGAATCTTTTATCGACAAGTGGTTAATTTATGATTCAAACTACTTAGGATTGTCTTTCCTGCAGAACTATAAAATATTACCAGAAGATAATACTTTATTATCTTCTGGTAATATTTTATAAACATAATATATTATTTAAATATTTCTTCCGTTGAAGTTTTGCATCCAGAGCCATAACAATGATAACAGTTTAGGTTTCAAATTTGTTTCCAATTACTAACGTAGCCATTTCATTAAAGCAGTCCTTATGACGAATCCTAATGGTACAAGCATTTTATTGGCTTTTATTTAAGTTTTTCTTTTCTGACTTTCACGAACTGTTACTGCATCTGCAATATTGAATCTCTACTAAAGTCAATGTATAAAATCGATAGGATACCTAATTTTATACTTGATATTTGTTTTTTTTTTGCATGCGATATCAATAAATCTCATTTTAAAAACTATTGGCTACACTCAGTGTAAATAAAAAAAAAATGTCTACGATTATAATGATGAAGTTTTTCTTTTTATTTATGCCTGAATTTACAGCCATTCTCTGTTTAGATATCTATAATATTATAAGATAAATTGATGAACATTCAACCACCAAATATTATCTTTATAATATAATCTGGGTTCAACTTCAAGCTATATAGTTAACCCTCCTATAGCGTTCATTTTGTTTGGGGTGTCTTGTTTCTATAGTGTGGTCCCTATCTCGACGCTATAGAATTTATTAAAATAATTAATAAATCCCAATCGAACGTTTGGACCAGGTTGATTCTGATTTCTTGGATCTGAAAATGTAAATTCAAGGAGGATTCATAAATTTTGGCATAATAACATCCCATTTAAAAACTGCCATAAATAAAAACTCCATAAAAACACACGAAATTCTAAGAAAAATAAATTACGGAAATTACCAACATCCAATCTGCGATACGGCGCAATTTGATGATTCAAAAAAAAACAGATTACGAATCAATGGTGATTAATTAATGTAAATATTTTCGATAAAAATAATATATTAAAGTATACAAATGTGTATATGGATATACACATCACATGGCCAACACTTACAAACCGTATTTTGCACAAAATAATTGTCACAGTTTATTTGATACGTTAAAAATAGTTTGATGACGTCAATGTATCATTCAAATTCGTAATTGTTGAACTGAAGCACCAGAAAATCATGTTTTTTTCTAAAAAATATTATTAGTATCTTATTAGCAAATAAATTAAATTCTCTTTTGCAGGACTCATCTTGGAAGGGATTTAATCAGAGCTACACATTTTTATGGAGCATTTAAATAATCTGCATCCTTTTTTGCACTCTTCTGCTTCTTAATTTATGGGCTACAAATATTATTTGGGTTAGTATCAGGGGTTGATTTCAAGACATTTTCGAGATATTTTGTGTTTAAAAATACATGTTGATGTTTGAACGAATGATGAATGAGACTCAGGGAATACGCTCTGTATTATAGAAATATTACCGAAAATTAAGCATGGTTTTTGGTCACTGTATATTGGGAATGAGCCCAATTTTTTAAACATACGTCCAATAAATCTTCATAAGCCAACTGATATTTAAAAAATGCGGGAAAACATCGCAAAATAAGATTTCAGCCAAAATCATAAAATTATGCTTCATGTACGTAACCATCAGCTGACAAGAATACATGCATATGTTTCCTGCGCGCAATGTGTTAAGTGTTAAAAGTCTCAATCGAGCATTCTACTGTTATTGAAACTGAATGCATTTTCTAAATCGTCCGGCTAAATATTTACAGGCGCCGTAATTGTCAACGTAAAATCATCAATTATGCACTCAATTACAATAAAATGGGATAAAAACGTTGTAATACAATGTCTAGCGACAAACCTGTCTTACTGGTTATTAGCATCTCGACGTCGGTAGCACCTTCCTCCTCTTTTGACAAAAACATTGACTCACGCCGCTCAATTCACTGTGCACATTATATCAAACATCTTCCAGCACATTATTAATGCAAACACGAGTTCCACATGTCGTCTCAACCCAACGTCTACATCTATCGCCGAGCAAATACTGATTTCAAACACTTTTTATCACCAAACTTCGATAAAGACCTCGTCAATGGAGCCTACGACAGATAAACGATCCAACACATCACATTTACTGTAGAATTTCAATACAAATAAAATGCATCGTTGCACTTAAAAAAGTGACTTTTGAATATCCCGCTGAAAATATCCGCTCTCAGGACGCGACAGTCAACAGTCGATCGTTCATATTATCAATGATCGTTGCATATTAATAGCTGTTATTGTATAAAATTCTTTTTAAATTTATATCAGCCAGAAACGCTTCGTAGATCGAACACAAATGCGCCTCTCCCCGTGGTCGGGTCTGGACTGAAGTTTACAATTATTTCGCTTGGACGACGAGGAAAACCCGACAAGGAATTGGTCATTTGAAAGGAATGCGCTCGATGCACTTTATACGTTGCCTACTCTGTTTATTACCCAATATTCCAGAGATTACACCACGCCTTTATTGGTTATTTCATATTTTAATGATCCCTCGTCTAAAAAAAATTAATAAAATGCACCTGAACAACAGTAAATTTCATTTAACCCTATGGTTATTGAGATAGCTCTTGTAGCGCACAGCGTTCCGAAAATTTCAGTATCGTAAATGTAAAGTTTGACATCATAATATATAACTCAACATGTGAGTGCATACTCATCAAAGCATTAAATAATGTGTATGAGGTGTTCATAAAACTAAACAATTGCAATTTAGATGAACTCAAACACAAGAATGATTCAAAATCAGAACAAATCGGAAATTAATTTGACGAAACTAGAAACATATGAATATTCAACGATAAGAGGATAACTTGATAGAGTTTCAAAAATCTTTGAATAATAGGAAAACATAATGATTCACCATGAATAAATGACTTTCACATCGGCTATAATATACAAGACAGCTCAATGCAATTAAGCGTTGCACTTTTATAACTTATGCCAATGTGTACAGTTCGAACTTGCAATAAATAATGCACTTATTTATCGAAATCATTCGATCATTTACGTTTAAATCTATAAAAATTGCGTAAATAACAATCACGGTCAATGATCAAAAAGAGATTTTTCGAAGAAGTATATACTATTCAATCTTTGATATATTTTTATCCCGTTGATCAGTAATTGCGCATATATGCGATTGTTTAAAGTCGAGTAATGAGCATTTTCGCACATTGAGTGCGAAGATTATTGAATCGGAGACAGAGACGGATGTCTTGTGTTTCAACATACACTCGTACATCGATGGCAAGGTCGAGCTGTAAAGGCACCCCTACACGTTTTAATATTCTCAAATATTCATAGCGCCTCATTTTCAATACCGTGCTTTTATTTCTAATATTAACATTATTATTTCTTTCTAGATCTATGTTGAACTCGGTTTAAAATTAATTCACTAATCAAAGGATTAAAAGCAAGTAGTTTCTTGCTATAAGCCAATTTATATTGAAAACCATTTATATTGGTGCCCAGCGCGTTTGATGATGAAAAATATCGTTTGAAATTTAAAAGAGTTATTCTGTTTAATTAGGAATGATAAAAATAATGAATTTTATTTTGTTGGTTTTATTATAACTATGAACAAACATACAAACATTGATTTTTATATATAAGATCTATTGTAAGTTACTGTAATACCTGTATTATTTGAGTAAGTGCAAACAATAAATTGGCAAAGTTTTATCGCAATCGAATGAACGGTATGGCAGCGCATTAAATACGGACAAACAAACATTGATTTTTACATATTACTATAGCAAATATCCGGTACACCTTGTAATGCCATACTTAAAGATATAAAGTGTATATATTTTTTAGTTAGATTTAATTCAGTCAGGCGCATATTTTGGATGTGGTTGCTTAGCCACACGCGCTTAACTGAGAGGTTAGGATCCATGCGCATACGTGCGCTCTCTCTAATCTCGAAAAGCGACTGTCGACAAACTTAGTAAAACCGGGAATGCCATTATCGCCTCTCGGCATAGTTAACAAATGACTTTGTTTAACTTAGCAAAGCGGATCGGACGCCGGACAGACATGAGACATTGATTTTTATGTATATAGAAGATATTATGCCTATGTTACTCGCGGAATCTTAAGCAATAAATGGACGAAGTTTTATTGCAATCCGATGAACGGTATGGCAGCGCATTTCGAACGAACAAAACCCAATTCATTTTTATATATTAGATTAACAACAATCAAGAACTCGCCTATAATGTTTAGCATGCGTCATTTTTTGTAGATGAAAAACCGCCGATAACAACACGCTAATTTTATGTGAATTTATTGGATTATTTACAAGCTTTATCAAGGATTAATAATTTAAAAATAAATAAGAGTTTTAGTGATGGATTTTGAGTCCAATATTTTGCTAGTGAGTACCAATTCTATTTATCATTTTAATGGTGGCATTGCAAAACGTAATGATAAGAAACCTGAAGGTGCGAATTGAACGAAAGCGCAAGCAAAAACAAAAATAATGATGTTTCGTTGAAAAAGAACTGCGTCAATAATTTTAAACAGCGAGTGATCATAAAAATGTAAAGATCTACACAGGTCGTAATTTGGGCCAAAATTAGCGTTAAATGTTGCTCTCAGCTCATATTTTAAGATCATGTATGCATGTTATGATAGAAAAAATAATGGCGAATAAACAAAAGAGGGATTCAGCCCAGTACAAAATGATCAAGCTATTACATTAGCGTTATACTAATTTGACATTTCTAGTTAAGCGAGCATTTAAAGCGATTGCAATTTGCAATATTTATCAAGTAATTAATATAAAAGCAAGGATTTATGTGCATATTGAGCTCGCATGCATCGCGAGGCACGAGACTTCGGGATCGAAAAGGTCGACTTTAATCAGTAACCGGGGAATCAAATTCGCGATGAAACTGTGATCCGAGAGAAGCGGGCAAAATATGCATTCGTTTGTGCAAAATTAGAGCGATTTCAATCAAGCAAACGAACAATATGCGACGGGCTTCGCAATAATCCGCATTAGGGTTCCGCGGAGAGTTTCTGCACACAGTGGCAGAAGACTTTCGAGTTTTCCGACGCGAGTGGAAAATTCCGAACGCCCACTCGCGGTTTATTAAAGAAAATTGCGTGGGTTTCGACGACAGCGAGGGTCGCCCACTCGACCTGTGACCTTAAAAACCACCCCTGAATTGCAGCCGAGGGTCGATCCATTCCACAGCGTCATCGATCGACTGCGCAACAAATGCAAGACACACAAATTGAATACTAAAAATAGCCTCATATCGGCCAAATGTCGAATGTGGGGTGGCGATATTATCAAACGACTCTAATTTTAGCCTCTGTCCTAAAAAATTCTAAATAATTATAAATAGACGGTATTATAAACGTATCACCGATGTTAATTAAAATTTATACTCGCTTATCGAATTACATCGGCATATTAACCGACGATTGGAAAATCTTGTTGTAATATTCGCATTGCATGATCCGCCGACCGTCTATTGTAATAAATAAAGCAATTTGCTCAATGCGACGTTAATGCATGACAATCTATTGTGTTGTGGAATCATCGTCAGACGGGATGACTCGACAAAAATAACGAAGCAAACAAAAAGCTCAAAAAACACCCTCGCAACTTACCCGGATTGCATTGATAATAAAATCGTATTCCCGCATTGCAAATGTCCATCCGATGCAAGTCTAAGGGTTCTTAAAAATATGATTTCCGAATGGAATAACAAATACGGTATTTTTAGACAGACGATGTGCATGCAGAAATCTCGCAACGACAACGCTTATTCAATTTCGATCCGGCAATTGAAGCACAATGCAAATGAGTCAGGCGACTTATTGCGACTCGCAGATATGATAAAATAATTATTTCTTCCCGGAAGGCGTTTTTACAAGAATGATATCATAGCCTGGCATCCGTCCATGTAGCATCCCCATGAAAATCACATGTACACCCGTATATTTCAAAAGGATGATTCAGAAGATTTACCATACGTCATACAAGTTGAACGAGCGAAATAAATGAATAGTCAAGCAGTGAACTTACAAGAGATCTGACTATGATTCAAATAAAAAATAAAGTCATCCAACCAACGAGAAATTCATAATTTTGTTTAGCGATGAAGCTCACTTCACAATGGATGAATTTATGTATGGCTGTTGTAAATCCTTGTGTTATTCAAGAATGATGTCAACACCCAAAAACAGTTACTGTTTGATTCTAAAAATGCTGTTGATGTAAAGGCTAAGCGATTTCAATCCGATTTTAATTAAATTTTTATGACCGCAATTGAATCATATTGATGAGTCTTATATCTATTTCCAGCAAATTGAGCTAAATATCATACAACTCGAGGAAACGTTACATCTGGATGTCAATTGGATGATCGTAGCATTTTCCTGCGACATTATTTCTAGATACCTAAGGGGAAAGAACAATGGACACAAATTATCTAATCTTTCGACGAAATTCTGCCGATATCTGAATTTTAGTTGTCGAAACGTTCAACGTAGTGCAGATAACGTAATTTTACAGCAAAACATCATGGATATTTTGATTGAGGATCGCTGGATATATTTATTGAAATTGCGCGACATAAAACAACTGGTAATGGATGTGCAGCCACAATTGAAGGTGCTCGCATATCGCAGTGACGATGTTCTGAACGCAATCCATAACAAATTATGAGGGACATCCAGAAAGTAAGTTTACAACATTAATGAAAAATCGAAGAATGCTTTGGAGCTGACAAGAGTCGAGATCGACACGATATATACACACGGCTCATCCCCCGTCACGATATAGTCCAGAAAATCTTCTCTTTCCTATGCAAAACGGTCCAAAAATTCATGCACGGTGGTCACATGATTTTGATTTGGTTTGGTGTAAGCATTCTGGGAATCCATCTCGCACACAACTCATCAAAACCAAGTTTTTTCGGCACAATATCACCAAGGTGTCATCGAGAAATGTCAGGAAGTTCTTCGTGAAGGTCGTCAAGCGTCATCTTTTCGCATTCAATTTTTTGCACAAGTTCAGAAATTACTGATGGTCTCCCATTCTCTCCCCTTACACGCCAGGTGCATTAACTTTCTTCCCTAGAGTTCTTGTAACCATACTACGATACAGTCCAGTAAATCTCCCTCTTGTGCAAAACGATCCAAAAATTCACCTTGGGCACCCATCTCGCATACAATATCTTGTAACCAAATTTTTTTGACACAATATCACCGAGGAGAAATATCAGGAAATTCTTAAAGGAAGGTGGTCATTTCGCCCTTATTCTTCAATGCACAAGTTCATCAGAAATGAATGTTGATCTCCTTGTCTCTTCGTGAGTGTCAGTATGGGCTTTTTCTGAGCAACCTAATCCTTTTTGTGACATGTGTCGACTCATCAAATTATGACCATAAACTTCCTCGAGTTTCCAATGGATATTCGGAAAGGAGGATCTCGCACGAACGTGATGTGGTGGGAGCGCGTGACGACCTCTCCATCTGAAGAATTTACTGTGACTGAACAAAATGGGTGACAAACAAGCTGATTGGTAGGATCTTCCTTACACGCCAGGTGCGCCTAAACCAAAAATTTCGGCTTCAGAAGTCCTTGTAACCTTACTTTCTAGATGATGCTCGCTCATGGAAAGACACAGATTAGCTCTTACAGAATATTCTACGGACCTAAAGGAATAATTCATAAACGTTTAAATCAATTCGCGCATAAACATAAATAGATGCGTTAACTTTCCGTTTATTGGGACCATATAAATGTTAGTTAGACCATATAACGAATTAGTAACTTGAGATTCGCGGATGACACCACACTCATAGCGGCCAACGAGGAAGAACACAAACATTTACTGTGTCATGTCGAAGTGGAAAATGAAGCCTGTGGGTTATTCATAAACAAGATGAAAACCAAAATATTGAGAGAACAGGAACTTCAAAAACGGTTGTAGCAAAGAAATAACAAGACGTGCTCAAATAGCAAAACATGCTATGACCAGATCCACCCCTACATGGAGGAACCGCGAAATCTCAAAAACCACTAAACTCCGCCTAGTCTAAACGCTCGTATTCTCTGTGTTTTTATATGGAGTGGAAATATGGACGTTGCGCAAAAACGAAAAATTAATACATTCGAAATGTGGTGTTTTCATCGCATACTGAGGATTCCGTAAACTGCCAAATAAACAAACCAGTCCATCCTAACGGAGCAGTGTGTCAGGGAAGAGAGGAAGAAGACGGTCACCACGAAGATGGAGCGACCAAATGAAGGAGGTCTTCGACTTAACCCTCACTATAGCCCTGCAGACGGCGGAAGACAGTTTGGAGACGAATATAA
Source organism: Stenopsyche tienmushanensis (assembly GCA_008973525.1). Lineage (NCBI taxonomy): Eukaryota > Metazoa > Arthropoda > Insecta > Trichoptera > Stenopsychidae > Stenopsyche > Stenopsyche tienmushanensis. The sequence continues at coordinate 302,222 of WACJ01000533.1, read as the reverse complement.
GCTCCTTGGTCATAGTCACGAACCTCAGTCATGAGGGAAAGAAATGTTACGAACAAGACCTCTACTTACAAACTCTTAAACATTCACAAAATAACATTTTAACAAAGTGTGCTCAATAATATTTTCAATTTAAAAATTACAATATATCAACCGCTATTATAGCATGAAAATGATAAAAGTCAACAATATCGCGCGGAAGGATCACACCACTTTTTGTATGGGGCTTTTAATCTCAACGGCATCAATTCATGTTTCCGGCCCATATGAGATGTTTCCAAAGCGTGCGCTATCCGACACTATCTCGACGTGTCGCCGAAAAAAAAGCACCGAAGAAGCAATCGGCGATATCTCGAGGGAAAGATAATGAAATATTTTTCAGCGAGTTTCAGTATTATTGTACATATTTCTGGGGGATAATTCGTTTCGGAAAGGCTCGGTTGTCGGGGAAATTAATGCCAGAGGTGGAAGCGAGTCGAATTGCGGCTTCGGGTCTAAAGGGGTGTTAAGTTACTTGGAAAATTTGATAAAGGCGTTAGAGAAATCAAATGAAAATTGGAAAAAGTGGCAATTTTACCGTGACGAAATACGAAGAGTGGTATCGGTGCGACGTTAATTCGAGTCGGAAAAGTTTGAACGCCGTAGGGGATGTCTGAAACGATACGACGATTACCGATTTAACGAAGGGCGATACAACGAAACGAATGAATATTCTTCCGTCAACCCTTCGATTGCTACGGTGTATTTTGATATTGTTTGTCGTCCTCGTTAGTTTTACAATCGACGATATATCGTATTTTAGCACTCGAAGGGTTAAACACGTTCTTAACGTTTTAATTAGCCACAAATCTGATCGACTGGAACGATCAGTCCACAACGGATCATATACCTTATGGGTTTCCACTCCTATAAACAATAATATTTTCCATGCGTATGTTCGATAAGAGATAATCTTTTATCGGTAATTTGCTATTATTATCTGTAGAGATTATTTCTTGTTTACGATCTGAATAGAAGTTCCGGGAATCGTCAATGGTAAATATCCGCCGTCAGGTCGAACGACACTAATTTTGCTCTTCGACTATCCTGTGCTAGTCGTGTCTTCATTTTATGCGCCATTTTATGGATATAAACCGTAATATCCTTCCACTATTAAATATAGATCCTCGTCGAGCAGTTGTGTTCTCAGTTGCGTCGCAATTTTGTGTTCTCCAAATGGCTATAACTTTTTCCGTACAAAATGAGAACTCAATCGAACAAAGCTCTGAACGTACTCAATTCACGAGCAATTGAAATATGAAACTCCAATATTCATTTAAATTGATTTCGATTGATCGCCGCGGTCAAGGTTCGACTGCATCATTTATAGTCGAGTTCCTTCCGCAGTTTACCTTCCGAGTGCAGCTTGTTAATAATGGACGACCGCATTATCGATCACAATACCGAACTCGTATTGCGCCTCTTTTCAAGTGTATCGATACAAATAAAGCAACCGAAGCAATCTTAATATGCATGAGAATCAGCCCTTTGATACTTTATTAATGGACGAATTTGTATCGTCGTCCTATTTGCATTGATGCAATGTTGGCTAATTTGAAAGACGCATGCAACTCCAATATCAATATCAAACGACAGACATGAAATAAGGCCGACTGAATTTCCGTATTGATTTGAAACTGTATCTCAAAGATAACCGATTTCCAAGCGAAACGGGTAAATAGATGTCGGACCTTATAATCATAAAATTATTCAAGTTATTTGAAGAAACCAAAGCATTTCCAGTATATTGAATATTTGCATCTCTGCTTTAATTATAGTCAATCCTTCTATAGCGTTGAGATAGGGAACATACTATAAAATATAGATACCCTAAAACGCATTTTACCTTATGCTTATGCAAAAGACGCCGCAAACTAAGTGGACGCTATAGGAGGGCGGGCTGTATTTTCAATCCTATGTTGAAATATCGATTTGTCTGATATTGTTTCTGATGATATGCTTGAATTGCTAAACATCGCAAATTCTTACCAAAATTGCGACACAAAAAACAAGAAAATTTGGTAATGCGCAAAACAAAAATGCAGAAATAGTGCAAAACGTATCACAGTGCCACAATGTATATAATTTACGTTTGAATTTCGACGTCTATATATCGCCACGCCGCACTTTTGGCGTAAATTTCTCGCAAAGATGCAACGCTGCTTTACACAGTCAAATCAGTTTTCTCGCGTTAATATAGGGACGTTTATTATTAAGATCCTTCACGATATTCAGTATGTCTTCGATGAATAACAAATTACCTTTGACAAATTGAAATTTACTCGCTGAAAAATTCGGATTCAAAGATTTGTGACAAATGTGTTTCGAGAGAACAATCAAATCAATGAAAATAAAAGAGTTTAAATATTTATTTTACATAACCACGTCACATATACTCAACAAATTTGCCGTGCAATGTGATTTCGATCGTCGCAAAAGCGACGACCCGTTACCAAATGGTCATTTAGAGCTAAAATGCATCGTTCAGGTATGTTGGAATTATCGAAATGGAGGGGGGATATTGTTCATGTTTGCACGACTGCACATCGGCCTTGTCGATTTGTGTGCATTTTTTAAAAGAAAATCACTCAACAAGAGGGGACCCGAGCTGATGATGACGCACCGACATGGCTTCTAAGCAATATTTCCGGAATCGATATTGATCGGGATCAACGATGACGTCAATCGACGGCCGTGAACGTCATCGGACAACGGACAAAGTGAAACATAAATACATGTTTTTTATTTGAATTATACGAGGGTAGTTCCAGAAGTATCCGACCTGATGCATGGACGGCGGTTGTTGTTTAAAAAAATATTACCACGGTATAATGTACCTCAGTTTGTGACCAATTTCAAAGTCTACTTTTTATTCTAGCAGTCTGCTCCTTCGTTTATAAGATTAAAATATTGAATGGCAGAGTTTAAACGAGGACGTACGAGCTGCCATTATTGACGGAGAATTTGTACATGAGAAAGCTGTGCGCAAGACGGGTGCCGCGTTTGCTCCCAATGCAACATGTCTCATGCATCCTATTCGCTTTTTGTCAAGTCGGGCATTTCTGAGACTAGCTTCGCAGTGTGCCGATGATGCGCCGAGGCGAACGAACGACGAAAAGGGGAGATCGCTCTGCGTTAGCTGGGTTCGATGGACGAAGCGTCGGGAAGACGAGGAACGGATCGGGTGCATGCGGCGGCGGCTGCAACGCGACTGCGCATTTTATTACTGCGATTAAAAAAGAAAACGCAACGACGGAAGCGAATTCGCCTTCGGAATTCTCGGAACGCGATGACGTCTGTGTGAAGTTTCAAAAGTTGCCAGTTGGCGTCGGAGTTGAATTTTCATCTCGCGGGTAAAAAATAAAAGCAAATAGGTTCGAACTCGCCGCCGGTGCATATTTAAAACCCGTCTTCTGAAGGTCAAGTCTGAATCGATTGCATGTAAACAAATGCCTTCTGCGACGCAACCGGGAGAACGAGCCGGATTTTGCTGGAAAAGTCCGAAAGGAATTCCCGGAGCATTCGGGAGTGACGCGACTTTCGAAATTGGCGCACGGAAGTGTCAGACGGACGTAAACATCGATGCCGCGTGTTTGCCGCGCAATGCACTCAACAATATGGACGTCGCAGGACGGGAAGGTTCTGGAAGCATCCGGGATGTGAGAAGGGCACCGTTTAAAAATATGTGCATATATAATAGACGTTCACATTGCATTCGGAATCACATAGCATGAATTCACTGACACTTGTGCGAGTGGAGTTCGGCCGGAGCACAGACGAGGAGTTCGGGACTGATAGGTTAGATTTGCAGAAAGCGCAATGAGGACGCCCCGCGGTGGCCGCCCAAAACGGAATGGAACAGAGCAGAGGCGGCCGATGCCACCGCGGCTGCGACGTACTGCCCCATCAGACAGAGATGGCAACAGCGACGCACGTCGGCGCCGCGCTACGAAAAACGCGGGAACTACGCAAATGTCACCTTCCAACCACAACATGCTGCATTTTCCTCGACGCCGATGCGACCCCTGTCACAACCGACGCATTTTAAAAATATCAACATCATCAACAAAATGCAATAACAACGACCCGAAAACAAATTGAAGATGTACTTTCAAAGAGCAAAAAAATTGAAATACTCAACCCTACGACGAGGATGCACTCACATGTTGAGTACGCACTAGAGCGATCCAGTCCATATGTTGTCCTTTCCATTTATTCTGATCAGCCTTGCCGATTTTTATAAGAACTTGTTAAATGGGCGGGACTTATATATATACGTCCAACGCAAACTGTATCGAAATTGATTAGGACGTATATATACGTCTTCGAAATTTTTGGTGAAACAGGTGGGACTTTGTATTTTGTTTAACGAATGTATAAGTTGTCGATACATTTTTTGACATGAATTTAAAATATATAGAAAATTGATTGCACTTCGCTATTGTGTTGGAGTGGACATGTACTTAGTAAGCGGTGATTAGTAGCATCAGGTAAGATTCAAAGGCCAACTTATGGTTTTAATATGAAAGGACAATAAAGACGTATTGATGCTTAGTTCAGGCAATATAGTAAAAAGCCAACCTATGCCATCAAAAAACAGCATTACACTTAAACCCTCACGTTCAGTTGAAAGACGTTCAAATAACAAATGGAAGCGAACTAAAGCCAGGAAATGTCGAGTTTATTACAAAAAAGGGAAAGAATCTACATACTGATGTTCGGATTGTGAGGTAGCACTACATGTCAATAACTGTTTTAAAATATATCACACAGAAGTTTAGTTTTGAATTTATCTATGGATATATTTTATTTTTTGAACTCAATATTTCCATTTTCTTTATTGTTTTGTATTTGTTAAATTCTATATGTTTTTGTATCTAAATAAATAAAAACCTATTTGTTTCATTGTTTTTATTTATAAATTCTAAGCATCGTTAAAAAAGATTAATAACATGACCTCACGCCAGGTGGGCGGGACGTATATATACGTCCTAAGGAAAATGTGCGCGCCCACTGTTTGTTGCATTTTTGAAAAAGAGCATCCCCGCTTAACAGGTTAACGCAGTTTTTGTTTATAAAAAAATACAATTCGGAGAATATAAAAAACTGCCCGAAAACACCAAAGAATTTCTACAACAGGATATTAAAAAAACGGCATGTATTTTTGGCACTATCGATACATAAGTAATCGATCGTCTTTGTTTTGTGGTCAAAAACAACTAATTTTACAATTTCTACAAATATTCATCAAAATACATACGTTAAAATATGAATGAATGAAATATGAAAGCTTTAAAATATCAGCATCATGGCAAAATGCAATAAAGACAATCCAAAAACACCAACAGACAGGCTGAAAATTCAAATAGCAAAGGAATGAAAATGAAGCACACCCACCATTTGAAACAGCGAGTGACCATGAATAAGCGACGACCACGAATTGGACCGCATTGATCCAATGGTTATTATTGGATAAAATTCTTATAAAATCAGTTACTATCGATATAATGCATTTCTGCGATGATTATTCTCTTAACTCTTTGCAAACAACTTAGTTTTTTGTGGCATGCAAAAAACAAGAGTCATCAAGAAAGTAAGATCGAGTCATTTATTATTAATAATTAATCATTTGCAATTGAAAACATGGTTCCTGGGTGAAATCAAAACCAACGCTATAATTCTCGGAATGAATAAAGACAATATCCACAATAAGGCAATGTTTTTTAAAAAAAGGAAAGATAAAAAACCCACAAGCGGAAAACGCTGTTCAAATATTGGTATTATATGATCACAAGCGACATCTGATATAAATAAAAACAAATCAGATGGAAAATCCAAGACACAAATACGAATGAATGTTTATTTTCGATTATAAGGGACCAAATGTTGACTAAAAGAAATACTGCAACTAAACAGATTCAATGCGTGAAAATTGATATGCATTTTCCGAGAAAAACACAACGCCATTACATCTCTTTACATAAGAGCAAAATTGAATTACAAGAAGAAATGCGTACAAATGGAAAGGCTCAAACGGTATGAATAAAATACAGCCCGGATAAAGAAAAAATAATTTGCGAATAATAAAATCAACCAATTGTAACATACCTATAGTAAGTTTAAACGAAGTAAAAATCGGGTTTAACATCAACCAAAATGAAACGGAACTGCAGAAATGACGTCTAAGTGGCGTAGAATTATTGTCATGTTCATGATGCGTCAGCACATAATATACAATGTCATGTTTACCGAACCCATGACGTTCAACCGAATACCATTTTATTTAATAGCATAATAATACATAAACAATATGAAAAGGGCACTCGATGCGCTTTAAAAATGATTTAAAACAGAGTTCCGCCGATTGGGTTTGACAGCGTTCGAATCGAACGAAACAGTGAGTGATCGCGAGAAAGTGAGGACCTACTCAGATCATTATTTAATATTCGATCCAGGTTATTTATATTTTGTATGCGATCCATGCAAATATGTTTGGGCTCAAAGCGGATTGACGTTAAATATTTAAAGGCATTCCGACAATAAAGCATCATCGTGTATGTTGATATCCTTTGATACTGACTGACAATGCGGATTATCGAGCTGATACAATGGGCCGCGATTCAATCCCTATCGTAACGTAAGTTCTGCGAAGGGGAAGAAGAAAATGCGTATTCCTCGGGGGGAACCCTTTTGGATCATTTGACCTGATTTAAGAGGGTGGGCTATTTTTATGCCTACGGTCAGATGAGTCTTGGAAGCCCTTAAAACTTCACGTCGCGCGTTTTAATACCCCTGGCGAAATTCACGTAGATTATTCGCCTAATTAAAGAACATGTGAGATGAAAACGTGTCTGTTTGACGGCATAGTTATACAACGGCTTTTATCTATTGGGACATTACTCCGACCAACTTTAGCTGCTACATTCTGTATCTGCTTTATGTGTTTTAATGCTTCTTGTGTGTGTGCAGTTAATACTGAAAGCGTATTCATATTAACCCGATTTTCACCGAACGTAAGTACGTCGCATTAACACATTATGCACGGGAAACATAGTAATATATTTTTGGGCGGCTTTTATTTTCATACCAAATCTTCGTGATTTAATAAAAATCATCAACGTGTATTCATAAACTATAAATTGTTCAGAAAGTTTTAAATGAACACAACCCCTAACTAAAAAAATAAACAATTGGAGGTTATAATTATGAAATAGAAGATTGCAATCATTAATGAATATCCTTGAAATTCTCCATAAAAATATGCAATCCCATTTAAATGTATTCCCAAAAAGATTCCCAAAACAATGATTTTAAAGTGACGGCTATACATTGATTCACACTATCTATTTGTAAATGTTAGATTTAATTATCAGTATAAGAACTTTCAACTCTTTATGATATATATACTGGTGGCGAAATACTTGGTGAGACTATCTTTAAAAAATAATTAAAATTGTTTTTTACCTGCGAAGATTAAAGATTGACTATATCAGGGGGCAGACGTATGTGAAGTGCCCCCGCATGTAATGTGTTAATTTATGCAGATTTAACAGAAACATCAAGAAAATAAAATAACGATCGAACATTGTACAACAGGGGCGTCCAACTCAAAGGCTAACATGGGTCAAAATAAAGGTTTAGGTGAATAAATTTTCATAAAAACAAATAAAAAAGAACAAAGACAATTTAATGTTTTCTTCCTAACATTAGGCATTTGTTTGACTCAAGATGAGCCAAAGAATATTTGTCTTCTGAAGAATCAAAATCTGCAAATCTTGTTACAAATTCAGTTCTAAAATTCACTACGGCCAGGAGTAAGGCTCACCAGATACTACTTTATTCAACCATCAAGAAATTTCACTTCACACTGCATTTAGAGTCTATTGTGACAATAAAATTCAAATGTTTCTCGTGGCTTTAAAAAAATCTATATTTGATTGGGTCTTGGGTCTGTTTTTATGCATTTTTGAAATTATGCGATTTTCAAAAATAATGGTTTGCAAAAATAATAAAAAATAATAATGCGAATGCGCATAAAAAAAATATAAAAGTCATCCACATTTAGAACATACAAATGTAAAAATAGTGTTTCTTCCACCCAGCACGACATGTTTAATTCAGCCACTAGATCAGGGTGTCATTTCCACTTTTAAAAATTGAATTATATTAAGAAACTAGATAATACGTCATCAACTGTACCTGAAGTTTGGAAAAAGTTTTAAATTTTCAACTGTTTAAACATTGTTTCAAGTGCAGTATCTCAGATTACTCCACACACTTTAAATTCTTGTTGAAAAGCAGTTTGGTAAGAATGTTTTACATATGCGAAATAGTAAGAACTTCGACATTGTCAGCTGAAATCATTACTTTGGCAAATCAACTTGAACTATCGAAGTGGAAGAAACTCCTGCCCCCCTTACTGTAAAAATTATACAAGAAACTAATCAATCTATTTATTGTACATGACTCAAATTCTGAACGCGCTTTCAAATTCCAGCACAAGCTTAAGAATTACATGTCTCCATATCACGAATTCGATAAAAAAAAATATTGGTTAATATTCGCAAAGTTTTTTTTATGCGACTTTTGCTACATTTTATCACATTTATTTGAAGTTATGCGGCATTTTATCAAAAATACCCGGGGAACGTATCTATCGCATAAAAACAGACTCAAGTGTATATTAAACATCAAGTACCTTCAGTCCACTATGAATCTTTGCTCCAATCTCCAACCATGTCGATGAAAAGCATCATCGACCTGAACATCTGATCAACTACGATCACATGCCTGAATATTGTCGTTGTATGATTATCAGGGTTCATTCCAGAGTACGAGTTATATTCTGGAACTACACTGCATTTAAAACTGATTGCTGTCTACCTATAATTCAACACTTAAACTAAACGGCCAGATTTAAGAGCTTTATCCAGTCATTAAAGTATCTAGTGCTATTTGTAGATGTAAAAGTTAATTTTGACGGTTTCATTCTTTATTCATTTATATTTACGATTTCATTATTTATTAATCACATTTATTAACTCCCCTGGCTCGCCGGATGTGAATAAAATAGATAATTTGTGTGTGGTAGGCACTTTTTTCTATAGCGTAGTCCCTATCTTGACGCTGTAGAAAGGTTGACTAAAGTTCCAAAAAATCTTTAAAAATGTTGAAACCTATGTTAAAAATATGAATAAAAACAACTTAAATGAGACATTCGTTTGTATATTTTACTGGATGCAAAAATATTATTTGTGGACCGCAAGTGACCCGCGGGCCGCTAGTTTAATACACTTCTTGTACAGTACATTATCAGTTGATATTTATGACGGATTCGACGCACGGTCGCTCTATTACTTGAAGATTTAAAAAGTTTGAGAGGCACTTTTGGCTTACCGAGTTGCAAAAAGCAAACAAGTAGTGTTTCTGCGGGAACCGACAGGAAACAATATCGTCGGTAGTGAAAAGTCGCAAGTACCCAGTGCACAGTTATCGTAATTAAAGAGCTGTGTCCCGGCACGTACGACCCCTTTCCGTGCTAAGCAGTGATGTTTAACCCTAGCGTAGCCCAAAAGATACAAAATAAAGGTGTTTTTCTGGCAAACGTAGTTCAAACTTGAAGTGAACATAAGGTTTACAATCGCGGGATTTCCGCGAAGACGGAGAAGCTGAGTTTATTGCCTATAGGAAATACACTCTCGGGGGGAAATTTCGCAGAGAGAAAATGACGGGCAAATTATATGGCGCCGTTTCATTATATAACAAAGACATTTTTTTATACTTGTTTTTCAGCCGATATTTTCAACACCTTCGCGGCACTTCGACGAAAGCCCTCGAGGCGCTTTCCTAACCGAATTAAACGCCAAAACTGAATTCTGCAATGCAGATGAAATGGGGTAAATTTGTTACCTGGTGATCGATCGGAATCGGAATGGTGATGCGGAGCACTGAAGGCACTGGAACAGCCGGCTCGTCGTCCGAGGGAGCCTCCTAGAGGTCCTCGGGGATCTTGAATGATAGCTCCTGGACAGAATACATTCAAATTAACCTTTGCTTGAAATCGATAAATATTATCATTTTTAATATATTCAGCCACTTTGCGCTCCAATGTATAAATTGTTTACTGACCTTGGTGTATATGCGGGGGTGCAACGCCACCTGGGGGGTGCATCGAAGATAGAGCACCCAGGGGAGTGTATCCGGGACCCGATCCTCCGGAAGGTAATTCCTGCAAATGACAAGACCTCGAGCATCATAAAGCACCAAATGGATTCACTCGACTAAAAGTAACTAAACTATCTGCTCCTCAACAACGGGCAAAAATATCAAATAAAAGTCCCGGTTCATTTATAATTAGTATAGTAAACTAACCTAATTTATTATTTTTTTAAAAATATAATTATGGGTTAAATTAGTAAGACGATGGATTTTATAAACTTTCAAAATCATTCTTTTCAGATGAAATGTTGTGTTAATTAATTGAATTGTCGTGAGAGCCTTTAAATTTTACGATTTTATTCTAAAAAATAGTTTTTTTTATAAAAATTGACTAAACTTCGATAACTACACCTTAAATCTTATACGTGCCAACGACTGGACAATGATTCTTGAATAATCGAAATTGGGCTTAGAATTCAAGCCAGAGCTTGGGAAATATTTGGGAAAATTCGAGTCAGAATTTACTTGTAATTTAGTTCGACATGGGGTTCGGTCTGGAGTTCCTCGAAAGTGCCGGCTACGCCTCGCATCCGCTGTCGATCCAAAATGGATCAAATAAACATGGTTATCAGATCTTTGAAATTCGCTCCCTGTTGAAACCCTTCTTGCCGACATCACGGATGACGTTGCAGTCGTGAGTCTGGGAATTCGGTTAGGGATTACATCTTATTTATCAATTTTGGGCATATGTCATTCTAGTTGATGTGAATATAAAATGAATATTTTATATCAACTTGTATTGTCGAAAAAGTGTGGTCGTTGATATATTTTATCAAATCAAAACGAAGAAATCGCTTTTATAATTTCTACAACAATAAACCGCAAATAATTCAATTGTCAATAGGCATTTTATGGAAAAATATATTATGAATTTATAACAATTCATCTTTTTAACCCTTAGAATGCTAAGATACGATATATCGTCTATTGTGAAACAAACGAGGACTGCAAACAACGACTCTCGGTATAATAAGATCTTATCGATAAGATTTTTCAAATCAATAATTCATTGGCCAAATTGTAAATTATTGTGTTTTTCCTTAACTAATTATAATAGCTAACATTTTAAAGTTCTGTTCAATCTATTTATTCTATTTAAAATTCTACAATTATGTCTATAATTTTCATCCCTTTATTTCAACACGGTCTTCGTCTATTATGGAAGTTGCTGTGATCGTCGAACAATATCTCATAGAACACAATATAGATCGATTTTGCGCTGAAAGGAAGCCAATTTATTGAAAATAGAAATGTTCAAGCAGTCTCTTCGCCGGTTAAATATTCCCCGGCCAGTTGAAGTGGTTCCGAGAAGCTTTTCTTGTTTAAAATATTGTCTAGGGAGATGTTTATACAGAAGCTAAATATTTTATTTAGAAGAGCTAGAAGAATATATCATCGAAACTATCGCACAAATGCACGCATTCAAATCCGACGTCATCCTATTTGAATTTACAAAGAGCTTTCTTAACATAATTATTCCATTTCGACGCCGCCCGACACAATTGCGATAACTTTATCGCGATAGATTTACGACGTTTTTAATATATGACAATTCTGAGAAGCAATTCGCGCCGGTTTACCGCTAAGTAGCTATATTTAAATCTATTGTGAAATTCCAAAAGTCTAGTGTCGATTCGAAGGAAGATTAGATAAAAATGCGATAATGCCAAATATAAGTCTCACTCGAATCTCGAAGTCGCGCGGGGAAGACGAGGACTTAAAAAACATTTAACAAAAGAGTCCCGGGTGCTTTAAGTACTGTTTGAATACCGACGCGCAGACAACCATAAGCCTCCTCGCTCTTCAAATTCCATTTTGCGTTCCATGGTGAATGGTGTGCCACCAGGAAGACACAAATTGTCTTCGTATTTATGCTCTAATTAAAATATAGTGTCAGGCCGCCACAGAGTTATCGCCAATTAGCACGACGTGCTTTTTAGCATAATTGACACGCGCTTTATGAATGCAGTCGTTGAGATCGATCATATTGCAAAAAATAACAAAGGGCTCATAAAAATGTTTTTCTATTGTCAGAAGATAAGATTTAGAAGACTGGACACATGCCGACAATAATTTGTGCCAATGCATTGTCACGTATTTCAATGTTCAAACAAACTCTTTGTTTATGGAAGATGTGGTAGAATCTGAAATGATCAATGTGAATAAATTTAAATCAATATGTTTTACTTCTAATTATCGGGTGTGTGAATAAGTCTCTGCCGTTGCACTATCAGATGGCGGTATAACAATTATGTGCGTCATTTCGTTAAAGTGTAAACAACATATTTTGATGAGAACGCAGTGTTGTACCAAAAAAGTATGAAGACGAAGAATTGGAAATATTGCTTGATGAAGATCCATGTCAAACGCTGTTTAAATTTGCAAAATCATTAGCAATTGATCGAACAACAGTTTCGAAACGTCTGACAGCATTTGGGAATGATACAAAAGGAAGGAGCTTCCATATCCAAATTCTATTAAAAAATACATTCAATTGTAAATTTGATTTCAAGAAAAGACAAATTAAAGCTTGAAATATGATATTTTTCAGATAATTGATGTATGATGATGCCTTCACATGATCGTCAATTATTAATATATCCGTCACAAAATCAAATTAATTCCATTTGATTTTGGAAATATGAATAGGGGGGAGTTTATCAGTTCGACGAAGCGCGTCAAGTCGATGTAATCTAAAGCGATAGCCGTTATCTTCGCGCTATGCACGATGGGGTGACCGAGCTAATCTGCCGCCCCTCGACCCGAAATTGTTAAGCTGAACAGAATTCTTAAGGACCCGCTCTCGGATTAAAAATGATTGAAAAAAGGATACCGAAAATCTGTATTCCTCAATATGCCGATGAATCACTATCTGTGAATCCGAAATGACTGTAGTGACCACTAATTTTCGGACGATGACGATTTTACGGGGTTGACTCATAGTCTACTGGTGGACGGATTTTACGACAAATAAAGTCGGACAGATCGATCAAGTGCAGAGCTGCGAATGATGCAGAATCTCGACTAGCACTGATATGCGCACTCGCAGAAATGAGAAATAGCGTCACAGAGACGGGAATGCTTCTCCGGACACACACCTTTTAAAACAATACACCATCCACGTATACGACCCACTACTTCTTCTTTCATGTTTTAAATACCTAGTGCATAATCTAATCTATCAGGTCAAGTGTTCAGCCTTTGCATTTAATGACCCTCCCGTTTTTTGTCGGTCTATTTAAAAAAGTGTGATTTTCATGTTTATATTGACATGGCACAACCAGCTTTTGTACCCGATGGAAATATCGATATGAAATATAATAGATACGGGCTTCAGAATTTTTTGTATTCCTCCGTAATATAATTACGAATCAGAGTATTATAGTGTTTAAGTATTCATCTGCAGCGACGGAAATAATAATTTGTCGGGAAATCGGGAATTTTGCGAGTTTTAGTCCGTGTCTCGGTAGAAAGAAATTTTATCAGTCACATTGATGGTGTTATACGAAAATGGGGGTTCAAGCGGTCATCAACTCGAACTAGCATTTAAATATCTGATGACGATACCTCCAACGAGTGTGAAGGCTGAGCGTGCATTTTCAGCAACAAATTTCCTGGCTTCCAAAATCAGATCCAGACTAAATGACGAAACGCTCGATGCTTTAATGTTACTTCGGGCATATGTACTTTCAAAATAATATTTGAATTTTTTAGTGTTTTATTTATCTATTTTTAATTGTATTTTTATCTTTTCTTAAATAAATAAAATTCTTTCGCCTTCAGGTTATTTTTTATATTCAACAAATGGGCTTGGGGACTGATCCTAGGATCGAAATTTTGGTTTGGGATTGGATTCCCTACATGTGAATGATAAAATGAATTTATTTAAGTGTATTGTTTATGTTTACTTGAAAAAAAAAACTAAATACTGTGTGCTATCGACTGTGTGTATTTATATATATACAAGCTTCATACACGTTGCGACGTTCCTGACAGATAAGTGGATTTGTACGACGATAAGTGTCGTTTAATTTATAATGATTTTAAATAAGCTCATTAATCAGAGGGATAAAATGTAACTGGGGACCATAAATGAAGATTTCCGATATTTCGAATCTCTCGTCGGATTCATGGTTGCAGATTGACTGTCAATCTTTTTGATTGTTTATAATGGTTTTGAGAGGTTAAGATTTGCCCAGGTAATAATTTGTCCAAAAGAATACAATTCGTTCATCAAAAACATTAACACATCACTTAATAAATTTGTAGGATAACAATCTGATGTTTAGTTCACATATTACAGTGATTTTAGTGACGCTACTACGACGCTGATGAATGGTAGAAAAGTGGGTTGCTGATGATTAAAATTGATTGAAGAAGTGGCTGATTGAATTTTGGTGATTGTTCTATAAAACATAAAAAAGTCCTCAAAACAGTTTTGGCCAATCGTAAATTGAAATTGCGTGAGATAGCTGACACCTCTAAGATATTATAAGGCAGTATATTCACAATTTTGCATCAACATTTGTGCATGAACGTTTGCTCATACTCGATCAGGAGCAACGCGTCCATAATTCAGAGCGCTGTTTAAGTGCAATAAAAAATATTTTTTCGGGTGTATGACAATGGATGCAACATGGATCCATCGCTATATTCAAAAGTTGAATCGACAATCAACTGAGTAGACAACAACTTATTGAGTGATGTGTTATTTATCGTTAGGACGATGCGCATCAAAAAATTATAAAATACGAATATTATCCAAATATATATATATATTAGTGCAACGCTACGTCATTTTAAATGAGAAACACTTGGTCTGGCGTAGCCTGTAATATTCATCTAGAGTAGAATTCGGTTGCGGACAATGCAGGCGGAGTAAGTTCGCGGGGGCTACGTATAGATTGGGAGGCTGCATACCACTTTGACGGAGTCCAGACGATGGCTATCGGGACGAGGAGGATTTTCAATATCCCGGGAGCATTGTGCGAGTGAAGTGGCCAGAACGAAGCGCCTAGCTGTGAGCTATAATTCGCCGTAAAACCGCCGAGAGATACAAAACGTAACCATCATATCTGGCAATCGGCTTTTCCACAAATCTTCGATGCTCCTGCAAAACCTCAACTTCAGTTTCGCATTTTTTAATTAAAATGCACCGTAGTACATAAAATGAGCTTAAGTAAATGTCGAACTTATTTTCAGGAATACTTCCGCACAGAACTTCAATCGTACACAAAAAAGTATAAATAATTTGTATAACTGGAATCCTCAATCTTATATAGGCATTTCATCATCATCATAGCGCAGCCACTAACAGTCCACTACAGAACTATGGGCCTCTTCAATATCCATTCACAGGAAGGGATTACATCCATCTCGTCTGTATATATAGGCATTTAAATATATTTAACTGACTATTCATACCTATCTTGAAATAAAGAAGCGAATAAGAAGGTGAAATTTTATTTTGAACACAGTAAATTATGCTCATGAGATTGCATCATAATTGTGTATGCTTTTTGTGGTCAATAACCAATTAATAATCAAACAATCATTTCATTGAGTTTTTCTTTTTATTCTTCTTGTATAGAATATTATAAATTAATAAATTCATTTTGCTATTAAACATTTGAGATCTATTAACAATTAAATATGTGAAATATTTATTGTGGAATTACCCTTAATATATTAAACTAATACTCCGATTAATGCAGGGAAAATACGGAAAAAACATGAAATATTTAATAAAATGCTTTAAACCGGTAAAAAACCGTAATCATGCCGATATAAATACTAGTAATATAACCGAAACTAATAAAATAATTTTTCGAAGGTCTGATTTAAAGCCTTGTTTGATATATTTAATAATACGACTCTAAATTTCTGATTTCTGCATTTAACAAAATCAAAGGAAAAATAAAATAAGAATGGTGTACTTTCTGAGTACTTTTTCTAAGAAATCCCCTTACCTAATGTCTCAAGAGGAAAATGTTATATGATTATGTTTAACCAGTGTTGACGTAAGATTGCCGACGAAACATGAAGCCTGTCTAAAATTAAGAACTACTCAGAAGACTATTGAGTGTAATTTGCTAAAAATAACCAGGTATATAAACCTAAAAGGAACACTCGGATAAAATAAATACCGATTTACATGATAAAGATTGGATAATTTGAAGCGACAGTGGATAGATCATGCGGTAAACATTTTCGGAACGATAGCTGATAATACTGGGGGAAAAACTCAAATATGCATTTGTAAGCAATTTAATATATGTGTATTTCTATTTACGTTGTTCATATGTATTCGAATTTCCTACTATTCTGGGATACGTCGATATTTTAATAGGATGTTTATCGCTCGTGGAGGCTGTATATCATATTATAGCACATTTGCTTCTAAAAAACGCGCATTGAAGATCCTTTCAAATTAAATACAGTCCATAATTTCATTAACGCATTGAGTAACATCATAATTAATTATGGAGCGATGCGAGATTTGATTAAATATTATTGAAACATGTAATAAAAGTATAGCAAATACTACCAAATAGAACGATTTAACCAGGGCTTCGAACCGGAACTAAACCGTTAACTGGTATCACCGTTATTTTTACTGGAATTAAAACCGTTAACGAACCGATATAAATGTTAAGAACGTAGCCGAAACCAAAACCGAAATGAATGGGTTTATTCACATTTTTTTATTACATGATAACTGTATGCATTTGTATACATAAATACATAATAAACATTATTTTAAAGGACGAAAAATTGCTACACGACAATTGTAGCATTCATAAATACAAATATTACACGATTACATTTTCCGATATCGTGTGGCGATTCAAGTACTTCCCAAGAGTGTAATTAAAAAATGACATTTGACGATAATAATCTGGAGGATATTGCTGGATGCAATTTGCACTCATTTGTAATTGAGGGTTATCCGACAGGCAGCGGGATTATGGAAGGGATGGATACCGCTAATTGAATAACATATGATTGAAAGGGTTCAATATTTATTCAATGCGAGGCTGTCGCGATATTTTTTACGGGATGATTATAGGTCGGCGCTGCGTCGCCTTGTCGCCTCCATCTATATTCAAATTAAATTGCACGTTGGATACATAATGAAAAACCTCCGGCGCTGTTTACTGTACCGGCGAGCTTTAATCCCGACAATTAGGACTGAATTTCAAAGCTTCCGACTACACTTTCTGCTAAGGAAAATACAGATAAAGTGCCAACAAATAAACACCTTGTCCGTGCTTACATTTCTCCACAAATATCGTCATCTTTCCTCGCTCGTTCTAATCAAACTACAGCTCAGTCTACCGTTAAAGACATATTCCGTGATGTTTTCTACGCGATAATTAATTTGGAGCATCGATGCCATTCAATATCAATTAGGGAGCTTTCACGAGGATAACGATTAAGTCGAATGTTAAATCATGACAAGTATATTTGTCGAAAATAAGTTTTGTTAATACACATGCGAATGTCGACGAGTTGAGACCAATCCGGATTCGCGTTCGCGTGATTGAAGACGATTAATTATTAATATAATTACACAAGACGATGACGTGAGCCACTTTTTATTTTATTTGTATTTTCAAGTTCAAGTTTCAGTTTCATGGGAGACATTTAATATAATTTTTGCAAAGAGATTACCTTGTCGGACGAAGCGGTCGCCGTCGTCTGCGTGTGACTGGTGGCCGAAATCCTATATTGCATCCCGGAAACGGTGCAAAAGCCTTCGTGATGCGAGTAGACTCCCGTGATTGTGACGTCCGCTTCCTGGTTGACGATGACCTCGACCTTGGATTTGGCGGCGGTTTTGGGTTCTCTCTTCGGCGAAGACTCCTTTCTCGAGTCGCTGCTGGCGTACGACTTGCACTTCTTCGCCTGGTGCTCGTCCTGTTCGCTGCTGGCCGAGTCGGACGTCGTCTCGTCCCTTCCCGATCCCGACCGGGGAGACCTCTTCTCGTAGCTGGCCGCGAGGATGGCCGACGCGTTCAGGCTGGCCATCCTCTTCTTGACGACCATGTCTCGCAGATCCATCACGACCTCCGTTCTTTTTCGACGCTTTTTGACCGTCGTACCGGGAATCGGCTTCTTCTCCTTGGGGGGCTGAGGCTTCGGAGCCGCCTTCGACCCTTCGGTCTTGACCGACACTTTCGGTTTCGGCGTCACCTTTCTCTTCTCGAACACTCGCTTCTTGTGCTCCACTTCGCTCTCCTCGCTGGATGATATTTTGAGTTCCCAATATTTTCCCGTCGCCCGACTTCCGGGCTGATGTCGAAGCGTCCTAGTCGCCGGAGGGTTGGAGTCGTCTTCCGAGCTCGTCATTTCCGATTTTATCTTGGTCTCGTATTCCGACTCCGAGGATATGGAATGTCTCTTTTCGGTCTTTATGTTCTTCTTCTTGTAAGACTCTTTCTGCCTGGACGACTTGTCCACGGTCTTCATGAGGCCGAGCTCGAGGTGAGTCCGATTTTCGTTCTCGTAGAGGCACTGGACTTTGGCGACGGCGTTCAGCGAAGCCTCGCGGTGCCGCTTGGGGCCGGTCCAGAAGCCCATCAGTCTCTTTCTTCTGACGTCGGCGGCGGGAACGGAGACGATCTTCTTCGTGATCTTCGGCGTCGCGTGCCTGCTTCCGCTCCTGTCGTCCGAGGACGTGTCGGTTCCGCTCGACTCGCTCTTTTCAACGATCGGCGTTTTCCGAACCGGACTCTTGCCCTCGGAAGGTCCGGCCTTGGGAGACTTTTCCTTCTTTATTTCCTCGCCGGATATTTTGGACGGCTCGTCCGGTTTCTCTTCGACGACTTTGGGACTGGGCGGTCGGTCAGTCTTCGTAGTTTTTCCTTTACATTTTTCTGGATTTATACTAGTCTTGTTACCGTCCGAGGGAGCGTCCGGCTTCGGAAGGGGCGCATCGTCCACGACGGAAGGTTTCGCGACGATCGTCGGTTCGCTCGGACTTTCGCTCGAAACGGGTTCACACTTCTTCTTTTTCACATCTTCTTCTTCCTTTGGTTCAGATTTATCTTTCTTTGGTATGGTATCCTTCATTTTTGCTTTATTAACAACTGAAGTTTTAATTACAGGTTTGGTTTTACATTTTTCTAATTTGCTAGTTTTTATATCTACTTTATTGTCCACAGTCGTGCCAGATTTTTTAGATTCGTCGTCAGATTTCTTATCTTTCAGAGAATCGGAAACGTTCGACTTGGCGGGTTTCTTTACAATTTTCACTAGTTTTTTGGTCACATTCCCGTGCTTCAGAAGCAACAGTCTTTTCTTCCCGAAAGGTCTGCCTCGCTTGACGGCTACTTTGGGACCCTCGGCGGCCGGTCTGACGGTTTCGACTTTCGTAACCTTCTTGGTGTTGGCGGATGCAACTTCTTTGGTGGTCGATTTGACAGTCTGACTGTCACTCTTCGCGACGTCTTCGGCGGCGTTCGACGGAGTCTCCCGTTGGGTCGCCTCCTGACTCGCGTCGGCTTCCTGCGGGGCGATCTTATCGGCGTCTTGTTTTTTGGACGTCTTGATAATCTTCGTTTCCGCTTTCGGATCTCCCTCGCTCTGAGCTTTCTTCGTGTCGTCCGAGGGTTTCGTCGAAACCGAAAGTTCTTTTCTTTTTTCGGTGTCCGACTTAGTCTTCTCGGGGTTCTGAGCTTCCTTCTCCGAAGCGGTCTTTTCATCTATGCTCTTGGCGGGAGACGCGAGCTTCCTTTTTTCCAGTTCGACCCTCTTTTCGATCACGGTTCCTTTGACTCGCGCGATGGGTTTTACCTTTCCGACTAGTTTCTTCCGTCCGAGCGGCGAGAGCAGGCTCTCGCCGCTCGGGAAAGGCGCTTTGCCATCGATCTCCGCGTTCAATTTGCCGTCGTCAGATTTGCTATCCTCCGTCCAAGACAGAGGTTTGACCGGCTTGAAGTCGAGGCTGTCCGTTTTCGAAGTCGCCCTTTCCTGACTTGTCTTTGGGGAGTTTTTCGATCCGGCTTCCTTCGTCTTGGAAAGTGGTCCGATCGCCTCTTTGGAATCGGCAGTTTTCGCTAATCGTTTGCTAGTAGAAGATTTCGCGGCCGAATTTAAGACTGAATTTAATATGGCTAAATTTTCCAAGGACGCTTTGCTCGTGCGAGAGCAGCCTGCGGCCTTCGAGCTCTCTTTCGCGCTGCCCTCGACGGTCTCCTTGGAAGGCAACAGAGGAGCCGAAGAGCTTCTCGTCACTCCCAACCGCTTCTTTTCCAGGGATCGAGATCTGTCCTTCTCCAATTTTATTTGTGCGACGGTCGGTGATGAATCGCCGACTTTTTTTACGCCGATTTTGGCGGGAGAATCTCTAATATTTGTATTTTTTGAAACTAAACTATTTTTGGGTTGATTCGGATCTATTTTTTCCTTCGCGATCGGAGTTTTAAATGTCTTTTTCGGAGGTCTAACCAATTTATTGGTCAATTTGTCTTGCCCTAATTTTTGATTTTTCGTATTGGAAAGATTTTTTGGCGGAGAATTCTTGGCGGTTTTAAAAATCGGCTTGCTCTTCGACGATTCCGGGGAGCTCGACGGTTTCTTCTCGACCGACTTGCTCTTGTCGGGCAGGAGAGTTTTGGCTCTCTTCTTCGGATTGCACGTATCATTTTTATTTTCTACGCTGACCTGTTTGCTCGACGAAGTCTTAGGCGCTGTCGGGGGTTTAGCCGCGGGGCCTTTCGGAGACAATTTGTCAGTTTTTAAAGGCACACTTTTGGTTATAATTTTTGTATCTATCGACTTGGCTTTTCCAACAATCAGCTTTTTGATGATCACTTTGTGCTTCTTGTTGGGGTCCGCCGTCGGTTTCGGTCTCTTGTGGATGAGACCTTTAACGGCACCCTTGCGGCATTGCCGTTTGTTAGCTTTGGTCACTTGGGGACGCATGTTTCCGGCACTAAATCAGCCGGTTGCGTTGTTTTGAAGGAACAGCTCACATTCCAGAAAGGAAGCGCTCGACATCTATCTGAAAAAGAAAATAAACAAAATTAAACAGACGAAAATAAATATTTTCGCGGACAATTTTTGTCACGCTAGATTTCTAGAATTTGATGTTTGATTGAAAACTTTCGAACGCCGAATGGCAACGAAGCGTTTGAAAATGGTCACTGAAGTGGCACGCGTCGGTATTACCACGTGCCCGAACGAGCCACCTGTCTTTGGGGCACAAAAAATAAAGCCCCACAACACAAAAGGGTTCACTTTGGCCTCGAGGATTCGAGCTGGACCCGAACATTATACGTAAATTAAAAACAGGTAACCAGAAATAATTCACAGACATGTGGTGCTAAAAACAACATTTCCATGTCGTAAAAATCGTTTTTCACGTATAAATTCGCAGTAAGTCATTTTCATAACGATATATTAGCAACAAAGTAGATACGAAAAGGACATTGAATTGAATGTAAGCCCTAATAAATTATAAATGTATTTTTAAGTGGTTAGTTGTCGTCTCGCATGCGAGGAGAGCCAGGAGCAAACTGCCAAATAAAATGATGAGATCTCTCGGCGGCATGATTTACGAGGGCAATATGAACCGAATGGAGTGATTCAATTTCCAATCCACTCTTGGTGTATTTTCTTTTTGTCGGACGGGACGCTCGGCGTGCGTAACGCGGGAGCGCCGGCGTGGCCCCAAATGAGCCTAAAATTTATGGCTTCAACTCCCCCGACGTTAAAAGAACAAATATGTACATGGAAATTTTAGTGAACCCCAAATCTTCTACAGTGGAATATATTACAGATCGTTTGGGTGTACATTTTAGTAACCCTTTTTAAACGTTTATGTAACATATTGTGAGAAAATTCATAAAGATGTTGTTAATTGATACGTTTTTTTAACCGCGTTAAGAAATCCACGCAAATTGAGCGTGTTTATGACGTGTACTTTGTTTAAGAATGCATCATTTAGGTTGGCGCTGCAATAAAAACTGATACGAACAATGAAATATAATAAAAGAAGAGAAAAATGAAGTCGAGCATAAGATTTTATAAGCGTCCACGAATGCACCTGCCGCCTGCCGGTCGATGAAGATAAGGAGAGCCAGAACAATAATTAGGTACAACTGACTATCGACAAAAAAGATATCCAGAGATGGCCAAATTGTCGAGGAAGTCAGTATTCCTGGCAAGAGTCGAGGTCGATTGCAGAATAAGAAATAACGTCGAAGAGTCGAAGGTAGATACGCACGTTTCCAGTCCGCTGAAAGGCAATAAATACGATCATAAAATGGAATCGTTTGCCAGTAAAACAACACAGCCACTGATTGCGCACGTTTCAACAGGTGACACGACAAATAAACCTTTTTCAGAGCCACTCTTCGCAATAAATACATAATCCATGGCGGAAAATAAATCGCTCCCTGCGAGATAAAATCATATCGCATTAAACGTTTTCCGATTCGAAGCCCAACGATTGACAGTCTCTGCTCGGGAAGAATCGACCATATGCCGAAATAGAGACACCTTGCGGATCCTTTTTATATACAGCGTCTTTTTTGTCTAAAAGCTCGAAACGGCAACTCTATTTTTTTTAAATACGTCGTGTTTGACTTTTTGTTAATTCTAACACGGGATTAAGCCCTTGTCTGCCCTTATGAAGATATATTCGATATATGCGAGACACATTAGATACAACAATATTACCACCGTTTGATATATTTAAACGTTTTTAAAATATGATGTTATGAATCGACGCAAAAACTCGGCTTTATCACTGTGAAACACTCGATTGAAACATCCTCACGACGCTGTTTCTGCTCTATTATGAGCAAACGCGGCACCCATCTTACGCACGGCTTTCTCATGTCCAAATTTTTAGTCTGCTGTGATATTCGTCTTGGTAGCTCATACGATATCGTTTAAACTCTGCCAACCAATATTTTACTGTGGTAAACGAAGAAGCAGACTGCATGTTCACAAATTTACTGAGAACGTTCACAATTAATGACAGCAAAACAAATACTAAAAAACGCAGGGTTTTCAAATATTCATAGTAATATTTATAACAACAACCGCTATCTATACGCACTTCGTTCGGCACAATTTTTTGAAATCAATTTATTTCCAAAAGTCAAAAAAATACATCCATTTTAAATCAATTTCGGCGATACTTGTGCGCGCAGTATCAATTACTGTGCAAATATGTTAATAGGCATATCGGATATGTCAAACGAATACAAAGCTCCAATGATGTTGCCAATTTAATGCCCTGCAGCTTTGTTAGCCTCCAATATTTTAATATCGAATTTTTGAATAATATTGGGGATTAAATTTATTTTATAAATACAAGTTTATCGTTCGATTTAGCCACATATGGCCAGGACGATTATAATGAATATGTTCGTGTAGTAATGCGATAATCTTGCTTTAATCCGAATATATAACGCAAATTATGACCTGATTAGGTCTCTGCACTCAAAAGATCGGTCTTCGCTCCAAAGTATTGGTAGAGTAATCTTCTAACCAAACCAAGCTGGATTGCGATTGAGTTGGATAATGAACGCCCAAGAGAGTCCCGCTAGCGTGCTAATGATGTAGGGTTTTAAATGAAGTTGTATTTTCTTATATTTAAGCTCACGAACAATAGCCAATTTGCGAATCGGTAAACAATGCAGCAAACTGACTTTCAACTGTTATCAGCGGTTTGACAGCTATACTCGAGTGAAGTAGATAACACACGATCTGGCGAAACGTTTATACAGCAAAACTTCGTTTAGTGCTTCCTCAATTAACGCTGATTTGATATAATAAGGTCTGCTTGAAAGCTAAAAAATGCAATACTTCCAACTTCACTTGGTAAGGTACTAATAAATCCGTTCATAGAGAAAAAAAGCTGTTGCTGAAAGTATTAAAAGGTTTCCAACAAGAACAGCCTATCGTTGGCAAAATTTACAACTTAATCGCAAGACTGGGGGAATAAATGAGCAAGATGTTGAGGATTTTTCGCAGATTTCTGGTAAGGGACAAAGCAGCACAAGAAGTGCATATAGAACATGAAAATAGTGATTCTGGAAACAAATAATCTGTAGCGTGAGCGATTTACCATCCCCACGCAGTAGCGCTCTTCAGTAACATCTTCCGTCTCTCTTCAGGTACAATGTGTTATTTTAACAGCGCCATCTCTTGTGGCCCTGCAGAAACATTGCACCTGCATACCGACGGATCGCTTCTTGCGCGTGTACCGTCGAGTCGTCGGTTAGTCTTGGCTGCGGGAGGTCGTCCCTCCTGCAGCCAGATCTCTCTTTCTCTCTCTCGTTTGGAATAAATAGTTATTTAAAGAAGGGAGTATTTCTATTCGACGCCCGTTTATTCCCATCCATTCGTCCAGCAACATCACAGCCCCATAGAAGAACGGACTCATGCGCTAGCGCGGTATAAGCACGCGGGGGCGGGGAACCGCCCGGGGAACGTTACAATCCAATAAGTTTGCTACAAATTTCCTTAATAAAATTTTAATAACGAAAACCGAAAAAATATCAAATTAAAGGAATTGTCCAATATTTCATGGAAGTTCAAAAATAAAATGTTGCGATGTCTTGCTGCCGACATCAGCTTAACGAAAGAAAAAGAAAACGCCAAATGATGCTAGACGACTTTATCATAAAAAAATCAAGAATTTTGAACCCTGAAGTTTTAGTACATTTTTAATGTTAAAAATGTACTTAAAATTGTTGTAATGTAAAATGAACAGTAAAAAGTCCAAGTAATCAAATTTAATTTAAAAAATACATATTTGATAAAAAAATTAGCATTCATGTATTTTTATATTAACACTAGCGAATACCCGGCATGCGTTGCAATGCCACACTTAAAGATATAAAGTGTATGTATTTGAATTCAGTTTATTGGAATGAATTTTGATATTTTTAATTACACTGAAAAACGGGTTTACGATCGCGCTTAGTAATTATTTGAAAGGTACATTAAGATTTCAAATATATATCTTTCCGATACTTCGAGTCTCCTGACGGACTCGTGGACGCGGAATAGTTGACGGCGCCTTGGCGATGCTCCTTGTGAGTATCCTCCATCCAGTACTGCCAATGTGCGATGTTGGGCTATGCATTGCCGTCGCTTCGTGGTAGATTTTTTTGCTTGGTTATTGATGTCTTCATTTTCGATAAAATTGGTAGCCATGTTCAGGGTATGCTAGTGCCGTCGTCTCGTCCATTGAATATGGAGTTCGATTTCCATCACTCTCTCGCAATTTATTGCTATGTTTTTGTACCATCAAAATTGATGTGATGATCGTTCTTCATACCATGTTCGTGTATTGCGGATTGGTAATTCAATTCAAAGACTGCATTTTGATCACCTCGTGGCTGTTGTATCTATTGGTTTGTTCAATGTACGATATGATACAGGCTGAGCATTCGATCCCGTAAGCTCCATGAATTTCGTTTTTAACTATGTTCTTTTTGTTGAACAGAAGACTTCCTATATTTTCTCCCGTCCCAAAGATTCAGAAAAATCCAGACAGAGGCGGATGCCTCAGACGCCTTCCACCTTTCATTTTCTTCCTCTCGGTTAGGCACCGCCTGAGATGTCGCTGGTCGTCCCGAATCACTGGACGTCTCAGTCCCTCACAGGACACGGGTGATTTAGGGCCTCGTTCGTTAGGTTTGGGCTTTCAACAACTTCGGAGTGTCCATGCGGAAATCCGTTCATGAACGCAGACCATATTCTGTGGACATTTTCGGACATGGCATCCGATTGCGAGGCGTTCCTTCGTTGTGTCAGTGGTCCGAAATTTAGTCCGGTTGGACACCCAAAATTTGTGGTCTCTGCCTCTAATTTTAGGGCATTTAGGGCTTTTGTAAAAGTTTTTGGGGGAAACGCACCCCTGGGACTTTCTATGATCTCCATCAGGCCCTTCCCTGCGACTAAGTAAAATTAAAATATTTAGATAACTTCCACCCGCGCTCAGAGCGCAAGTGACCGCAAGAAGTGGAGTGAGTGGTCCTTGCAGACATGGAATTTTAATTTGACCATGCTGTGCACTTTGCGAGCGGACTGGCATGCTCCCGAATAGGGGGATTAATCACACAGCTCGGGTCAGAGGAGGCTCCCCATTTTTTTGTTATATTCGTCCCAAAGATTGTGCTTATGCCGTGCTAATGAAGTGCTTTTAGATTCACAATACTTTTACATAAAATGCGTACCATCTGGCAAGAAATGATTTGGGCGTGAGCAGTCCACAGCAGTACAGCTGTCCATGTGAGAAACATGCACGCATACCCTGTGTGTTTCTGTTCTTTGTTGATGCTCGTACCGGAAACTGCACACGTTTCAATTCGAATAGCATATCAGTCGGAATCATTGGGACATAACCTCTTCTTGAAATTTTTCATTCCAAACTGCAGCTCCGATGATATTGTTCATCATTTTTTTTCACTAAAAACCTGGCACAGTTGCTACATGTCGTGGCAGATTTATGTTTCGGAGAAGAATTATAGGCACGCCAATTTTCAGTGTTAAAATATCCAATTCAAATATATTTTTATATAGAATGATAAACTAACTGAAAGTTGTCCTTATGTTTTGTTCGTGTGTTTACGTGTCACTTTTTGAATTTTATCACGCTGTTAAACATATCACATATTGAAAACCACTTTTTTTTTTAAATATATCATTGCAGTAAGCTCTTTTGGGGGCACCACTAAGATTTCGTTTCAATCTATTAGCTGGTTTAAGAATTATATCAATTTTACGAAGGAAGTAGAGTTTCATGAATTTCCTACAAAATCTTCCACACTTTATGCGAACCTTAGCGCGGAACACCCGAACTGTAAATTGTTAAAGTTTTTTTTAAATACTGATGTTCGTTTTCGTTCATAACACTTTAACGACCGCTCACGCCCCGTTTGCGTGAAATTCGAGCCAAGCGTCGCAGACCGCTCACGCCACGTTGGCGTATTCGTCACACGCAACTTAGCATACAAAAAAATAAATATTTCAATAATATTATGCTTTAAATCGTGATTTTATATGGCAGTACATACATTCACAAAATATCGGTCCCGAAAAAAATATATACGTTTCTTCTTTTTTAATCAGAAGTCAGTAGTTTTTATATTTACGGTATTTTTTAATCGAATACTAAATTATTCTCAACATTTTGTCCGAAAAATCAATGCAACATAGGGTTAAATCATGCGTTAAATATTATACGTCACTGGCATAGATTGTTAAGTAAATATCGGACCGCATTTATTAAAACTGATTTTAAGAATTTTATCTTTCTAAAAAAATATTTTGTAAAAAAGGTTGGCAATCACTGTCTTGAAAAAAACCATATTTTCAGATTTACAATTATACACAATCTAGAGACGATGGTAATACTTTGAGAATTTTATCTCCGTCTAAAAGTTGGTTATGTGAAAAAAAGGCTTGCAAACCCTGTCCAGAAAAATTCCATATTTCGAGGTTTACAACCGTACATAGCCCAAAGGCTATGGGAATATTTTGAGAATTTAATCATTCTCTAAAAATTGGATTTTCTTAACTTTTCCATTTTTAAATGTAAAAAAGGTGGCAACCCCTGTCCAAAAACAGCGAATTAATTCTTTAAAGTTCTAAAAATCAATAGGAACCTAAATTCTAATTTTAATTCCAGTCGGTTAAAAGGTTCAAATGTTATGCTAAATTTACGAAATTTATTGTTTCAATCAAATCGTGTTGAATCCTGGAGTTAATTTCGCAATTGATTGATTTGTTGTGTGTGAAGATGCATCCAAGGTCGGGCATTACATTTGCTTCGCTTTTAGAAAAGATGAACGATTGAAATGTTTAATTATTGATTTGGAGAGGCATATTTTGTATGTGGTTGCTTAGCCACACGCGCTTAGAACAGTGACACGCGGCCGCGCTTCACTTCATCAGAACAAACTTGACTAAATGCTCCATATCGGGCATGCTATTTCTGTCTGTCGACATAGTTGACTAAAGGATTATTTTACCTTACCTAACCGGGCATGCCTTAATCGCCTCGCGGCCGCGCCTCACTTCACCAGAACAAACTTGACTAAATGCTCCACACCGGGCATGCTAATACTGCCTGTCGGCATAGTTGACTAAAGGCTTATTTTACCTTACCAAACCGGGCATGCCATTACCGCCTCTCGCGAATCGGACGCGAGACATCTTCCGGACGCCGCTGGACGCCGGACGCCTTCTGGACGCGAGACATTGATTTTTATATATATAGATAATAATAATAACTATTAAAAATATATATAAATGATGTATTGCAATGTTGAAGATTGTGAGATACTCGTTGATGAGTAATCGCGCATATGTGCGTTGGGACTCGAGTAATACATAAAGAGCATTTTCGCACATTGAGTGTTGATCATCACATCAATTATCAACAGATGACGATAAAATAAACATTAAAATTATAATGGAATTTGTCCGTATTCGATTAAAAAACATTAGGTATGGGTTCTTAGAAACATAGTAGTAACCAACCACATTAATCAATTATATACTTATTTAAAAAGGCTATTACATATCGACAGTGTTAAGGTTCATTTATTGATATACATGCTTGACTCACGCTGCGCGCGCCTGAGAGAAAATTTGATTTGTTTGGACGATAAGATATAGCATATATGTTTAACTCAATTTAAAATTAACTCACTAATCAAAGGGTTAAGAATGTATATTGATTTTAAATGACATCAAATCGTTGCGGTAGATTTCGTATTCGACATCATGTGTGTTAGATTGAATCGAAATTTACCTTCGACGATTTACATAATGATCTGAAAAGTGTGGAGTGAATGTAAATCGTTTCGCATTAGATACATAACAGCAAGCTTATGTTTAGAATTTCTGCTGTTTAATGAGATAAAACCTAATTAATTATAGTGCCGAATCTCAATGCAGTGCCATTAAAAATATCAAATTAGTACAGTGAAACCTCGATTTTACGTTTTCCAAGGGACCCTGGAAAAAAACGGTAATTGCGGGAAACGGTGAATGCGGGAAAGCTTCAAATAATAATAGTTTGACGGGACTATAAAAAATGAACGGTCCATCCGGGAAAACGTATTATGCGGGAACGGTTTATCGAGGTTCCACTGTATATGTATTACATATTCATTTTGTTATATTATATTTATAGCCGAGTTTTTGAGTATTCATTGTGGTAAGTTTTCAATTCCCATTTCTCACCCGTCCACACCGCCGTGGGATCAATCAAAAAGGGTTTTCGTCGCCCTTCATTACTCCCTTACGTTTTAATAATGACACCGCCGAACTTTCCGGCAAAAGTTGGAGCCCTTCGCGCAGACATCCTTCGCCCCGGAGGAACTCTTTCGATAAACTTATCCGGATACCCTGGCCCCCAATTTCTCCTACGATACACCGTTTAATATTTCCGAGACGATTTTTACGACAGAATTTGAATTCTCGAGGACGCATTACAGAAGCAGAATTACATCTCCGCATATTCGGGGGCAATAAAACGATTCGGTCATATATTATATGGATGATCGCGTATGTGCAAGGCCGCGCATACCGGGATGACGCGTGCTCTGCAAAAAAGAGGAGCAAGAACACATCTCACCGGTAACCTAACGGTTTCTCATTGTGTTATTAACATCTTATGTGAAAGAAAACAGTTCCGAATCCGACATCTTACCCAACAAAAGCGCTATATAATAGGGTGAACACAAAATGGTGTACACGCACAGACTATAGATGCTGCCTTCTGCTATCTAAGCATTGTAGACAAAAGATGTTTTACTCGAGGAGAATGGATACAAAGTAATTTCATCCATAGCATATCGGTATTGAGAAAATTTCGAAAAACGTAATCGACATCTTATCGCGGTGCCTTTATTATAGAAGAATATCAAACTATGTACAACGTCCTATATTTATTACCATTGAACTTTTTAAACTAAAGCTCTGGTAATATTATGTGATGTTATTGTTATAATCTAGAAGTTAGAAAGCACTCACATAACACAAATCCCTAAAAGCTATACAGAATCCACTATATCAAATTATACCAATTGAAAACGTCATAATCATGTTAATATACAAAATTATGATATGAGATTTCATTGTTCTGACACTCCAGGAACGCAAACCCCCCACGATGTCTTCAGGATGAACGAACACTTGTAACCGATTCATGATTCGACACGAAGACGAGTCAGAGAGGAAAAAAGGCCTATTTAATGGTCGACAAAAAGACTATAGTTATATGACTGAAGAAGCCGGCGGGAAGACAATATCTTCCCGCTGATCCGATAGCCTTGGCCGCGAGATTTTTATTTTATTTTCTGCACGTCCACACCTTTACATGCGAATGCACACATAAATATTTTGGAATATTTAGAATACTCGCGTACTATTAATACGAAGAATAGTACAATACACAAATATTTTGCTTAAACTCGTAAACAACGCAAGAGACGATTATAAGTTCTCTCGTGTAGTTTTAATGAAGCAAAAAATGATTTGTTTACATTGAATATGTTTAATAAGATCGTACACAATGGAATAATTTTAAAAAACGCCTTTGGTGCAAATTTGCATAGCTGCGCTTGAAATAATATTTTTTGCTGTTTATGACGAGGGCGTGATCTTTAATATTCAATTACTGATTATAGAAATAACCTCATGGATAAAAATTATATCCATGCTCATCTTTGGGCAATATCTTCCCCTAAAAATAACAACTTAATGCGGTATATTTTAATCGAATTAAATCAACTGAGTTGTATTTAAAAATAATCCAGAAATTTAAGACATTTTTATTTCAGTCAGTGTATTTACAATGTAAATCGGGAATGTTACAGTCTATCAAGCTTTCAGCGTTGCGAACATCAATAATAATTTTACAACCTGAATATCGGTATTAGATTAAAATCTACAAAGTAACTTTTTTATCTACAATTAGTTTACACGAATAACTATTAAATAGACGTTATCTACTTTCGACACAAGGTGGCTAAGGCTTCGATAGATGTGGTTGAAGTTGCAATTTTAATATAAAATAAGCAACTATAGCATCAAAGATGAAAAATGGCAATTTATAATGGCTCTCTTTTAAAATGTTGCCAGAATACCCTGTAGCAAATAAAAGTGTACACCCGATTGCGTAACAAAACACGATAAAACGACCATTTTTTTCTTCATAGAGGACAATGATGGCCCAAACCCAACGATCTCCTTTTATGGTACATCCTGCGAGCGGAAAGGTGATTCCTGCTGCGATGACGAAAGGGGGATTCGCATTTATCATGGCTCAAATTCAGCCTGTCAAAATAATACCAATTCGAAATGAATAATCCGCTTAACGCCGACTGATTGATCGGCCAACATGTAGAGCGTTTATTTATTGGCTTTCCGCAATAGCATATTTGCCATTTAAACCGTTCCCACTTTGAGGATTAAAAGGATGCGTAGTTAAACACAAACTGTGACGAATTTGGAACGCTCTCACTTTCGCTCTCGGTTCATTGTTTGGGGATGTTCATTATTTCATCATTGGATTTTTTTTCTTCGGCACGTCACAAAGCGAACATCACAGATATATAACATCGAATCATTTTTTTCCGATGGTAAAAACATTTTAACGAGATACATCTGAGAGATTTCATCGCGACAGAAAAAAAGAGAGATCTACGTATAATTGCGTAAATTTCAATAACAATGCATGATTTTTTTATAGTGCTTTTTCCTTACTTGTAACAAAAAAGGACTATTCTATGCTAATATGAAATTATTGCAATTTAACCCTGATCCACTTTTCCCGCGAATTTCACTCGTCCTCGTTCTGCTATCGACCCTTGGATGAAAGTTCAATCATGACGATCGAATAATGATTTACTAACTTCATGTAAAAGTATCGTCAACAGCAACGATCAAAATGGTCAAGGAATAACCGGCGAGAATCTAAAATAACACCAATGACGTCAATATCCGGGAATTTAATAAGCAATAAGCTATGGCAGATTTTTTAATGGACGTTGATAACATTGGTGACGGTTGAATATTGAACTTATCGATTTTTTCAGCTCGGTGTTTCTAATTGACCATTGGAAATTTCTAATTGACGCGTCAAAGCAACAAGCATAAAATTGAAATACGCAGATTTAAATCACACCACAACCCCCAAAACAAAAGCGAGCTTTATGATCACAAATTTGTTTCGATGTTGTTCTTCAGTCAGATGGAATTAATAATGAAAGTTTTTATCCGCCCATCTATTCATCTGACTCATTTCATAATTATCGTTCGATGCAGTCGCCTCTGACCCGGACGAATCAGCTGATGTCGCGACGAGCGGAAAACGCAATCAAGAGCATAGCGTGTCTTAACCGTATCATGATCATTCGCTGATTCAAATTATTGACCATAGAGCACTAAGCATATTTTTGAGTTATATCAGTGACAGTATTTTTGACAGCGATTTTGACACCCATTTCGTAAACAACTTCTTATACCCAAGTTTTATCGACACTATATCAACGAAGAACACACACTAGGTGTACCAACTTCGAAACAAAGAGTTACACTTTGAATTACACTATTACTACATATTCAGGTCTTGGTTTTTGGACCGGCGATATTTCGTTGTGTCAGCGGTCCAGAGTTTGGACCCGTTGGACACGGAAAACTTGTGGTCACTCCCTCTAATTCTAGGGCGTTTAGGGCTTTTTGCCACAAATTTGGGGAGAAATGCATTCCTGGGGCTTTCTACGACCTCGATAGGGTCGTAGAGGGCCCCCTCTCCGACGGCCAGTAAACTTCGCGGGCTCGCGGGGTCCCATGTAACTATATATTAGTGGACACGCAGTGAGTACGCGTGTGCCACTAATTTGCTTATTTAGAAAGGTACTAAGTGGGGAAGGTTCTGGAGAACATGCATACATATCGAATGTGTTCCGAGTCTGTAGTCTGCGAGACTAATGATTAGTGATCTATGATAAATTGGAATGTTGTTTTCTAGTCTGTATTAAAATTATATAACAGTAAATGCATTTATATTGTACAGGGCCATCCAAATGCGAATCCTAGATATAATGCTGTACACGTGACATCTTTTCAAATGGCATTTTGTTTTAGTAGAAGATAGCACAATTTCAATCACATCAGCAAGAATCCGTTTACATTATTATTGAACAACGAGCGAGAGATCCATTGTTTTCAAGCAAAACTTTGTTTAGCGACGAAGCTCATTTCACAATGGATAGATTAAGCAAAATTGTCATATCTGGGGCGATGAAAATCCTTGTGTCATTCAAGTAAGATGTCGACACCCAAAAAAAAAAAAAAATCAAGATATTTTTATGGTCACAATTGAATCACATTGATGTTTCTGATGTCTATTTTCAGTAAGACGGCGCTACGTGTCATAATATTAGCTAAAC
Source organism: Stenopsyche tienmushanensis (assembly GCA_008973525.1). Lineage (NCBI taxonomy): Eukaryota > Metazoa > Arthropoda > Insecta > Trichoptera > Stenopsychidae > Stenopsyche > Stenopsyche tienmushanensis. The sequence goes on along the minus strand of WACJ01000533.1, from coordinate 268,533 downwards.
AAATAAACATCTAGGCGTATAGGATCATCAAATATCATGTTCTGATATTTGAGATTGTGGAATAAATTTGCTTAATATGGTTTTAATGCAATTAGAATGAAATGCACCCTGATTTATAATGGATTTTTTTTTAAAATCATTAACGCTGTATTTTCAAGATGGATAACTTTTTTGAGCTGTTATGTTAATGCTGTCAGCACTATTGATATGATTAATGATACGACACAAACATTTCGTTCAAGTCAAAATACAACGCTTTGTGCGGTTTATAAACGATATAAGCTTGAACGCGTTGTTATCGGCGGTTTGACAGCCACTAATGAGCAAAGTTGATAACTCTCAGTCTGGAAACAGTGTATGTCAATTCATCGATGATATGCGTTTATCGCGCTAGTTTTGTTGGACACTTTAAAAAATATTATTTCAGCATCGACTTTAGCTTTCGAATGGAATACAGCGCAAAAGGACATATTTTGCGTCGAGTTCGTTTTATTATTCAGATAAATATTGCGCACGTTTATGATTGTGACAAATGCGCACAGAACGTAGTTGTGCGCTTTCTCTTCTTCTCGAATAAAAATCGGCAAAAGCGAAGACATTGCGAAAGAGAAACGTGGTCATCGCAGATATGCTTTAGAAATCGGCGATCATGCGAGTGTTAAATGTATAGCATACAATCGAGCGAAGATTGGCCGTTTCTTGGTTCTTTGAGGTTTTTTTAAGGGTGTATTATTGTTGCGGGGGATGCGCATCGGGCCGGAGACAGATGGTCGGAGGGTGGCAGCTGTTGCGCGCGTGTCCTCGAGGACGTCATCTGTCCGCGTTGGTAAAGAATCAACAATGCTTTCCTGTCTATTTCGAATGTTCGATGAAGAGCTTTCTCGAAGTGCCTACCGCAAGAAAGCTCGAGAAGGGCACCTCGGGGCCGAAGATGCGAGTGGGCGGCACTTAATTGATACGTCTCAGTTCATAAGTCCGGTGAATGGGAACGGACAATGGTCATATGTTTAAGAATACCCTGAATTGGCCTTCTAAATATAACTGACGGGGAAACGAAGCGAGTCAATGTCATAAGCGCGATACGATGAAGCAATTTGGAGTTCAAAATAGGGTCAAATTAGGGTCACACGCAATCGGCACGTTTTAATTTCGCACATTTCTTAGATATTTCGGTGGCGGTGAGGCTCAACATGTGTTCTTCGGCGGCGACAACACTCACTGTGACATCTGTACATCGCTCCGATAACAAAACCGGTTCTACGACGCTTCGGATATTTGAAGAATGCTAATGCTCCCATTCATATCCTTCGCAACAAACACATCAAATAATCGCCCCACCGATTATGGACAATGTTCCAGAACCCATTTTTTCCACAATAGGACTACTGCCGAAACTTAAAACGTACATAAAATCGCACAAAACTTTGGATTCAAATATTACCCGAATTTTTGATGTATCAATTATTTTTTTATTGATTGGACCCAAAAGTTTCGAAAAGTGATGTGGCATTGGTGGAGGCATTAGGAGAGCGATGATTTTCGAAACAGCCGCCTTATTTCTTCAGTCACGGAATCAAGAAGCTTCCCATTCAATAGAATATATATATTTCTAATGAAGGGAAATATGTATGTAGAATAATAAGACACGCCATTTGTATTCTTAAACATCACTAATAAATTTGTACAGCAAAATTCCGGCTTATAATTGAATCCCCCTCGTATAATATCCTCCAGGTAGCAAAACAAATTCGGACAGCATAAAATTACAGTGCGTGACACATCCGCCGTTATTCAAATTATACCACATAAAATATAATTATGATTAATACATTTATTTTATTTAGCTCTGCCAGTTGAATATTTTCCGATAATAATGAAACCGACCACGGTCAATGTTACAACGAGCGAATCGATCAAATATCGATGTCGTGATGTCGACATCGATATTCGATCGCACTATATCCGGCACGCAACCCACCAACGCCATCTACACGACATCGCGCGTATTACATCAAATAATGCAATCACGTTTCATCCGATCGAACATTAAATACTCGTTTTAAAAAATTATATAATTTTATGCGATTAATAATTATACGTTAAAAGTACAAATTGTAATTTTTTCGGCCATATTACAAAGCAATTTTTCCGAAAAGAGAAACAAAAAAAAAATTATTTAAAAAATCCATTTTGCATGCCAAAATTATGCAATATTTTTTTAACGCTTTAATAATCTTAATAAATAAAAAAATAACGAAAATCTAGTATCTAATATTCTTTTCTTGGCTTCTCTGCTACTATTTTCCCCTATTAGGATAAATAGGATAAAGATAAACATGTTAACACGTTGTTGATTGAGATATTTTTTAAATTATTATAAACTTATTATTCCCAGACTGATGGAAAAATTGTTTATTCATCATGATATAATAGGGAATTTTACATATTTACACGTTGTTATATTTCCACCTGCTTTCACTACATTATGCCTCAATTTGAACTTGTACAAAAGGTTCTTCTCAATCATGGTCGATCTTTGACCAATTGGAAAACGTGGCACATTTCTCATTTACGAGAAAACCAGCACGTCACTAAACAAAAAAAATCCAGTGATGTCAGGCCGGGAGACCGTGCGAACAACAGAATAAGACCCTTCTCCGCGCAAAGAAATCCACTGGTGTCAGATCTGGAGAACGTGCGAGCCACGGAATAGGGCTTATGTGGGAAACCTAGCAAAAGACACCTTTAACTCCCTAAAACATCCTGTATATAAAATATTAGAATACTCGAATATTCTAATACTTCATCAATTTCATCATGAAGCTCCAAGTTTTTATGATTATTCTGCGGTGACTTAGCATGGTTCTTATTCAATTAGTGATCTGGACATGTCATCTAGAAAGTACGGTTACAAGGGTTCCTGAAGTAGGGGGACTTTTTATTTCGAAGTTGGTACACCTGGCATGTAGAGGGGGTCAGTTTGTTTGGTTCCGCGTGTTTGTCGGCTATTTTGTTCAGACACGGTAAACTTTTGCAATGGAGAGGTTGATAGTGTTGCGCTCCCGCCACCTCCCATCTTTGCGAGATTCGCGCAGTCATTCGTTTTTTGACTTTGCAAACAATACCACCGCGAATATCTATCGGAAGCTTGTGAAAGTTTATGATAGTGATGTGATGAGTCGATAACTTGTCACGAATTGGGTTAGGTTAGGTTAGGTAAGAGCTAAGGAGTGAGAGACCATTAGTCATTTCTGACAAACTTGTACAAAAAATTCAAGAACAAGCGAAATGACTGTTGTGAGATGCTTAACAACTTCCCGACATTCCTTGAAGACTCATTGGTGATATTGTGTCGGAAAAACTTGGTTACGGCGAGTTTTGTGCGAGATGGGTGCCCAGAATGCTCACACCGAAGCGCCGCCAAAATCGGATAACCGCCTTGCGTGCATTTTTGGATTGTAGCGTGGGCGATTTATCATCCCTGCGTAATGGCACTGTTAATCTGAGCAGATTTAATTCGCCAGATTAACAGCGACATCTTCCGTCTCTCTTCAGGTACAATGTGTTATTTTAACAGCGCCATCTCTTGTGGCCCTACGGAGACATTGCACCTGCATACCGACGGATAGTTTCTTGCGTGTGCATCGTTGCCAGTTGGGTAGTAATGCGCAGAAGGCGGAAGTCGGGAATGTCGCCGGTTAGCCTTGGCTGCGGGAGGTCGTCCCTCCTGCAGCCAGATCTCTCTCTCGTACGGAATAAATAGTTATTTAGAGAAGAAAGTCTTTCTATTCGACGCCCGTCTATTCCCATCCATTCGTCCAGCAACATCACAGCCCGATAGAAGAACGGATCATATACATGTTGTAACCTTACTTTCTGGATGACTCTCGTATTTGTGAGCACTCGTTACATACCTCTCTATTTTGACTATTGATACTTCCTGGGAATTTTAATATTCCAATCGTTTGAATGTCAATTCTTCTCCATGGTTTATGGTTTTATTTAATATGAAATAAATCTTGAATTTAATTTCGAACGCTACAGAAAGGTAATTAAGTGAATATATGTCGTATAGGATTTAATCTATCCTGGAGCGAAAGTCGAAACCGTTTAATTTATAGCATCCGAGTATATAATTAATTTGAATAGAGTATAATCGTTAGGCGGCTATTAAAATATCAATAAAACGGAGCGGAGTCGTCATGAGTGGGTCGAATTGTTTTTCGTGAAGAAAAGTGGGACAAAAGCGTGGCTGCTTTCGTCATTAATAAATGAGCCGCCAGGAGGCAATATATCCTTCGTCCACTCCGATATGTGCTGGCCTACTTAATCGTCACACCCCGCCTGGGATAATCAATCTCGCGAAAAGGGACGTCAAACTCTTCAAAATTCACCCAAACTCAAACAAATTCAGGCGAAAGGTCGTCCAAACTATTCTCGAGCAGAGCAAATATTCACTTATCGGCTCAAATGCCCACATTTTACGGCTTTCGATAAATATAATATCAACTCCCTATACCGCTCAATGATGCCCTTAAAACATCCAATTAATTAAGCTCGCACAAAAGGGGGTCATTCCCGACATTTTACATTATTGTATATGCTAATCCTGCGTAGGACACTCGTTACTGGCGCGATCGTTTATTCGCCAAAAATAGAATCTATAATTAAACACCTAAGGAGGTCCCATAAAAACGACTCGGTACAATTGCACATATGGGCAATTTACTAAAACAACGACGACAAAAAAACCGCCAGCCCAAAATGTATTTCCATTTGGACTTTATTTGTCAATTTTCTCGGTTTCGTCCGGGGCAGCTTCATGACTCAAATATTCCCGGAGGCAATATTCAAATTAATCGAATGAAACAATTAACAGCCATAAATTCGAATAAACGCGAAGCCAGAACATAATACGTTAGCTGTTTTCGAATTATTGTCGAATTTACACGTCGTTTTAATAAGCCTATCACAATATTATCATTTAAGTTAATGTATTACACCATCAGCCACTTTAACCCTTTGGTGAGTATGCACTCACACGTTAAATGCGCAATCAAATGTTGTGGGTGCATAGCTCTCTATTTACAATGCCGTGCTTGTAAAAATATTAAATCATACGATATATATATTGTTAAGATAAATACACACTATTGTGGTTGTATAAAAATATTATTTTCGATGTTATAAATTTAAAACAACCTTATGCGAACAAAATGTATGGCGATTTCAAGAAGAAAAAAAAGAGAAAGATAATAATGTTCTCGCAAGGAAGAGGAAAAGCGGATGTAACTCTATTTGATCTCAATAAATATGGACCGGAGCAAAAGCAAACCGCGATGAAAATAGGGAGGAAGCGGGAGGAAGTGCCTTTGTGACCGCGGAAAGATTTATTTGAGAGGACTCGGGTTATGAATTTTCACGACGACATCTGATGCCGTTTTAATAAACAATTTGTCCGGTCGCCCAGAGCATAACCTAATATATCCTGAATAAACGGAAAATGTTTTCCTCGCACGGCATATTTATAGTGGAGGCGGGAGGGCGCGAATTTCAGATTCGCAAACACCAAAGGATGCGGGAATTCCATTTGAAAAAAAATTGCGAGCTTTAGACCGTGATATTTTTTTATGATTGTAGTTTCACCGGGGCGAAAGTTAGATGTCTGATGGCATTATCGAGGGAGCGGCTTAAAATAAGTTTTCGATCACGTCTTTGATGGGCGAAAATTGGGCCGCAAAGGAAAGAGTCGCCCGGGGCGACTCGCGATAACAACTCGCTATCTTATTGCTTTTCCATAACTCGAGATTTGCGCAAAATAAGGATTTCACCTGTTACTGTGTCCCGACTGTGGACTGCCGCCACATAGGTGGGAAAACGGATTGCGGATGATTTTACATAAATCAACGCAAACAGCCGCCTATTTATTACGCATGCTTCATTTTCCCATGCGGTGAAAAATTATACGTCAATATTCTGTTATGGCGTCGTCTTCCATACAACGTTTTTCCGCTGTGAAAAAAATAAAGGAGCCTTTATCAGCATGAAAATTCACCACCCTAAATTATGAAGAAAACACGGGAATAAATTTTGAAGACAAACGCACATTAATAATCGAAAACGTTATGTTATGTGCATATAAGTGATGCAAAAAAGTATATTTTCATACTCTATAATTAAAAAGGACTGTAAAATGATCACGAAACTTTAAATCCTTGTCAAGCTATCGGGAAATTGTAAACTAAGCTTGGTTACCTATGAAACTTTTATCATAAAGCCACATTAATCCTAGATCACTAATCATTAGTCTCACAGACTATTGACACGATCGACCAGTTCTTACGTGTCTAATACGGTAAAACAATGACAAAAACTTTTGAAATGGAACAATGCAAGTATCAAAGATAAATAAATGCAAAATTTGCACATTTTGTCCATAGCAGAAACACAGGATTCTCATGTAACTCTTGTGGAGAACACACACAAAAAATAAGTTTTATTTTGCCAGTCTGTGAGATTAATATTTAGTGACATTGCAACATGAAAACATGATTTATTATTATATAAACAAGGACTTTGAACTCGCCATGAATTATCGCTAACCGCATTTGAACAGCGAAAAACATTTTGTGCATTATTTTTGTCGAAGTAGAAGCCCGGATAAAAGTGTGAATTATGATGAGAAGTTGGGACAGTATTAATAATCCTAAAAAATCAAAATAATGACTTACTTCGAGTCACACAACCTCTTTCTTTCCTGAACCATTATAAATAGTCAAAAATATTGACAGTCAATCCGTGACCATGGATCCGACGAGAGATTCGAAATATCGGATAGAGATAGAACATTTTAACCGCAATCATTTTTCATGGTTAAGGCGGGTTTAAGAATTGAAATGTCTGTATATTTTAATCTCCATTTATGATCCCCAGTTACATTTTATCCCTGTGAGTAATGAGCTAATTGAAAATCATTATAAATTAAACGCCACTTATCGTCGTACAAATCCACTTATCTGTCAGGAACGTCGCAGCGTGTATGAAGCTTGTATATATATATATAAATAAACACTGTCGATAACACACAGTATTCACACACAATATTATTTTGAAAATATGCCCGAAGTAACATTAAAGCATCGAGCGTTTCGTCATTTAGTCTGGATCTGATTTTGGAAGCCAGGAAATTTGTTGCTGAAAATGCTCGCTCAGCCTTCACACTCGTTGGAGGTATCGTCATCACATATTTAAATGCTAGTTCGAGTTGATGACCGCGTGAGCCCCCATTTTCGTATAACATCATCAATGTGACTGAAAATTCTGCTGAGACACGGACTAAAACTCGCAAAATTCCCGATTTCCCGACAAATTATTCATTTCCTTCGCTGCAGATGAATATTTATATACTATAATACTCTGATTTGATTCGTAGTTATATTACGGAAGAATACAAAAATTCTGAAGCCAGTATCTATTTTATTTCATATCGATATACCCATTATTAGAGTCGAGGTGTAGTAAATACATCACCGGTAGGAAAAAGTTAATATAACAATTTGAAAAACATATATGTACTATATATGTGTATACACAGATTAGGCAGTTACTGGCCCTAGGCGTCGTCTAAGCTCGCCAAATAGTAGTTACGCCACTGTCTCCAAGCGTCCAGATTTCGGCGGGAATGTATCGATTTAGTAGACTACATCACCAGATGAGGTGTACGATTTCCGTTAGAAAAAAATTAAATCCAGAATTTTTCGGGATTATGTTTACTAATTCGATCTATACAATAGTACGATGTACGCATGATACTCTCTCCGTCTATCTTACACTCACAATCTCAGACCTGCAAGATACTTCCTATGTCTTTCTCTCCAAACTCAACGTGCAAGACACTCTCCGTCTCTGTCTGTCTCCGAGCTCAAAGTGTAAGAATGCTCTTTCTAAGTTACTGGAATTCGGACACAACATAGTCTTGTTATAATAAGAGATGGCACATATTTATCTGCTTTTATTGACCATGTATAATTCACGTGGCATACAAGCATCCAATATATTCACATTCCGATAATTGTAAACGGTAATATACTTGTAATTCACGGAATTCCTAGTTTATGTGACAATCCTGAGATAGATTGTACATCTGCGTTCGATTTAGATGCATCTTTCATGCTTGTTGATAGATTCTCTAATTTAAGCTTTCCGAAGCAGCTTTGACATCTGTTGGGTACTAATACTTTTCCATTAAGATTATTTATTATTATACATGTTTCATTATTTACTTTTTTGGAATCAAGTCATCATTAAAATTGATGGCAATAATAATTCCAAGCCATAGAATATTAAATGAATCAAACGTCTTCTAGTTATAAAATATGTAGATTAGAATCCATGGCTTGCAGTAATGCGATCTAAATTGCTGATCAGTAATTAAAACGGATTGAATTGTCGGATTTAATTCTATGAAACAAATCTAGACGATTTTGGCGAATTTTTGGTGACCGGTCAGACATTAGATGGAGATGTCCCGGAGTCGCATTCCTGAGATGCCTTTGCGAGTAAAGATCGTCATGAAGGAGAGAAGGCCTCTCCAAAGCGGAACACTGTTAAGAGTGCCGTAACACAATCAAAAGTTGGCCACACTCGCTGACATAATTTGGAAGTTTAAACTTGAAGATTAGTTTCCTTACATCTCGCTCCGTCCCGGGAGAGATAATTCCCTTCTTGTTTAACACTTGCCGCAAGATCCGCCTTACTGCGGCTCCGATCGCAGATATTTAATAGTAACAAGACAGCCTCCTGCGACTCTTTAAAACTTACAAGATTCCCACGAAAAACGTTTTCCTACAAATAGCGATATACACAGTTTTTAAAGTAGACATTACAACTTTAATATTATTGGATATGCATTTTATAGGCTATCTTCAATTGTGTACGCACTTCAATGCATATTACTAAAACGGTTTTCCTCAATCGATAGGAGGCTTTAGTCATAAATTTGTCGATTGATTATTATACTGTAATCGCGTATTTTGAATTAATTACTCATAACGGATATCAAAACTCTGCTAATGAATTTAGCAACGAGCTTCGTATGGTATGGTGCAAATTCCCATACTCGCGTTGACTGGACAGTTAATCAATTGGCATATCCATCAACGATAGACTTCAATGATTAAATAGCATTCTGGATGAACACACAATAATTGGATAGGGTAAAATTAGGGCTGCCAACGATCTCGAATATGGAACACAACCTTCTGAAAATAAAAATATGACCGAACACAATAACAATAGAGAAGTCTATAGTAGACGTAAAATTTATCGCATATAGCATCTATGTTTGTTTCAATTTAAAATTAACTCACTAATCAATTAATGCGATCTAAATCACGACCTGAATAGATCCTCGCTTTCCTATAGCCACCCGCTGTTCCAAATCTTTAATGTGCTTTTTTATGCTGTTTAATCTGATAGGACATATTTAAATTATTTGTTAAATACCATAATTTTACTTATATAGGTAAACCATTTGAGATATATTCGCAAGGAAGATATAAACATCGGTTGCTACCGCTCTTGACAAGCATAATGTCGACGCTCGAAAAAAAATAAGCGCGAAATAGAACAGGTCAAAATAGTCGTTTTCAATAAGCTGCGTGACATAAGAGGTCCCATGGAGGTAAAGAAGGCCATAATTATAAGGAGAGGATATAACAAGTACTCGGAGGGCAGAAGTCTCGTTGTCCCGACGAGGTCGGCACGCCAGCCCGGGTTGACAATTTATTTATTGGGAGTTGTGCAAAAGAGCGCTCCCGAACAAAGCCCTTTGTGTCTCGACCATCACATTGTGATGAATTAATTCGCCAGTGTGGGAAATACCCTCTTGCTCCGAACAAATACAATTATGACTATCGAATCATATTTTGACGGGAGCGTTATGTTTGCGTTCGAAAGGGATTATCGGGATAAATATATTAATTCCCCGATGACTCATAATAACTAACAAATAAGCGATTAATGTCCGACATCATACACTAATTGATGTCATCGTCGTGATCGATAGACCCTTCGACGAAATATCGGTACACATGAGAGAGAGAGAGATCCGTTAACAATGAGCTTAAATATGGAGAATGATGCGAGAGTGGTAGCAATTTACAGCTGCAAAGTATTTGCAGTAAGGCAGGCTATTTGTGGACGTGCAATGTCCTACTGAAGCAGGCACGGCTTTCACAATGTTTCTACATTTTTCCTAATGCCAATCCCGAGTAAATATGTAGGATCCTTTATGGGTTTTGGATCATAAATCCATCACAAATTTAAATTTTAGACTAAAAACTGTAAATTATTTTCCAAAAAAAAAAAATGTTTTTACACCACTGTGGTTTTCACTGTCTCACAAGGAAAACTACTCAATCGTTAACCCTAAACTACTAATCATAGTTTCGAATTACATTTGCTTATATAAAAAGGTAACCCCTTCCTGTGAATGGATATTGAAGAGGCCCATAGTTCTGTAGTGGACTGTCAGTGGCTGCACTATGATGATGATATAAAAAGGTACTGAGCAGGACATGCATACATGCTGAATGCGTTCCACATCAGTAGTCTGTGACTAATGATTAGTGATCTAGGGTTTAAAAACACCCTAATTCCTTTTCGATTTTTGTTCGATGCGTTCACTTAGGTAACCTATTGAATGAGCGTTGATAAATGAAAATTTTACATATTATCATATATTTAATAACGACAACACGAAGGAGGTGGTAGGATTGCATAAATTTCCTTGAATGGATATTTAAGAGCTCCCAGTCCTGCAGTGAATATTAATGTCCTGTTAATGCAGTTTGTTAACATAACAGGGAATGGCAGCTGAATAATATATACGTTAAGTGAAAGACTGTGCTCTTTATTAATTCTATTGCATTTTTGTTGTTTATATACGAAATTATTCACTGTTCACTAATTTGGCTTACAAAAGAATAAGCAAAATTAAGCTCATAAATTTATAAAAAAATTACTGTTTTAATCGGTAGATATTAGCAGCAAATGCAGATCTAAAGTACATTGGTCTAAGAGACAAATTATTTAATAAATACATTTAAAAATAACATCTAAATACAGACTATTAGACGTTGGTGAGTATTTTCGTGTATTGGCGTTCGGATTAAAGCAATAGAGAAAGAGTATTCTCGAATTTAATTTCGTGCTAGAATGCTTGAGATTATTAGTCTATATTTGTGTACAATTAATATTTATCCTATAGTATTTTAAATAATCACAAATAATAATATGTATGAAGCAAAAATGAACACCCTTGGTCCCGCATGACTAGGGAATCCAATCCAGAGCCAAAATTTCGATCCCGGGATTCAGGGATTGCATTAGACCATCCCGGGATCGAGATTTTCAATAGTTTAAGAAATTACATTAATAAATTTGATCAAAAAATACTAATAAGTCCATTTGTTTACCATTTTCGTATAACATCATCAATGTGACTGAAAATTCTGCTGAGACATGGACTAAAACTCGCAAAATTCCCGATTTCCCGACAAATTATTCATTTCCTTCGTTGCAGATGAATATTTATATACTATAATACTCTGATATTATTCTTAATTATATTACGGAAGAATACAAAAATTCTGAACCCCGTATCTATTATATTTCATATCGATATTTCGATTATTAGAATCAAGGTGTAGTAAATACATCACCGGTAGGGAAAGGTTAATATAACAATTTGTAAAACATATATGTACTGTATACATAGATTGGACAGTTACTGTCCCTAGACGTCGCCTAAGTTAGACTAAGACTTTAAAAGAAAAAGAGAACTGAAACATGTTTCAAAATGAAACTATTCGGCCAAAAGAAATGTATTTATCCCGGTAGAAGTACTCGTTTTGGGAAGCGCTGCGTTTGGATTCGGCATTCGTTTGCAACTGATTTAATTTGCGTTTGTAGCCTTTTATCAAAATGACCCGGTTTAAAAAAAGGTCGTCGAACCTCACCATAGACTTGTGGTCGGAAAAGCACACGGGTAGTGAGGTTGGGTAGCGTCGGGGGACAATCTCCATCGAATGTAAGCTGTAGGTTCACCGATGTTGTGGCGATGTCTTTCGGTCGTTCTGCCGGATTACTTCCGAGGGTCTGCCAGTCTTCCATTTCTATTGGAGGCGAAATACAATTGCCCATCGAACAATTTGCATACAATAGTAAAAGAGTTTTACGGGGAGTGCAAAGCAATGGTGCGGAAAAATGAAGCTGCGGGGGTGACGAAGACCCCCGTCACGTCTGCGTGACGTCACTCTTTGCAGGTAAACAAGTGACTCAGGTGACAACAGAGCCATTATGCCGCCGCCACATCTGGGCCAAGGCCCAAGTGACGCTCCATCATTAAGCCCATCGACACTCGGATGAGTGGATGTGTGGATGAGTGCTGCAAATCGCACTTTCGACAGCCCCATATCCGAGAATGCCAAACATATCATTCCTAATATGACCGAATATTCACAAAATAGACCGAGAGAGAAAATGTATCTAAAGGTGAGAAAAGTGAAAATCACACCCAAAAAAATGCACCGACCCACTTACGATCATCGTAAAAGTTTTAGCGTTTCGAACACTCATACTTCATATGCTAAATTACAATTTTTACATAATCAAATAGGCATTAATTATCATAAATCAAGTTAGTTGTAAAAAATCATCAATGAGTAACCCTGCGCTTCGGATGCAAATTCGGAATAATTTTTATATAAGTTGATATTCAAATTAAACCCTTTGATTATTGAATTAATTTTAAATTAAGTTGTGAAATGGCATTGAAAATGAAGCGCTATGGATCGCTTTTCGCAATATTTGAGAATATTTAGACGTGTAGAGGTCCATCTTTACAGCACGACCTTAACGTCAATGTACGAGTGATGATGAGACGCAAAACGCCCGTCTCTGTCTCCGATTCTCCCTCTTAATCAAAGGGAATATCATCAATTATTTGGAACGGCGAGTGTCCATAGGACAATGAAGACATCGCCAGTTCATGACTAGGACCATTAGTGTCAATTTTTTTGAAGAAAAAAACAAACAGGAAAATTGGCGAGCATAAACACGTTATGTCAGAAAGCACCATTAAAAACGGACACATTTCGTAAACGAATTTCAATAACAATTGCCACTTTAGTTGTGAAGTTAACACGAACAATGAGCTATTTATGCCGAAACTTTCTCCGCGAAGGTGTTGCGATATTAACACAATAGAATTTGTATCGTCACCACCGGTTTAGAATCATATTTCAGACGTGCTTATCAATCATGTCGTTGAAAATGAACCGTCGGTCATTTTAGTCAATCGAGTCGAGGCAAATTGTATTCGCGAGGCTGAACGACAATGTCTTAATCGCGGATGTTTATATAGTAAAACGTTATTTTGATTTGCATGCATTCGAGTGCACTTAATGCAAGTCGACGCATTCCATAAATACGATCTTCTCGTCGGTTAAAACGTTTCAGAGCTGAAATTGAAATGCGTCATTCCACTCAATATTACGCGTTTACATCTTACACAATTATGCACCTGTGTGTTGATATCGTATCACTGCTTACACTAAGCATAGTCGAAAACGGAGGTATCGATTCCTGCAACATCTCGTATATTACAGAATATTTAAAGCGCTTGTAAATGGATTACAAAGGTGTTAAGCTATAAATGCACAAGGCAAACAACACATTTTCAAAAGGATTTGGTTTCAAACAAGCATACTCATGAGTGGATTTATTTATGATCACAATCAAGACTGAAAATGAATAGAGATCTTTCGTCCATGTAACACTTTGTAACGAATATGGGATATTTCAAGCCGTTTAAAATATTAGGAGGACCAAATAGTATTCGCGTATTTTGGGACCTTATGTTTGATCTTAGTTTGTGTCTGAACACACCGACGGAAACAACTTTGTAAGTTCATTGATAAGGGTAAAATGTTTAGACACAAAACCATTAAGTCCAAGTCCACATTTGGCATTGTATGTTGCTTTTTTGATTTGGGCTGGAATGCCACAAAACCCAATAAAACACCCAAAGATGTTTATGTGTAAGTGTGAACAGTCCGCGGATGCTCCAGAAATTTACAGCTACAAAATAGGATGGGTGCTATGTAAGGTAAAATAAGAACCGCAAAAAATAGTGCCTTTTTGGATAGCATTGTATCTGATGATGAAAAATGGCTCATTTACTATACATTATATACGACGAAAAAATCAATGGCTCTCTCAAAAAAAAAAAAAAAAAAACAATTCTAAACCCAGACTGACTATAAAAAAGGTTCTTTTGTGCATGGAGCTGAAGTGGAAATGCATTTGAAATTTGTTTTTTTACTTCTAAGCCGGAAAGTTTTTATAAGAAAAGGATCGAAGGATTGCCAAAGCGATGAGAACATATATTTTATAATATGTATACAATTTTTGGAAGCAATAAATTCGAACTTTGTTTTTACTATACGCGAATGCCCTTTGGTCCCCCTAATATATCATACTTGGGATACATTAATTATTTTTTCTACATAATATTTTAATTATTCTACTTTATCAAAGTTGCTTCAATTCACGTGCTTTTACCTCACGAGCCTATACAAATGGTGTTGCGTCGACTCTTTGTAATCATTTTAAAGAGGAAAATTAATAAACACGTTTCCAATGAGGAAAAATACACCCAGGGAAAAATGTATTCTCAAATTCACATTGTTTAATTTTCTTGAGAAAGAAACCACACAAATGTATTTTTCAAATAGCTGTTATGAACGACGGAAAATATCAAACATTCGCGCTTAAAAAAAGAAAAAATAATCAGATTAAAAAATATAGACAAATAAGAAAAGAAATCTGATTGTGTAATGTGACTTTATGTGTGTACTTTTATAAACTAAAAGACAAAACTTGTTCAAGTAATGTTTAAATAATTCTCTGCATAATTGGCTATTAATTTTATATAGTTACTCTAAAATGATAAATCACTTGCATGAAATTTTTCACTGCAAAAACCCATAAAATAGCGCCGGAAATTATATTTAATTTTATAAGGAACACCCATAAAGATTATGCAATGTTTTCATAATAACGAATTAGCATAAATTCCTGTGTAGCTTGACCTGGAAAAATTAATTCACCTCGATTAGATTTAAACCCAAAAACATGTTCAAATAATTAAATATCACTGAATGTGAAAATGATGCATATCTATTATATTATAAATACGATCAACAATAAAAATAAAATGCACATAAATCTTTTTTATGCGGTAGATGCGTTCCGCGGAAAATCGCACAAAAAGAAACCGTACAAAAAAAGCTATGACTTAAAAACCGCATAACTTTGAAACAGCTATATAAAATATATAAAGTAAAATGTAAAAATGTTGAAAAAAACAGTTAAGTCATTTTTTGATTTTATTTTGATTTTTTAATTTTTTTTAAAATAAATTTTGACATAAATCTGGAAGAAATAATAGAGGGTTGTATAGAAAAGATTTATACCCAGTTTGAAGTAAAATAATCAATTAAACCTTGAAACATGATGTCAACCGTGTTGAAAAATGTAGTTTCATTATAGTAGGACCAGCCAAGTTGTCGCGTCACTAAAATAACTATAATTCTTTAAATAGTTGGAATTTTGGAAATTCTTTTGGAGAATGTATTTTTAAATCGAAAAAAAAAATGCTTTAAAAAAACCGCATAACTTCGAAATCGCACAAAAAAAGATTTGAGTGTACACGGTTTGGTTTCGCAGTTGTATGAAAAGTTGTAAGTATGAAAAAAAACATATTTTTAGCTTTTTCTGTGTTTAAAACAGCTTCTTGTAAAATACGTATTTCTAGTTGGCGTTACATATAAAGCAGTATTTTCTCCTTTCTAAAACAATTGCGTTTATATACGTAGTGCCAAAAATACGTACTGTTTTTACACTTCTGTCTAGAAAAATTTAAAAAATAAGGGCTGTAAGTTCTGTAATGGTTTTTTTGCTATACGCTTTAAAACAGTCATTGTTCAGTTTATTCTGACCATTTGGACGTATACAATTTTCGCAGCAAAGTGCAGAAAGTGGTGTGCCATATTTTGTGTGGGACGCCTAACACATGATAACGACGTTCTACGATATTTGCTAAAGATAAATCCAAATTTTTCAAGCAATGGACGAAAAGGTCATAATTGTGGTTTACATATCAGTGCTTTCCTTAAATATACTAATTACAAAAAAATACTTTTTCTGGTAACATTGATAAACCCGCAATACAATCAACTTAATAAATTACTATGACTTTTTTTAAGATATTTACAGTGTTCGCTAAACTAAATGTTTCTAAAATCACTTTATCGTAGTTTCATCACACTAAATAATGTCAGGTTTAAATATAAATGAGGAGATTATAACCATCTAACAATTGTAAAATTGAGGATATGCTTTGATCATAGTTTGGGCCACAATATCCGCAATTAAATGGTGTGTTAAAAACTGTATCATAACCAAGGCATGTAAAATAACTTTGTTACGGATCTTAGACACTTTATAAAGCTCAGCGATGTCGTAAAAAACTTGAAAATGAGCACTTTTTCAGGAATAATGCTCTTGGCTTTAGTTCAACACAGCATTGTGTGGAGAGCTTCAGAAGAATTTAACGAAAATTAAATCAATAGTCTCAACCCTATCTTCCAAGTCAAAAAGCTGGTTTAATTAATAAGAACAAATATTTTTTAATGTTGTCTAAAAAAATAGAAATCAAAGCTAAATTTCCAGTCCTTAAATAAATTTACGTAAACAATTGCGCGAAATACAAAACGCGATTGCAAAATATTGCATCGATGAACTGATATTTTATCAACCGGTCGAAAAATCTTATCACAACACATGCATTATTGTGCGATGTAGTTTTTGAGGTGTGGAAAATCTACGTCTGCAAACTGACACGTAACCCTCACGTGTCAACTTACTGTTCCTTCCACACGAGGGACGACACGTGGTCACATTTCCTCCCTTATTTAAAATGAGTGCCACGATACAAGCATTAGACGGAGGGCGATATATGCCGTAAGCGATCGTACATTCTGTGTCCCAACAGATGACAATATTTTATTTGAATTCGAATTATATCTATAAGTTAAAGTGCTCCTAAAAATCGCTATCATTACAAAGGAGCATCATGAAGTGGCGGTTAAAATCTCGTTTTTAGTGACACAAAGATTTAATAAAATCATGCGAGTGTAGCGAGCGAGCGAGCGATCAAAAAGAGTGCTCATATTTCTTCCTTTATGTTCGAGCAAACATGACTGGGGATAAGCATTCAAAATTTTGCGACCATAATTGAAACATATTTCTGTGAGTGGAATATAAAAATATTCATATTTGACTTCAATATATTGCGGAGACTTAAGATTATTCGCGCATTTTGAGACCTTATGGTTGAGCTTGATTTATGTCTGGACGGAAACATCTTTGTTATATTTTTTTGTAGAGTTATCGTCGGTTGATATGCCACAAAAGCCAGTAAAACACTCAAATATGTTTATATGGTGAAATGGTAGCAGTAAGCAAGTGGAACGGCAAATCGAATAGGATGGGTGTTATGGGGTAGGATGGGTACCGCACGCTTTGATCGAACACAACAAAAACAAACGATGAAACATGTGCCTAGCCTTTTTGAAAACACAACAAAATAACTGGCATTGAGAAATGTCTTATTTACAATAATATAAGAAAAAAAATCAATAGCCTTATCAACAACAAAAAAATCCATTAACAACGCCTAATTGACTATAAATAAAAAAAGTTATTTTGTGGATATGTTGGGATAGGCGAGGAATAACCCATTATAAATTAATGAAAGCGGGATAAACTAAGTCGGAAAGTTTTATAAAAATAAAAATCGAAGTACTGTCATAGCGATAGGAAGATGTGTTGAATAATGAAGGGAATTATATTTTATAATGTCGTAAATAAAATTTTAACTTTTTACTAAATACGCGAATACTCTTAGGTCCTCCTAATAATTTTTGAAAAAATTTATCTCGACAAATAGACCAACACACGAACTTCATAAGCAGATCGGATCAAAAGGGGTTATTTGCAATAAATTACGTCATTGGCTTCAATAAGTCTTCAGTTATTGGCAAGACTTCCTTTAAGATTATATCAAAAGGTAGGCGTTATTAAAATATAATATTAGTTAATATCAAAAATGGTAAAAACGTATATATTTTAATCACAAGTAGAAGATAAAAAAGAACGAGGTTGCTCATAAATTCTAAAGACAATAGTCAAGAAAACAATCCACGACTAAAAGATCAGAGCATGTTTCTCCCCTTGGAGACCATCACTTCATACTGCTTTCACGAACTGAAATTGCTTCATGAAAATTTAAAGATTTTTCGTATTGATAAATAAAACGAGTAGGATCAAACGAGTAAGAGACTCATTCGTATAAAATAGCCAGAACTGTCATAAATCAGCTGCAAATATCACGATTGATGAGCCTACCCCTAACCAAAACTATATGTAGGTTCATTCAACACATGTCAAACAACCATCTAAACTTGGCATCTAATTTTAGCAAGCAACTAATGTAAAAAGCAAATGTGTGACTATATTTTGGAAAAGACGAAACAAAACCTACTACCTAACATGCATATCTAAAGCTGTTATAGACAAAAAATATATATATTTGCTGAAAATCATACAAATAATATTTGATAAAGTTATTAAAAAAATGAACTTTTTTAAAATAAACGCGAAAAAACATAAAACAGATGGTAAATGTAATATTTGAGATGATAAACAACAATATCGTATTGGAAATAGTAGTTCAGCATTGAAAATAAAGCGCTATGAAGCGCTGAACATAAAGCTTGCGGGTATACTCTCTATGGATCGCTCGTGTGCGTGTACGTGTATACTCATCAAAAGGTAAGAAAATAAATATAATAAAAGTGTGCGTAATTAAAATTATATTCTTGGAATAGTATTTAATGCCTTCTTCTTGGCCGCTAGATCAACTATTCCTCCAAAGAATGATTCCGTCTTCTAGTGTTCTTCTTTTTTGTTAAACTGTCAAGCGGGGACATACAGTGGGCGCGCACATTTTGGTTAGGACGTATATATACGTCCCGCCCATCTGGCGTGAGTTCATATTATTAATTTTTTTAACGATGCTTAGAATTTATAAAAAAATCAATGAAACATATTTTTATTTATTTATTTAGATACTTAAATATATAGAGAAGTTGACAAATACAAAACAATAAACAAAGGCACATAAAGAAAATGGAAACGTAGAATTTAAAAAAATAAAATATATCCATACATAAATTCAAAACTCAACTTTTGTGTGATATATTTTAAAACAGTTGTTAATATGTAGTGCTACCTCACAAAACAGATACCATTGTGTATATTCTTTCCCTTTTTTGTGACAAATTCGATATTTTACTGGCTTTAGTTCCCTTTCATTTGTTCTTTGAAAATACTATTCAACTAAAAGCATGAGAGTTTAGGTGTAATGTTGTTTTTTGATGGCATAGATTGGCTTTTACTATGTTGTCTGATCATCAATACGTCTTTATTGTCCTTTCATATTAAAACCATAAGTTTGCCTTTGAATCTTACCTTATGCCTTTTACTAAGTACATGTCCACTCCAACACAATAGCGAAGTGCAACCAATTTGCTACCTATCTTCATAAATTCATGTCAAAACATGTATCGACGACTTGCACATTCGTTAAGCAAAAAAAAAGTATTGCCTGCTTTAGGAATCAACATATATTTCGAGGACGTATATATACGTCCTAACCAATTTTAATGCAGTTTACTTTGAACGTATATATACGCCCCGCTTAGGGAATCCAATTCCGGGATCAGAGACAGTTTTAAGAGCTCATGAATCCCGGGATTAGTAAACGTAATCCCGAAACATTCGGAATTAAATGTTTTATCTAACGGAAATCGTACACTTCACCAGCACGATGAAGGCTACTAAATCGAGACATTCCCGTCGAAATATGGACGCTTGGAAACAGTGGCGTAACTACTAATTGGCGAGCTTAGGCGACGCTTAGGGGTTATATTAGCCTTTCCCTACCGATGATGTATTTACTACACCTTGACTCTAATAATGGGAATATCGATATGAAATATAATAGATACGGGCTTTAGAATTTTTGTATTCCTTCGTAATATAACTACAAATCAAATCAGAGTATTATAGTGTATAAGTATTCATTTATAGCGACGGAAATAAATAATTTGTCGGGAAATCGGCTAAATGACGATTTATTTAGTATTTTATATCTATTTTTGAATTGTATTTTTATCTTTCCTTAAATAAATAAAATTCTTTCACCTTGAAACTATTTTTTATGTTAAACAAATAGACTTATTAGTAATTTTTGATCAAATTTATCAATGTAATTTCTTAAACTATTGAAAATCCCGATCCCGGGATGGTCTAATGCAATCTTGAAAACTCGGGATTGTATTCCCTAGTTCCACCCAATTAACAGGTTAAAAAAAGTCCATTGATTGGTATAAATCTATTGTGTTCTCTTAAATCTTCAGTCAATTCGACAATTGTCAAAATAAATATACTGGTTATCATTTGAAAAGAATAAAAAATGAATGCGCTGCAAACGTACAAAAATTAAAATAAGACAGTTCAAGGCTGTATTATAATTTTACAGCATGTACACGTTCCAAAGTGAATTGTTCATATTCGAATATCGCCCGGCGAAGGAATGAGCAAATCGCGCTATTCAACTTCGCAGCCAAAGTGAGATTAAAAAACGGAGAGCTAATCAATCGAGGAAACCTTCTCAAGTACCTTTGTCTTAGTCTTCATTAAGACGAAATTCTTCAATCCCAATATAAAAAAGAGAAAAAGGTAAATACGAAAAATTCCTCCCAAATCCGCGCTTTTAATCTTGAACGTTTTCGCAAGAAAAATAGAGCAAGAAAATTCTTCATTTAAGATAAATAATCTGATACTTCAACATCGTTTTTCATTCAAACTCAAAACTTTATTTTATATTAGCATTGCATTCAAAAATTTTGGATGATTTTCAGCACATGTCGAAATAGCTTATTTGGTAATCGCGCCATCAAACGGAGCGAAGAAAGATATATCGGCGATGATTCTCGAGAAATTATGCATCAAAGTGCATATTAACGATTATGACTGCGCAAATACAACCGGCGAAACGAACCGAATTAATGTGTCAGACGCAATTTAGAAACGGTCCGAGATGATTTCTGAGAAAGTATTCGTCCGACGATAGGTTGAATGGCAAAGCTGCCCTACTGTTGCCGAGGCACGTTTATGACGAATGACGCACAATGCGAGCATAACATGCACCATAATGCAACCTAATCGAGGTTAAGTGAGATCATCTTGCGATAAACACTGCTCTCTTATAAGGGATGAGGCCAATATAACCGAGGCTGTCTCGCGGCGGGATAGTTTCCATAATAACAATGCACGAAGATATTAGTGAATAATTCAATCTGGATTTCGCCACCATTCCGTGGAGCATTATTATAAAGCAGGTCGCCGGGAAAGCGCTCCAGGGGAGAAGAGCATTGTGTCTGGCGAGGATAAGAAAAGCGGAAAATTTGATTAACTCGCTTGCACGGAACCAGCCCACCGGAAGGGAGGAAATATTAATTGTTGTTTTTTACATGCGGACACGCTTCAGATATCCACCCTCGACGAAATCGGATCATGCGATTCAACAGTTGGTCGATATGTGACACGAGCATAATCCTCTAATATACGACGCTATCTCCATAGATAAGTGCTTCCTCCGCAATGGAGCATTGATAAGGACGATCCGAATGCATCTGCATCGTTCACACGATGGCTTTATAAAGCGAAACGACCGTCATGCGATTAACACGTCTCATGCGCAAAACAACTATGTATTTGGAATTCGAATGTAATAAAACAGTATGGCAGCCGATCCAGGGAAAAATAGGACAAACACAGGTAAATATTTATCGCTTCAAAAGCAGTTTGAATGGCAATTTAGCATTTTTATTGAGATTTCGTGTTATCTAAAATATGCATTGATGTGCGATATCGAGCGCAAGCGACTGATAAAACCTATCGAATACATCTAAATCAAATATGTTTCGCATAAAATATGTTATCACAGTTTGAGTTTAAATTTTCTCGCTTATCAAAAATCAATCTGCGCATCGATCAAATATTGAATTACAGGCATGAATTTTGGAGATTTGTGATGATCGCGTAAAATATAAGGACTTCCAATAGGGACGCTAGAAATTTGTAAAGTTAAAGCGGCTATATTGTTAAAGCAACATCTGTCAAATTTATTGTGAATTGTTCAGTAGTAGGGAATCCAATCCCGAGCCAAAATTTCAATCCCGGGATTTTGGGATTGCATTAAACCATCCTGGGATCAGTCCCGGGATCCCGGGACCGAAATTTTCGGTAGTTTGAGAAATTACATTGATAAATCTGATAAAAAATTACTAATAAGTCAATTTGTTTAATATAAAAAAAACAACTTGAAGGCGAATAAAAATAAATAAAAACACTAAAAATTTCAAATTTTATTTTGAAAATATGCCCGAAGTAACATTAAAGCATCGAGTGTTTCGTCATTTAGTCAGGATCTGATTTTAAGTTTTTGAACGCGTGAGCCTCCATTTTCGTATAACACCATCAATACGACTGATAAAATTCATTTCTGCTGAGACGCGGACTAAAACTAGCAAAATTCCCGATTTCCCGACATTATTTATTTCCGTCGCTACAGATGAATACATGTATACTATAATACTTTGATATGATTCGTAATCATATTACGAAAGAATATAAAAATTCTGAACCCCGTGTCTATTGTATTTCATATCGATATTCCCATTATTAGAGTCGAGGTGTAGTAAATACATCACCGGTAGGGAAAGGTTAATATAACAATTTGAAAAACTTATATGTACTGTATATACGTATACATAGATTAGACAGTTACTGCCCAGATTTCGGCGAGAATGTCTCGATTTAGTAACCTTAATCGTGCTGGGGAGGTCTACAATTTCTGTTAGATAAAAATTTCAATCGCGAATTTTTCGGGATTACGTTTACTAATCCCGGGATTCACAAGCACCTAAAACGGTCCGGGATCCAGGGATTGGATTCCCCATTCGGTAGTGTGTGGCAAATCGCAAGAACTTCCCAAGAGCGTCCCAAGATCTTAACCCTTAACTGGTATCATGGGTAAAATTTGGCCTACGAGCATACAATTTCGTTTCTTATTATTTTAACATTTATGCTATAATAACGCGCTAATATGTAATCGGACTTGCAGGGTTGCGGCTTTTGTAGAAACTGAAATATATGGCTAACTGGGTCAAATTCGACCCACGATACCAAATACTTCATTTTTTTCATTGGGTGTATTTTTTTTATTTTTTTCCGAATTTAGGGAATATTTCAACAACAATAAATAGACAAAAGTATAATCATGATTTCATCTATTCACCATAATGGATCTGTGGATACAGAGAGCGGCAAACAGAAATTATTCAATTTTATAATAGTGCTAAATGTGGAGCCTTCAACAAAAAATGCGCAAATTATTCGGTAACTAGAAAAAACTCAGATATGTCCTTGTACTTGGATTTGTACTTTGGAAAGCCTCAAACCCGAAAACCCGATGGAGCAAGAACAAAAATATTAGAAAAACAGATTTGGACCTGGTAATACCATTTGTATTACATCGTAAAATAAATAATACATTTTTTTAATAATTTTTTTTTCATCGATCCAAAAAGAAAAATTGATGATGTTTTCGAAGAAATCCATGGACAGCCGGAAAATTAGTCACAGCAGTCAAAGGGATCAAAAATATCTCTAAAATGTAATAAATGTTCCAATTTTATTTGTAAGAGACATTCCGTCCCAAATATTGTGGGTACTGGTGATTAAAAAGTATAAATACTGAAACTTGTGATTTTTTTAAATTATAAGCTGATCTCATGATTTTTTTTTTTTGCTATTTAGAGGATATGAGAAGTATTGTTTATTTTTTTATTGAGTTTTTCCAATTAAAACATATTGTTTTACTGTACAAATACACACTATACAAAAAATGTCAAAAATCTAGGTTAGTTACTAATTTATGTAAAACTTGCTCATTTTTGAAGACCCTAAAATTAAACTACGATAGTTTTGTAAGAAATGCTTATTTGACCCAAATAAGACCCACGAAGATTTTAGTGTGGTTAAAAATAGCGATACCAGTTAAGGGTTAAGATAAACGATTATAGATAACGCCGTGCGTTCGTTGATTGGGCTATGAAACAGTTAAAAATTTAACAACGAGTTCCATTTTTTGATGAATTTATGTGTAACGTGGAAAGATCAGGGTTACCGTGAAAGCCTTTAAGTTTTCTGATTTTATTCTAAAGAAAAATACATTTTCGTAAAAATTGACTGAACTCGACTATCTACGCCATTGGACACCTTACATGTGCCTCCGACCGGATGATGATTCTCGAAGAATCGAAACATTCTACAGCGGATGCAATGGCGGAGAAACGAGCGATACGGAAATCGCTGCGAATGTAAAGCTTTGAGAAGCATCCAAAAAAGAGTGGGGAGGTCAAATACAAGCATAAAAGGGGCACGATCAACCTTAGTCAATTTAATGTCAGAACTCGGGAGGGTTCAATGAAAATTCAGTTCGAGCCTGAAATTAATTGTAATTCAGTTCAAGATGGAATTCGATCCGAAGTCCCCCGGATGAGCCGTCTACACCTCGTAACCGCCGCCGATCTGCAGCCTGTGAGGGCAGGGCTGTGAGAATGCAGCCTGCGACGAAGATAACTGAGTCCCGAGAATTCGACCAGGTTCCTATGTTACAGATGACGAGAAAGTCACTATTTGGAGAGAATTTTATGCCATTTAAACTTCTTCCTTTGAGTTCCCGAATGCGTTGGACCAAGCAAAGTCGCGGCGGACATTTGATCGACGTTATACTCCAAACGCAATACCATAAAATATTATTTTAAATTTAAAAAAATAATGGCTATCTCACACAAAACTTGTTTTAATCTAGATAAGTTATAAAGACATTGAAAATTGCTACGCGGACATGTTTATTTTTAATCAATCTATTTACAGTTTATAATTAAGTTAAATATTTCGACATACATATAATCAAAAATGCTATTCAATAATTTGTGGTTGGGGTTTGAGATATCGTTTGAGCATTTTCTCGGAAACTCAGGCGATAAATCTTGTTGGAGTTGTGGACGCTGACAACTCAAAAGCTATTTTAGACCTCATGCCGATGAGATCGCTGAAATTGACTCTTCAGCTCTCAAATGGCATATATTAGACGTATCCGAAATTAATCCATTATTTTTATGCGTTTGTCGCCGCACGTGACGGAATAAACATCGCAAAATATAGTGCCATTGTTTAGCTTTATTTTTGTGATGTTAATGTCGGGTCAAATGTCAAACCCCCAAGACTGACGGAGCACCCATCAGACATTAAATCACGGCTGAAATACGAGGAAGGAACACGTCAATAGATCAATCTATATTCGAAAATATAAATCGGGCAGCAAAGATTAATATTTGAGAAATTGTCGTGAAAATTCGTGAAAAATGAATAGAATGGGCATTTGGATGTTCATGACTAGCGTTAAAATTTAAACCAATTTCACCACATTATAAAGCCCCAATATAATGCATTTGGCTCGAGATGTTCCTTATCTAAAGATGATATGAATATTTTATACTGGGTCAAGGTTTGCAATGCAAGAGGCTGATGATGCAAGACGTGTGATATAAAAAGCGATTAGAAATAGGTTTAAAGCTATTTTCGGCATTATTTGGAGGACAAAAAAATGTAAATTATGAAGCAGTAAAAATGGAAATATATAAATATTTGGCTTGAAATGGAGTGTTTTGAAAGGAGGATTAAAAAGTTGACGACTAACAGACGAGCGAATAAATAGCGACTATATTTTTCCATCGTATTTGCCTTGTTTATCAATCGAAAGCGGCATTTTTTTGACAACTTTATTTTTACAAACACAGATATTATTTTTATTTGGAATAAACTTAACAAGAGTGGTGGTTTATTAATTGTAGTAAAAAATATGAAGGAAGAAGATTTAAATCATCGGGAAAATGGTACATAAGGTAATTAACCCTTTTAATGCCGACCGAAAAAAAAGCTGTATTTAAGCGAATTTAATAAGATTTGAGAAAAAGTGGTGGACATACACGTATAGCATTTATTTTTAACTCAATCTAAAATTAACTCACTAATCAAACGATTAATAACTTTACTCGTATTCGAGCATTTTGAAGTCATGAATGAGCCAATAGCGAACGTTGTTTGCAGTCCTCGTTATTTTCACAATCGACGATATATCGTGCCTTAGCACTCTAAGGGTTAAAACAGCTCAATCTGAAATGATATCAAACGGAATAGACGACGGTTAAGAGAGCGATAACCGGGCGATGGCCATAAAGGAAGTTTCCCGTAATTATAAACATTACAGTTATGCGAGCGTTGAGCTAAATTCGGCATCTAAAATTGAATAGAATCAGAGTGTTTGGCAGAATAAATGCACAAGTAAATAAGCGAGATTGAAACGACCTTCATTTTCAAATGGTCGCGCAATGAAAATGAACATAAATGCATAATTTGCGTCACACCTCCGCCTCTTCATTGCACTACACTGCTTCTGCTCTTCAACTGAGACGATGCGCAATTTAACCCTATCATTTCTAATATCGACACTCTTCTTTTATGACCGCTCGAAAAATTACAAACGTTATTTATACACAATGCATTTGATTTGCAACGATTTTGCTTACGATCGTCGTACGGAAGCATCCACTCTAATAAGATCAAATATTTAGATTGGACACATATATGCGGCCATAAACGTTAAATAACGACGCATTAATCATCGAACATTAGAAACGAAACATTTCGATAGCATCGCACTAATAGGGCGTCTATGAATTATCACCGTGCGATGGTTAAACAAACGATACAAGCGTTTTTATGGCAAAATTGAAATTCTATATCGAAGCTGAAGCGATTCGTGCTCCTATTTCGATTTTCACGATGTACAGAAAGACAGATCGTAAAATTGGATCGTAAACACACTCAGTTTGATCTCATTTGAGAGGCAAAGGATGCAAAGGACGATGACTGATTGATAGCGCGCAAATATTAATTACTCGTGTCGAAATGTTACAAAGAATTTTCTTGGCGTGTTTGCTCCTCCCAAAATATCATCAACATACTGGAAAAGTCAATTCTTGAATTCCAATAGACGCAATTTAACCCGTTAATAAGGAATCCCGCATATGCTGCGAACGAGTGTCGGAGAGAATGTCTCGCGTCTCATCATATACTCGTTCGTAGATGACAAAGTCGTGCTGTAAAGGTACCAATCCTGAGTGAAATTCTACAGTTATTAGCGCATTTACATTCAATCAGTTTAAATAATCTGGATGCTTGGAAACAGTGGCGTAATTACTAATTGGCGAGCTTAGGCGCTTTCCAGGGTCAGTGCCTATCTAATCTATGTATACATATATAAGGTACGTATATGTTTTTCAAATTGTTATATTAAACTTTCCCTACCGGTGATGTATTTACTACACATCGATTCTAATAATGGGAGTATCGATATGAAATATAATAGATACGAACTTCAGTATTTTTGTATTCCTCCGTAGTATAATTACGATGCGGTGTGTCAAAAAAATGTTGAGTCCCCCTAAATTTCATGAGGCACGCTGAATTTTTGAAGACTTCCGCCACTGATGGGCGCATTTTATGCCGAATTATAATTTTGCAATGTGTACGTTGAATGCAACGCGTTTAGATTTGTCGATGAGATGTGTTGATAATGATGATGAAAATGCACGCCGAGCGTCAAACGTGATTTGTGGTTTTCCTCAAATCAAAGTTGTTGGCTCGTGTTTAAGTTATCAGCGACAATATGTGCGTTCAAACGAAACATTTGGGAATATTGCATGAAACCACAATTTGAGATAAACAAACAAGGATCGAATTTTATATGTTTTTAAGCTGTGGAATATTTTAAGACAGGGGGGTGACCCGGAAACTTCAACATCGTGGGCTCAAATTAATAGAAGATGTTGTCGTCGACCACATGTTTAAAACATAAATACGTTGTGAATATCATATCAGTACTCTTATGAGTTGAAAAAAGTCAAATAGTAAATATAAATATTAGGACAACCGAAAAGTAATCAAAAAATTGAGATTAATCAGTTTATACCTTAAGGAAAAACATTTTTTCAGTATTTAAAATTGATAGCTGTTGATTGGTTTGGTTTGTTTAAAACCAATTTTATCGTTAGTTTTAAACAATGTCAAGATTAAAAATTGATGTGTAACGTATAGAGAAAAATACGAGAAAACTCAAGCAATCTTTCAAAAATAAAAGACCTGTTTTTCTTTCGGGTAGTTTAGGGGTAAATATTATACAATAATGATGAAACTCACATAGATAATTGTATTGCTCAAGTTGCGCTAAAAAAACGACACACGAGGCGTCTAAACGTGTCAAGATCAAGGTTGTAAATAATATTTCTATGGACGATAAGAACGACGCGCGTGGTTTAATTGTCAAAACAATTGCCTGATTCCCACAACAAAGGGGGCTTAGAAAGGTCGCTACACGTGTCAGCTCAGCAAAACAGGTTCAACATTGTAAACAACGTTCCCAAGGATGATAAGAGTCTGCTATACAAGTGCGGACAATCGCGGGGAACAAGTCAGATTTTGAGATCCGACCGACGGTCTTGGCCGCGGGAAGACGTGGTCTTTTCGCCGCTCTCCTCTATCTCGTATCTATGACATTTCTCTCGTCATCTTCATCCCCCGCGCGATTGAACCTATGGATGTCGATAATATAGAAGGGGAAGCGGCGGTCTTTGCCCTGGGACAGATGAAAAACATTAACGTCCATGATCTGACGACGTCATCAATGAAATGATATTCTCATAAAACAATCGGGGAATTTTAAATAAAGCTTAGGCGTCAATAGTCCAGGAGCAACTTCATCGAATAGGCACATTAAATAAACAAAGCATTTGAGTTTCCAATAAATTGACGTCAATCGCTTAAAAGCGGCAACGAACAGTCCATTCATCTCTCTTACCCGATTATAAAACCTGAACAAGAGTATGAATTGTGACTTTCGATAAAAGGCTTTCTTTGAATCAGGCATCTGTTCCTGGCCCTAAGTAATGATTAACAATAAAAAGGTTTATGGTGGGATATCACCCGAGTGATTCATTTTAAATTGCTTGTTCTTATTCTAAAACCAAATGGGTTTAACGGGCCTCAAATTTAAACTCTCCAAGGGCCTCTCAAGTGCTAAATCCGCCACTGATTAGAACCATACCCGGTTCGCACGAGGATAGTTTTCAAGCTAGTAGAACATGCTAGTGTTAAACCAACAAGGTAGCAACTCTAGCTTTGGAACCAGCACTTGCTTGCTCTACTAGAAAACTAGCCTCGTGTGAACCAGGCACAAATATCATAAAAACAATCAGGTTCATTCAACAGCGAAAACTCTTCTGCTTAACTCCTAAAGGAGTACTATCCCAAGACCTGGGACCCCCTCTCCACTATTCGGTAAGAGCACTGATCCGAAAGACTCCAAAAAACTAATAATACATAATTCTGTTCATCTGTTACGTGCCTAAACACACGCAGAACAGTGCTTTTATTGGGTTGTACGAACCATTTTTTAAACAATATGTTTATATACTTTTATGGTTCAATCACTGAGATGTTAAAGTACAATAAGCTAACAAGGACGCATTGCGGAAGACAGCCAATGGATCCACAGAGAGTTCATCGAGCAGGATATTAAAAGAAAATTAGGAAATGCCTGGAAGTCAGAAATGAAGATTTGATGTTGAACAATCCCGATGGAAGTTCTTAAACTCGGTATAAATATGTGAATTGTCGACTTCAAACTAAAATTCGAATTTTCGGGCACGATTTTTAGAGCAGTCGCTCTAAATGAGATGACATTAAGTTTGAATTAACTGTAAAATAATATTCCCGCTGCACAGAGCTTCAAATCTACCTAGCGGCCGTGCGGTTTGCGACCGTCTTCAAAACACTCAAACAGCTGGAAATCTTAATAAAACCATCGAAAACGTGCATTAATTAGCAGTCGAATATTTTTTAACACATATCACGCTTCATTAATAAAATATCGCTATCGATTTCACTCCGTTTTTGCATTAACGCGGCCGGTGAGAGCGCACTCGTTTATCATCGGGCGATATTCACATCCGATCATTTCTAATCAACCGATCCAACCGATGATTTGAAGCAGCGAACGATCATGAAAAACGAGGATATGTTTAGATCATAATTTTAGCAGCATAAACCGCATTTTGTACGCGTTTTTAAATTTAAAAAAAATGATTCAAGAAAACCACATAATAGCTTGGTTGTATCATCTTTATCGGTGTTATACGAAAATGGGGGCTCACGCGGTCATCAATTCGAACTACCATTTAAATATCTGATGATAATACAGCAGCAAGTTGCCTGGCTGCTAAAATCAGATCCAGACTAAATGGCGAAACACTCAATGCTTTAATGTTACTTCAGGCATATTTTCAAAATAATATTTGAATATTTTAGTGTTATGCAAAATCTGGATTTTTGTTTTTTTGATTTTGGTAACATGAATTTGCATGACAAAAGTAAACATTGGAATCTTAGACT
The DNA here is from genome assembly GCA_008973525.1 of Stenopsyche tienmushanensis. NCBI lineage: Eukaryota > Metazoa > Arthropoda > Insecta > Trichoptera > Stenopsychidae > Stenopsyche > Stenopsyche tienmushanensis. The sequence continues at coordinate 237,699 of WACJ01000533.1, read as the reverse complement.
CGTTTGAATAAGTTGATCAATCTCGATTGAAAAAAATCTAGTAAGTTTTTTCCACAATCTGAATTTGAACCTTTATAATGTCCACGATTTCTACCAACACTTGGTCTGCGGAACAAATATGTACAAAATTCAGATCCAAATGTTATATTTTTAAAGCTGAGCTTGTGTTAACATATTAATATTTAAATCTAATTTGTATGCATTTACCGGTAAACCGTTAAACCGGTAATGGGGGAGTTTTATTGTTTACCGGTAAATGTAATTTTATGATAAATTGCATGCCTTAGTTCCAAATCTAATGTATCACAGCAATAAAGCCAAGCAGTCAAAACAATGAATTAAAAGGGGAGAATCGGCTCCATAGAAGACGAAGACTTTTTGGACTACCCTCGTATGTTGTTACACATAAGCATTAATTCTGGCCGTACAAATCTTGAAAAATATGACGCTTAATGAGGCAATTTTGAGGCAGAGTTCTCCGACGATGCCAACGGTAAGGCGACATCGCGAACGCGACGATATATCGACGTTGGCACTTTTCGCATACCGTGACAACGCCGATACATCGCCGTCCGGCACTGATAGAGTTAATGATGCCTCTTTGCCCTCCTCGTTGGATTTCATTCGCCGGATGTAAATCGCATTCTGGGACGATGCGTAACGAGCGCTTTTGCAAGTGCTTATCGCAATTGGCCCACCGAACTCCGAGGTTCGAAGCTCCAGAGCCCGAGGGAATTCGGAGAACGTCGACACGGAGGGATTCTAACGGGCTGGCGAAGGTCGTCGCGCCCGTTTCGACAGCTGATTCTTCGAATCCGTCATAACAGAGCTAGGGATCGATCTCGACGAGAGCTTGACCTATTTCGTTATCGTCCGACTTCGCGACGAAGAGGTGCGTACTATCATCCGGGATTTCGTGTTTTTCGTCGGATCTTCGAGCCTATCAGCGCCGAGAGAGCCCACGACTTCACTTTTTTAACGATCGAATGCATCTTAAAAAAAGCAAGATTGTCGACCGTTCTAAAATAAAAGCGGGAAAATAGCCGCGTGTGAAATTTGAAAATTGACGGCGTATTATTTAGCAGGAAAAGTAAACAACGAACCGCACATGGAAGGCAGGAGAGGTCGGCGGGGGGCCCCCGAGACATGCGCGACGGTCGCCCCGAACAAAGGACGTTACGTAAGAAAGGCTCGAGACGGGACGAGAGTCTCGACAGCTGAGCGGCGGCGGGGCGCGGGGGCGCGGAGGGCGAGACATGCGACACGCGGCCCGCCGAAGACGCGACTGCCGCACCGCGCTTTTTGACGTTTCGCCGCGGAACGGGACAAGGTCGATTTTCCCTTCGCTTCGGCCTCGCGACGCCGAGAGGAAAAATAACACCGTCCGGAAAAGCTCGCCCAAAATTCGGGGGTTGAGTCGCCGCCTGATTTTTCAAACGGAGCGAATTCGCGCGCGACGGCGAGCGCCCGGCGGAAGCGTGCGATTTGAAAAAATCGCCCGTCCGTCAGACGAGACGTCAGGGCGAGTACAAAAAAAATGTTATTTTGTTTACCTCAATGGAGCACTTTCGGAGACGTCCGTTCGCACATTTTCTGTGGGTCGACGCGCTCTGTCGGTCGGAGCGCGTCCGGCGGAGTCCCCCGGGGGCGCTGGGGCCGTCGGGGTCGAGGGCGGAGGCTCCCGGCGCTCGCTCACGGAGCCCGCGGCGCGCCCAAACCTCGCGGCTGCCCGCGCGCCGCCATCTTGACTCGGCCGCGACGGCGCCGCTCCCTGCCGGCCTCCGCGCGCACTACCCCGGCACACCGCAGCAGGCCGCTGTACCCCACACACACGCCGGTTCGAGTCTCCGCTAATCACGATCATCATCGAGTCATTCCACACAAATCCAATTCATCTCTATCAAGATTCCAATTAGATTATTTAAATATCCCCATTCAATAAAACTATTTCATCAAAAAACCATTTTTATCGATTTACGATCGATATACAAATTTGCTTACTCGCCAACAGATGGCATTAGTATCGATCTATTTATTGTGGAAAAATCGTCACATTCAATGCAATAAATATAAAAGATGATAATAACGATCGATAGATCGATCTTACATGCTATCATCGTGTCATACAAGCATGATTAGTCATGGCTCGATCTTGCTAAATGATTACGCTCGATCCTTATCTGAAGCCAAACATTTCAGGGTGCAGAACATTCATAAAATGCATACTTGCTGAAATAATATTTAAGCTGATTTTGTTCAAAATTTGATTGATTTATCAAGTTCATTCTAATAATGATCATAGCAGAGTTAACCTTTCCACTCGAACTTTAACCCTTCTGTCAATAAGATTGTCTGACCTGATTATTTTGCTTTTCCGACGATTTTCCCCGACTTTGTCTATTGTCTTTGGCTTTACAAAATTTAAAATTTAAAAAAAATCGGGATCCTTGTGTTTTGAGAGAAAGGAATATTTCTGTTTTACATCTAGAATCAATGAAAGTGGTCTGGCCAAACCCAATTTTATTTTTCATAGAATTTGTATGAGGAATCGCATTTCCGTAAGAAAATTTAAATTCTTTCGCTCCCTAAAATATATTATCAAGTTGAACTGCATATTTATCTATGTAATAAGAAATCCTTTCGCATTATATGTTTGGAAAGTCCTAATTCTGAAAGAAATGTTACTAAAACATCGTCATTCCATATATTTTTCCTTGTTCGGATTTACAGAAATTTTGCAGCTGTTTCATACATTCCGAAAATATCAAAAGCTGTTATCCCTTTGTCAACTGTCTATTATGATACAGAAGTTGTTGGAGAAGCCCCAAAGCCACAGGTAATGTTATTTTACAAGAAGCAGAAGGGAGGTGTTGACTTTATAAAGCGGATGCTTGGGGAGTATAATATATACAAATAACAAACTAATGCCCGGTGCACACGAGACTAGTTTTCAAGCTAGCAGAGCAAGCTATTACCAATAAACCAGCAACTCTAGCTTTGTATAGCTTTCTGGCTACTTCTATTGATGAAAAATAATAGAAACATTAATTGACAGAAGAGTTAAATTCGTGTATGTACCACGTATCACGTTATATTAATAATTTTGTTATTTATTTTATTATATAAATTACTAAAGATACTATTCTCAACATCTAAATATTCGTATTTTACTTAAAAATGGACGAAAATGCTATCATTTTCCGAATAAGATTTCTCCTTTTTTATTGAAAACGATTTAAACGCAATTGACATCAAAACATAACTACGATAACGATAATCATATTCCAAAAATAAAATTTCATCTATAATGTTTTTAGAAAGTTTTAAAATAACGTGTTTTAAGTAAGTTGTGTAAATATTCTGTTGAACAAAAAACTAATAAAAAACGTTTTATTTTAGTTTTCAATTTCGAGTATAAAACCTTAAAAATACCCGAAATTAATAATAAAAATTTTGAAAAAATGTGAGTATAAAGAGTTAATAGTATGGCAGACAAACTGATCGCACAATAATCGTCAAATACCAAATAAAACGAGTAGCCATAAAATAACAAAAAATTTCTTCGACCATCTTTTGACTCAGAATTCCAGCAGGATTCCATGGTTTTCATTTTAACTTTGTCAGGCTTCAGATCAGAGGTCTCCAAAGTTGAATACGTGTACCCCAGAGAATACTTGAAGTGAAAGCTGAAACGCCAAAGATTAAGGTTCACGATCACTTGCGAGATTTCATTTCAACACTAAATCATTTCTTTGTCATTTTTAATATTTGATGGGAAAACTGTGTAAATGTAACCAATGAAGGAGCAGCTGCTTTAATTGGAATTATAAAAGGATTGAAATCAAAAGTAATTGAAATAGCATCCGATACATTAAGCTATTGTTGTAAATAAGAGTATTAAATAATAGAATACTTTCGAAAAAATGCAACGAAATAGGCAATAGCTACGAAGATCTTTTAATATCACCCACAAGTTTAAAAAAATTTAGTTTTCGTTGTTGTCTTGCTTCTGAAAATAAAGTAAATGCAGAATAAATTAAAATTCTTGTATCAACATTCGATAAAAAAGAAACAAAAAATATTGTTATTTAAATTTTTTTAGATAGTGTTTATTGACAAAAATGAAAAACAAGAAAAAAACTAAACTTTTCTAGTCATCTTAGATAAAAAAAAAAATAAAAAGATTCTTAATTAGTAAATATTTATATATATAGTTCCTATCTTAGAGAAAAGAAATAATTGTAATTTCACAAAATGGCTAGTGTTGAAAAAAAGTCATTTTTTGTCTTATTTTTTTTTAAATAGTTTTAAACAAATTTTTGACATAAATCAGGTAGAAACAATAGAGGGATATATTGAAAAGGTTTGTACGAAATTTAAAATAAATCGGTTTATTAAAACTTAATGATAATTTCGACAAAAACGCGTTTAAATCTGATTTCATTCTGGTAGAACTGGCTTAGTTGCTCCTTCAGTAAAATAGCTATAAAAATAATTAGAATTTTGGAAAATTTATTTAGAGGATACATTCTTAAATGTTTAAATATTGAAAATATGCAAAAAACAAAATCATTTTTTTTTAATTTACAGACCATAACAAAATTTTGACCAATTTACAGATACTTTTTTGTATTAAAAAGAATTTCAATTTAAAAACAGGTTATTAACACGAGATAAAGAATAAAGTTACAATTCAAATTAAAAGAAAAATCTCCAGATCTTAACCATTTCGGTCTGTAGATTTTACAATAAGGACGCTCGATTTTTAAGCATAAATAAAACAAGTTTTATGTGAGATATTCACTCAATTTTTTTTCTTATTTGAAAAAAATATTTTATGGCATTAATTATGAAATATAACATCGTTCAAATGTCCGCCGCCGTATTACATTGTGCTAAGTATTCGGGAGGTCAAATTTTCGACGACTGTCGCATAAATCTGGCTAAATTTTCTGGATAGCATCAATTATGTTGACTTTGGGGGCATTAATTCGATTTAAGATAACGTATCATCAAGTTGCTCCAAAAATGGGTCTCATCGCTAAACGTTTCTCGAATGAAGCATTATTTGACAACGTGCACATGTTTTTCAACGCTATAACTTTTTATCATAATTTGCCATATACTATTGAATAATTTAGAATAAATTTGATGCATATTGATTTGATAACATGGCCGTTATAACTTAATAAATGTTGAGCGTCCTTATTGAAATACCCTGTGCATACCGTCTACTGTAATAGCAACGGTCAAAACCAAATACTGATATTAGAATTGATACCAGATCTTCGAATTGCATTAATATATTACAAACAAATACAATCAGCTGAAATTGACCAGTTTGGAGATCGCTGCTTTAGACTATTGAATGCGGCAAAATTGGAAGACGACAAATACAGTCCTGAGCGCATTGCGTAAATTCCCTGAGGATTAAAATATGAGCTGAAAGCATTCTTCTTATTAACCATATGAAAAAATAATGTCAAGCGTCTCGAACGGGTTAATGATATAAATGCCAATTAAATATATGAATTGCCGTAATGAAAATTTGTAATTTGATTGTATTAATCCACATTTTTAATTGGTGTTAATTTCTGTCAACGTCTACGATTGTTTGAATTGCTGGAGCGTAAGAAGTGCTTTATGGAGGAAACTCCCCATGACGATTCTTACTGCATTTCTATATTGACTCCCTTGGAAACTTCCAGCAGTTGTAAATATTATGTATCGGCTTTGTTAAACTTTCGCTCGTTTTTATTTAATTTATAAGTTTTCCTTTTCTCGTTGTTCGTACATGCTTCGCCACAGCGTTGGAACATATTTAGTCGGTAAGAAAGTGCCTCAAAGTTGAGGAAAACATCGTCGTACTCCAATTGGTCGGATGGTTGTTTTCTTCTCTTTTGATTACCTCGTTGGAATTTTAATAGCGCATATTAATTGTTTATGAAAAACATGAAAGCTATTTTGGCCGCACGTTGCGCAACTATTTCGTGTCGGATTCTTTTTTTTTTGTTGCAATATTTCGCTTTAAAATGTTTGAAAAGCGACGGCCATAAACGTAGTGATGCTCGAAATTGTGCAAAAATGAACTTTAAATGGTGAGTGCAGTATGCAAAGTTGGTTTATTAATTGTTTGCTGACCTATTTATGACATGCATGTTAAGTACTACAACACACTTTCCAAATTACATTATAATTAAATTTTTATACGTGAAAATTGGCATAGTGTGCTTTTGCAAATGCACACAATTTATGCCGAAATCCTTTCAAATTCCATTTCAGATGGATCAAACGCTATTTTTCTTAATTAAAACCGATTCAATATAAAGCTATGTAATTTTATTATACAATCATTGCACCGTAACAAATTTATTTGCTTACTCCTCCCCCAATCGTATAATCTCAGAATTCATGGAATTTCGTATGTATGAAAATATGTCCTTTTTCTTTGCGACGAATTTAGATCTAAGGACAAGTGATATAAGCCCGCTAGGAGTTATCCCACTTTCTATATTTATAACTCCGTTCAACTTCATTGATGAAAGGAAAATCGGGTCATTTAAAATGGATAGGGTTTCAACCTTTTTGCGGTGAAATTGTCAAAAGGATATCCAAATTTGGGACTTCCCGCAGCCGAACCTTCTTTATTACATCTCATCATTTTCAAACTTTGCCAATATTCTCGGAGAGGATCTGCAATTTTCGATGCCATATCGTGACATCGATTTCCGGCACGACCATTGATCATTTTGCTCGGCTTGAGAAATATGTCGGCCTTTAACACTGGCGCGATTCGACGTATAAATCTGCCCAAAGAGCACCCAAATGCGATGAATTCATTTGCATTATATTAAAATGTGATGAACGCTGTAAGAATTATGTAGTTCCTCAAAAAAACCACGTCGAGATCCGACCAATATTGTATAAAAAAGTTTATACACTTCAGTCTGTTTTTATGCGGATCTTTTTAATGCAATTTTGAAGTTATGCGATTTTAAAATGTAATAGAACCTATCCCTCATTTTTGTATGTAGTTCAAGTCTTTTTTTTGTGCGTACATGCATTAAAAAAATCTAAAAATTAGACTAGTGCAGGTTACAACCGTTAAAGTGTGATTGTGTATAGGGCGATGGGCGATCGGAATTGCTTTTAACCCTGGCAACTTTCATCCCCACCATCTAGCGCTTTTTGGTCACGTGCTTTATTGTTTACATCACGTAGAAATAGAAGATGATATTAAAATAGAAGCACCTCCAGCCTCCCTTGCTGTAAATATTATACAAGAGAAGTTTTTTATGCGATTTTTGATACATTCTATCACATTGATTTGACGTTATGCGGTTTTTAAAAATAATGGAACCTATCCCCCAGTTTTGTATGTAGTTCGAGTTTTTTTATGCGACTCCCCGTGGAACGTATCTTTCGCGTAAAACCAAACCCAAGCGTATTTTATATTTAACTTTAAAATATATTTACCTAATCTTCCTGTGCTCGGCGTACAGGACCTATTTAAATTTATTCTATTATATCAAAAATGTTTTTATAATATTCAAAAACAGTTCCCTGGTGTGTCGCTAGAGTGATATAGTTGCCTTAGATCAGCTAAACCGAATCTTAAATTAAACTGGGGTACGCAGACCTTTGGGAGTTCGCAAAACGTTTACTAGGGGTATACGAAAATATAAAAAAACATTTATATAAACTCGAATGAGATATTTTCGTGGAATTATTTACATAAGAATATCTATTTTGATCAAGAAATGTTTGTTTGATTGAAAAATAAAGTCTCAAGGACGGCGTAAAATTTTTGGGATGGCGTAAAGGGTTGGAATGGGGTTCGCTAAAAATAAATTTGTTCAAGAGGAAGTCCGCGAAAAAAAATTTGCTCAAGAGGGAGTCCGCAGACTACTTAACTTTTAAGATCAGCTGTTTAAGATTATGTTCATTAAAGCAATAACCTTAGGAACCAATCAAATTATTTGATTAATTAAACAATATTACATGATTGCTTATTCAATGCTTAATCCAAATATACTTTTAAAAAAGAATCGGCTTTTCTATTAACTTTATATTATTTTTTTATTAACTTTTTTTATGCGATTTTGGATATATTTTATATAACTGTTTCAAAGTTATGCGGTTTTTAAAATCCATGGAACGCATCTTCATTTTTTCTATGCATGTCAGTTTTTTTTGTGCGATTTCTTTTTGTGCGATTTTATTTTCCCGCGGAACGCATCTACCGCACAAAAAAAGGTTTAAGTGTACTTAAATATTCTTACAATTTTTGTGATTTATTTTGATAGTATCCTTTATTCCTCGAATAAGATTTGATCAATATATAAGCAAAAAAGTGTCCTGGACCACATTCTTAGGACGACTTACCCAATTTATTGAGAAACACCCATTTATAGAATGGTGATGAAAAGGTTTAAATATTAATATTTTCAGTCTGAATATTTACATTTTTGAAGCTTTCTTCAGCAGCATTTTAGCTTTATTGAGTGAGGTGTATCACCAAAAAGGTTGAAAACTGCTGACGTATAGAGTGTGAAATTGATTGAAGAGCTTAATATTAATTAAAACACCTACAACGCATTGAATTTCATCAGTACTTGCATAACTTCGCGGGATAATTTGAAAAGAAATACCTTCGCAGGCATCATTAATACTACAAGAGCTGCACAATTAAAGTTTTACGTCCACCCTTTTGTTCCAAGTTACATCGATTTATTATAGCCCGGCTGTGCGGCTGACTTATTCCGATTTATTACATTCGCGTGTCATTTATTATTTATTATGTTTTTTGCCTGATTAAAACGAGGCTAAATTCGCACAGTAAATAATTTGCCTTATATCAATTACATGTCTCGGATTTTTTGCAGTACGTAACTTAGTGAATTCATTCAGAGCAAGGTTGTCGAATAATCAATCCTCTCTGAGTATTATTCGTGTTTTAATTCGCATAATAATGTATGAAATAGCGCGATAATTTTGTGTTTATTCAGCTGATTTTATTTATCATTTCCTGAGTGCCGGATAATTGGCTCTTGTCCTTGCGCACAGCATGAATATAAACCTATTTTATACAAAAAATGAACGTGTTAATTGGTTTTAGAATCAAGGATGTTTCAAACGAATTTATTTGAGTGGCTAATTGGCATAAAGAGTCTTTCAGCGCATTATTCTGCAAGATTGATGATACATAATTGATCAGAGAAATTTTTGACCCAAGAATTGTTAAGCCGGAGGGGTCAAATACAGAAATCTTACAGATGCGCCTAAATCGGGAAGACCGCTAAAAATCGATGATGATGTCCTGTTAAATTTAGTAGAGTCTGATCCTCGTCAATCAATCAGAGAAATATCAAATAAACTTGGATGCCCATGGAAAAATGTACAAAATCACCTTCACCGCATTGGAAAGTGTTCCAGGCAAGGAGTTTGGGTCCCTCACGATTTATCACAAACTGCACTAGAGCAGCGACGTACTATCTGCACTTCTCTTTTATCTAGGCACGATTTAGAACCCTTTTTAAGGCGAATTGTTACCTGTGACGAAAAATGGGTCCTCTATAACAATACCACGCGAAAAAAACAATGACTTTCACCCGGTCAATTAGCTTTACCTACGGCAAAGCCGAGCTTAACTGTAAATAAGGTGCTGTTATGTATTTGGTGGGATAGCCTTGGTGTTTTTTATTTTGAATTACTTAAACCCGGTGAAACAATAACAGCAAACATGTATTGTGAACAATTAGAAAGAATGACACAAGAATTTAAAAAAAATCGGCCATTTTTAGTGAACAATAATAAGCGAATTCTTCAACAAGACAACGCACGACCTCATGCGGCAAAAGTTACGCAGCAAAAAAATATTGAACTTGGCTATGAACTTCTACCACATCCACCATATTCTCCAGACATCGCTCCATCGGATTATTATTTGTTTCGTGCCCTAGAACATTCTCTTCGTGAAAAAAAATTTACTAATGTGAATGAGATAAAAAATCATATGGAAAAGTTCTTTAAAGAAAAACCCAAAGACTTTTACAAAACAGGAATAGATAAATTACCTGAAAGATGGAAAAAGGTGTTAGAAAACGATGGACATTAGTTTATAGAGTAGTTTTTAAGTTTTTTTTTAAATAAATGTTTTTTTCATAACTGTATGAAAATTTCTATTTCTTTTCGATACCCCTAATAGCTTGGCTGATGGAGGACGATGACACGCAATGATAACAATAACTGTATATTTCATATTGCAAACATCCTATAAATACAGAGTGCGGCAGGGAAACTTCCTTATTTGAAACGCACTCATTTACATTTTTCCCTAAAACTTTTACAGAAAGCTCTAAAATTAGAGGGAGTGGCTATAGAGTTTCTGTGTCCAACCGGTCCGAACTTCGGACCACTGACATATCGAAAGAGCGCCTCGCAATTGGATGCCGTGTCCGAGCATGTCCACAGAAAATGATCTGCGTCCATGAACGGATTTCCACACGGACACTCCGAAGTTGGTGAACGCCCAAACCCAAGCTATGAGGTTTTAAACAGCCCTTGCGCAGTAAGGAACTGGGACGTCCAGTGATCCGGGATGACCCAGCAACATTTCAGGCGATGCCTAACTGAGGGGATGAAACGTGAGAGATGGCGTCCACCTCTATCGGAATTTCTCACCCCGACACTGAACCTCAAAAAAAGTAGTTTCCCTGCCGCACCCTGTACAATCAAAGCAATTCCTAATGAACGATTATAAGAAGACATACTAAAGAATTCTTGAGGCGATTGAACTCAGGTCTTGAGGCATAACATCCTGGAAAACTGCATTGCCGAAATTAGTGTCAATAAAACAATGGACCAGCATATTTGTGTATGCTATTCAAATTTAGCATTCGATGATTCATTCATATTTTTTTCATTTATCTATAATTTAATCTGATGAAAAACGCGCATCGTCATGGATCTCTTCATTAAACGCATAAATCAATACAAGAAGAAGCATTAACCTCATGATGCAATGACATTGTTAAAACAAGTCTTGTATACAGTTCTCCTTGACACTCATTGTATCTTCTAGTCATTTACCATCTAAAGAATCCATTTACCATTTGTACGCTAACTCCTTATATTCGAGGTCTTTTTTGTAGAACTTGTGCTCGGATAAATGCGACATTGTTTCGGGCATTTGGCATAAATTTGCCTTCGAATATTTCAAGCAGTGATGCTCATCTTTCGCCTCTTTTGGTCAAAAAGTTTTAAATTCAAATATGGAATGCACATCAATCGCTTGGGATTATTCAACCGGTCTCACGCTAATATAGCGATGAAATAAATAGAAATCGCTTAAATGTAATTTAATACGGGAAAATTGAACACGCAGCAGTTACACAATTAAATTTGTGTCTTCAAATGACATTTTTTCGTATTGGATTTCACCAATTTTGGATTCCAATTAAATAGTATTAAATTGGTAAGCAACGACGCAGAGAGTTCGTCACACTGACCGAAATAACGAATCCGCAAACATTTTAAATGGGTGTTGATCAAATCATCCCACGTTTGCTTTATCGCGATATTTGGGCTAAAATATATAATATGATTGGGTCGTATTTGATTTTAAAATGTCCTCAATAAGAGATTGACAACCGTTCTATGTTGTATTGTATTTTTATCTTAAATAAAATTTCGAAATATTCCAAATTCAATTGTACAGCATATTGAAAAAAATTCCATGGAAATTTTCATTCAATAATTATTGCATATTGTTTATTGCTTTAATACTTTCATATTTTTCTAAGCTAATGACTATCATTAGCATTTTTCAATATGCGAAATTTATGAATACACAACAATAAAATGCAAAATTGCTAATCTTTATTGTTTAATGATAATTATAAAGTTTTGTAAATAATTAACAGTTGAAGCTAACTGTTATTTAGTCGTGTTTCTAAGATTTATAACCATAATTTAGCATATTTTACTGCTTCAATAAATTTCTAAATACTTTTGTATGTATAAAAAACTTTAATAAGTTTGAAAAGTAAAGTAATATCTATCAAATTTATTGTAAAATATTCAATAATTTATGGCAAATCATTATGAAAAGTTACAGTGTTGAACAACATGTGCACATTATCAAATTTTATTTTCAAAATTAATACTCTTACTATTTCTACTTATTGTAAAGCAATTGTAGCATGGGCGAATTATCATCACCATGCAATGGCGCTCTTACTCTGTACATTATCTTCCGTCTCAAAAAATACAATTCAAAAATAGATAAATAAAACACTAAAAAGTTTAAATATTATTTTGAAAATATGCCCGAAATCTGGATCTGATTTTGGAAGCCAGGCAACTTGCTAGTTCGAGTTGATGACCGCGTGAGCTCCCATTTTCGTATAACACCATCTATGTTACTGATACAATTCCTTTCTGCTGAGAGACGGACTAAAACTCGTAAAATTCCCGATTTCCTGACAAATAATTTATTTCCGTCGCTGCAGATGAATATCTGTATGCTATAATACTTTGATGTGATTCGTAACTATATTACGGAGGAATACAAAAAAATTGAAGCCCGTATCTGTTATATTTCATATCGATATTCCTTTTATTAGAGTCGAGGTGTAGTAAATACATCATCGGTAGGGAAAGGTTAATATAACAATTTGAAAAACATATGTGTACTGTATACATAGATTAGACAGTTACTGCCCCTAGGCGTCGCCTAAGCCCTCCAATTAGTAGTTATGCCACTGTTTCCAAGCGTCCAGAATGTCTCGATTTAGTAGCCTTCATCGTGCTGTTGATGTGTAAGATTTCTGTTAGATAAAAATTTCAATCCCGAATTTTTCGGAACTACGTTTACTAATCCCGGGATTTATGAGCACCTAAAACTGTCCGGGATCCCGGGATTGGATACCTTACTTCGAGGTCTGCTCCTTACATTTTTGTCATTCAATAATTCATTCATTCTGTGTAAAGTAGCTCTAGCCAGAGCCGGTAGCGAATCGTCCAAAACCCTATTCCCTACAAATACTTGCAGCAGCCACGGTGGAGTAGGAGAACTTTCACAGCATCACCCTCTGATGATGACTTTTACGCTTGGTGCGTATTTTTTGTTTATTGCAAGTGCATGGCTGTGGGAAGGACGTCCTCTCGCAGCCAAGGCTATCTGGTGACTCCTCGGACAATTCCCGCTTTGTGCACGCGCAAGAAGCGATCGGTGTCATTCCTTCAGACATAATATGGCACATTGCACCTAAAGAATGACGGAAGAAGTCGCTGTTAATTTGGCGAATTAAATCACTTGAAAAATACGTATACAATGCATACATCACATGATCGGTTCGGAATTACAGTCCATGACGATTGATTTCGCACCAAATGAAACACTAATCAAGCATGTGAATCCATTTGTGTCATAAAAGTTAAGGTTGTTTTTATTACCCATGAAGGTGAACATTATCTATATGTGAAATCCTATTATTGGCTTGTAATATTTCTAATCTACAGCTAATTATATATGTAAAGCTGTTGGGTTTCCACAAATAAATAAATAAATTATGGCAGCTTTGGATCGTTCAATGGAGGCGATATATTGACTAGTCGGACTTCTAAAATACACGACGAAACACCGGCAACAAAGAATGAGAATAATTTACTCCAAACGGTCAAGGCAGTTTATGGCATAATATGCTGATTGATTACGCTGTATAAAAACAGTATGCATTTTGTGCCATTATCCTATAAATAAAGCGATCGTGCTTTGTTATTTAGGAGCACGTATTGATTTTTTGTATTGGGTGCATTCCGCGAATGATTGCGTTTAAACGGATTATAATGATGCCAGTTGTAATGGAAATAATTGATATTATTAGATGATTATTTCATTGCATGATGGCATCGATGGTGAGTTGTCCATCCCTGGCGCGTGACGCGTAGTTACAGTTAGCTGACCCGCTCCAAGTTGTCTCCAGACGATGGTCTGCTTCAAGTCCTGAGTGGGCAGCCGACTCAAACTGTGCCCCAACGCGGAACCGTTCTCAGCTGCTTCTATTACAGGAGTCCACAACCCGTTTCGATTTATTTGCCCGTTTTAAATAGCATTCCGCTAAAGTCGACCATTCGGATGTAGATTCTGGCCTTTAGCATCTCATGATAATCAAACGTCGTCCATTTGGTATTTAGCGTTTAAACAAAAATTGAAATGCGTACCGTTGGAGTTCAAGATGTTTAACTGTATTTTCAATCAATTCAATCAAATGCATTCAAAGTTTTGATCAAACATAAGACGTCACCATCGTAGCAGTACATGTTAAAAGTACAGTTTTTTTAACGCATGATGTCATTACAGATCGATAATGAACGATAGAAAACGTTCTGATCGAATTAAAGCTTGAAATTGATTAGCGGAGATGGTCAAAATTAAGATCATATTGAAAGAACTCATGATTATATTAGGGCGTACCACATGAACGTTCGGAATTCGTAGAATAAAATGCCATAACTTTTACAAAACATAATTCATCCAATCAAAATAATCTCCATTCGCTTCAATAGCTTCTTGCCGATGAGAAATTTAATTACTCATTCCAGTTTTAAAAAAGTTTGCACTTTTAGAGCCAATTAATTCTACGAATCCTTGAATTGTCTTGACCTGGTTTCGGAACTTTTTATTCCTTGAAGTAGTGAAAATCTGTTGGATAAAGTTCTCTCACGAATTCTTTTTCCGAAAGCTCTATTGATGCATTCAGAAAGTAAAGTTATAGCATTTATACATAAATTAATCGAAAAATGCTTGTACATATTTAATTAAAATTTACATCGACGGTACTCCAGTGTGTAACTTACACCCGACTTTTTGTAACCAAATTTTTCTGACACAATATCAATAAAGAGACTTCAAGAAATGTCGTGATTTTTTTCGTAAAAGTCGTCAAGCGTCACACAACTGGATCGCGCGACGACCTCCCCATCGGATGAATTTATTATGACTGAACAAAATGGCCGACAAACATGCGGAACCAAAAAACCTGATCATTAAGATCACCCCTACACGCCAGGTATGCCAACTTCAAAAAAAAAATTCCCAGCCTCCAGAGCATTATTAACCTTAATTTTACATGACTCTCGTATTTTTATCTGATTCCGTTGCGTTCAACATGGCTAACTAAATTCTGAATCTTCATATGGCACTACGTAATATGTTATTTATAATGATGTTATATGAGCTCTTTCGCAATAAAAGTGTTAACAAGCGCAGAAATTAATGTTATTTGTATTGTGCATGAAATGTTCATTGGGCAATAAATGGTGTTATTTTTAGTCCGATATCATATTTTATTACTCCAATAACATTTTTCAAATATTCATCGTAAGAACGCTGAATTTTCAGCAATTATAGGATATAATATAATTGATAAGAATGCACATTGTGTTGGCATTGGGCAAGCACGTTTTGTTGGTCAATAGTTCCATATGTGAAGCATTGGTTGGGCAGCTTTGCGCAAGCAGAGTGGACGAGGGTTTACACGAGGACCGAATATGGTCGAATCGAAAGCGTTACCAGCGCAAACAATTGCTTAACCGGGCATTAACATTCTCCTAATCGCCACATTAATTAAGTGTAACTCGATATGAAAGTGGGCTCGAAATGAATGACTACCGCCAATGCCGGTTATGGCAAGAAGACAATAACAAGATATCAGAGTGTTGACCTGTAAATCGAATAGCTATGAGGATTTATCATCTATCATAGATATTCTCCAATAACAATAAGCTAATCGATTTGAATTTGGAAAGCACATTTTGATCATCCATGCAGAAATTTATTAAAAATATTAGGTTATCCCATAAGTTTCTTTCGTTTTCATATTAAGAAAAAATAAACAATCATTTGTATTACATCAAAATTTATTGAATAATAAATAATCCATTCTGTTCTATTACATTTCTCCATCTCTCCAGAAGCCTCATAATACCTTCTTGCCAGAATTTCCCAGGTTTGTTGGCAAAATATTGATCAAGGTACATTTTTATATCATTTTTTGAATTGATTTTTTTACCACGTAAAGATTTTTTTAGTGATAGAAATAAACAATAATCTGAAGCGGCAATATCAGGAGAATATGGAGGATGAGGTAAAACATTCCAGTCAAATGATAATAATTTATTTACTGACTACAAAAGATCTGATTTAAGTTCATTAAACATTCAAAGACTATTAGTATTGAGATTATGAACTATTAAAGATAAATAGGATAAATGTAGTTTATGGATATTTTTAATATTCTTCTTATTTCGTATGGGTTTTGTATCTTGATTAACGCATCTGCATTCACGCATTATATAAGAGCTTAATGTATTTTTTATGAAAAATGTTAAGTAATATCAAATGTTAGGACTTGCTGATGTCAGTAGGCATTGATTAATCGTACGCTCTCATAGTTATATTGTAATTTTGGATAATAAATCAATCGGATTATTATTTATTGATGATTCATCATGCATTATTATCTATCTTAAGGTCGTTCCCACAACGGCAATACAATTTTTGACCAAATAGAGCATCAAAGAAAACACTAAATAGTTTTAATGGCTATACTGAAAAAAATATAAATGACTGCATGCTGATCTCAATTTTGTATCACCCAACGCTTTGATTGACGACATCGATTTTGTCATTTGACAATAGTCACACTCTGAATATTTCCATTTTTGCGGTCATCGCACATGAATTTAAAACAGTTTTACCACATATTGTCATTTTGATAATCGAATCAATTGCTCTTATAATTGATCCATTATCACCGACGATATTAAATTAGCTATTCTCGTTAAAAAAAAACCAATTAATCGCGTACCGTTATTATCTGATTTAAACTATGCCATTTGTTCTATCATCGTTATATCATAGATATTTGCATTGTTAACTGGTAGCTGTTATGCTGTAACAAAAGTTGTTAACATTTACCAAACCCGAACTTACTCGTATCGTTTCTTGATGAATTTTCCTCGCTCGAAAAGCGCATATTCAGAATATTCGACTTATTGTTCGTAAAAGACGTTTTAATAGATTCATTAAGCCATTCCATCGTAACAAAGTCATTGAAGTCGTTTCGCATTAATGACATCGTAATGTCAGAATATGGTGGAACTTGTGGCGCATTTTACTAGCAGCTAAAGCATGCCGTTCACCTTGAACTTTGCAATGTTTTATTTTTGCTCGAACACATCCCAAAAAACCTATGTAATTAAATAGTGCGATGTGTGTCAGGATTGATATGACATTTAAAGGTGAAAGGTCTTTGTAGACAATAAATATTTCACCATGTGCGTTCATCTATGAGGGTAGTCCCAAAAGTATCCGACTTACGAAAAAATCCTTATTTCTCAACATACGAGCCATATCCAGAAAGTAAGTGTACTGTTAAAATAACGGGCTGTGTTTTTTTTTTGTTTTTTAAAGGTTAGTCATACTGAGTGGCAGAGGGGGATCTCCTGACAAAGTGAGCATAGCAGGAACACAGTAGTAAGTAAATTTACGCTGTAATGTCCAGCTGGGGCCTCAGTGTTTTTGGACCGAAAAGGTATCATTTTGGTCGAATTTCTGCCTCAGGGAGAGACTACCAATGTACAACGATATTGTGAGACCTTGAAACAACTCAAATGGAGCATTTAAGGCAAAAGTAGAGGAATGCTAATAAAACAACGCTTGTCCTCACACAGCCTTAACCACCAAGGCGCTCATGAAATCATTTGATTGGGATGTTTTGAACCACCGCTCGTATTCCCCTGACTTTGCACCTTCAAATTATCATATTTTCCACTCCCTGAAAAAATACATAATTTGGAATTAAATTTTTAACCGACGAGCAGGTGCAAAAAAAGATTCTAAAGTGGAGAAAAGAGCTGACGGGAGAGTTCTTCAAGGAGGACATAAAGAAGCTTGTACCACGGCTCACCAGATGCATTGAACGGGATTGCGATTGTGTTGAAAAAAAGTTAATGAGTGTATCAACAATATCCTGTTATTCTTTTCAAATACACTTTTGCTAAAAAAAAATTAGTACACTTACTTTCGGGATATGTCTCGTAGATACACTTTTACCAGCTATGTTAAGTTTGGGAAAGATAAATAATCCGAGGGTGTTAAATCTAGAGAATAGGGTGCATTAAGAAGAAATTGATGCTATGGCCTTGTCTGGAGATGGAATTGTTCGCCTTTTTTGGAGCCAATTCTCTCCTTTCAGTCCTTTTCTCGGTTCTATTGCTGTGAAACATCGCCAAACACTCGATTTGAATATCTTCACAACGATGTAAGCAAACACGCCATCTAATTTTGCAGACACGGATCTCCATAACTGCAGATTTCCATGAGTTCATATACGCTTGCCATAAAAATTATCTTTGATTTTTTTTATATTTATTAAAATACAATTTATGCAGTGAATGCATGTGATTTATGTGTGTTTGGTCGAATAATTTTCAGAATTTCATTTCATGCTTGACCAAAAGCGATAGGCACGTAATGAAATCTGCGTACGGTACGCAATAAGGAAATGTTTACGTTTAACAAATTCTACGCATCGAGTAGCTCAATAATAACCTAACAGTTACAAGATTTTTCATCGTCTTGAAAAATTCATAATTATATATACACATTGCCATTAGAACCTTTCGCCAACGGTTGTTCGTTTCTTTGAAATCAATTTTCTACTCTTCCCAACCCTCATATTGCCATATATATTTATTAATGTTTATTGTTATAAGCGAAATATTTTTACTTTACGTTTTCAAATGCACAAGAATATATCACTATTATTGTGCGAACGATTTCGAGATGTGTGCGTATTAATCGTTTTCGATCCAGAGTCTATATATCGCCACGCCGCACTTTTGGCAGAAATTTCTCGCAAAAATGCTTCTTTGCACTCAAATTCTGAATTTATGATGTCTTCAATGAGAAGGTGAATGAATGATGCAGATTAGATTGATATAACCCTTAGCTACGAATGGATATTGAAGAGGCCCTAATCCTGCAATGGATTGCGTGTGACTATGATGATAATTTATATACGCAGTCAATACACAGACAATAGTATTTTTATGGATAGTTTTATATTAATTTTTAATTCAGCATATAATAAAATTATTTAATGCTAAAAACATCCAAATCAATTAGCATCGGAGTACAAAGAGCAGCGTTAGCAAGAGGAGCAGTGTTGAGCGCTCTCAGGGTTTTATTGCAGATGCGTTTTGTATGCATTAGTATAAAACAATTAGAAAAGTAGTTTGAAGCGATAAAGAGATAATTACAACATCTGCATATAGCAACTTCATACGTCCGTAAACATGACAAAGTATATTTTACTCGCACGCGAAAACTTCACTTGCGAAATTAATAATTGTAATGTTTGCAGTTGCGAAAAAAACATATCGATTCTGCACTTTAATTATTTCCTATTTTATATAAACCATTATGTGATTGACTACGCCAATTTACTATTGAGATTATATTAGTGCTAATGCTGCGAAATATTATGCAACTTTGTAATATGGTCTATATACCGATAACGCAACGAAAGACGTGCGCGTCAATTCAACAATCAAACTTAACACTTTACAGTCTGGGCGTTCCGTGAAAAACCTCGTTCAAAGTCCAGGCGATTTCGCAAAAAATGTATGAAATTCTTTTGTAAAATGGATATAATTCTTAAACCAGCTAATAAATTGAAATGAAATATCTTAAATAAACTTGTATCAACCTATAATAAGTGAATAATAAAAAAAATAAAAAAAAGATCCAGGTTTACTCTGATTTCTTGGATTTGAAAAAGTAAATGTTGTAGCGATTAATAAAATCGTTCATGGACGCCCATAAGTGAGTGATTGAATTTCTCGTAGATTATCTCCTCTCCCATCTTTCCAAATAATTATATTCCTACTTTACCACGTGTGGAAGGCAACGGGAAACCATCACATTAAATGCTCTCCTTAGTAAAATTGTTCTGCAAACTCAAAAAACGAATAAAAAGAAAAATATGTGACTATAAATAATTTATATTTTTATAATATGTCATATCAAATTATACCATTTTAAAACGACGCTTTCGTGGACACTTTAAAATTAGCTGAGACATTAATTATCGACATAATTCATGTAAATAAAACACAAAGTTAAACCACACAATTATTATTTATATAAATAATGAAAAATATTTTAAAAGTAGATATTAATCAAAGAATATGGAAAACGCATCCCATGCAACATACAAAAACTGACTGCAATTGCAGACGTGTCCGCGAACGCGTTAAAGCAGTTATTGATATCATATTATAATTACTCAGCCTAATTAACGTGTATATGAAAAAATCAAACTTCCAACAAATTTACGTACGAAAAGCATATTTTTATGAATTGCGTCATGTTTTTTCACATTTGTTGAAACTATATTTTTTTAAATGAGAACATTCCCAATAAACAGAATAAGCAAAAACTTTGGACAATCGCGCGTGAAGTTTCCCCGTATATAATGTGTTAATAAGGGAATATTTTCACAGGCTAATACACAATATCACATCATACTTAACGACTCATAAATAATAAACTTTAAAAATTCAGGCTGTATTCATAAATTTTCCTTATGGAAGTTTTTCTCAATTTTCAATTTTATTATCCTTTATTTCTAATATTTGATTATTTTGAATTTTTTTGCAAATATTCACGAATTGCATGAATCGCGAAAAGTTCACAAGTTAAATGTCATTATTTAAAGGTCAGACGTAAATATATGTTTTTTTGAATGTTTGATGCATCAATGTCATATCTTGTTATCGTAAACAATGAATATAGTCTTTCAATAGTTGCTTTTTGCTCGTGGAATCGAGTTTGAATATGCTAATGTACATTGGAAGGCATCGATGGATGGAAATTCTCCACAAAAATTGAGTTCGTATCAGATGGGCATTAGCCATTTCGTTATTTAATTCCATCTTCGCATTCCATCTCATCGTCGACCATATTTTGCTACTTATCACAACCTGTTGGTATTTCACTTTTACTAAATCTGAATTGTAAATTAATGCTTTTTTTCTTAAGCAAAGTGAAGGCTACTCTTTTAATTTACATACGCCAGACGGACGCAAACATTTATGTTCTTTTTACGTTAAATTTGCGGTACGTGTTTTCGCCTTTGCGCAA
The DNA here is from genome assembly GCA_008973525.1 of Stenopsyche tienmushanensis. Taxonomy (NCBI): domain Eukaryota; kingdom Metazoa; phylum Arthropoda; class Insecta; order Trichoptera; family Stenopsychidae; genus Stenopsyche; species Stenopsyche tienmushanensis. The sequence continues at coordinate 216,485 of WACJ01000533.1, read as the reverse complement.
ATAAACGAATACGATTGAGTATCAAAACTCTTAATATATGAAGTAATTTTAAGTCAATTATTTAAAACATATTTGAGCCCGTATGCACATAATTGAACTCTGCACGAGACATTCCATCATCCTGAGGCAATGTCGAAGTTAGCCTAAAAAAATATCTCGAGAAGTAAATTTGATTTTGTACCCAAAGGCAATGTTTCACATGATATTTGAGAGGGTTCGTCCCTGACTTAATTTTTTTTTAATCATATACAACTCTTTTAAAATGCATTACAAGTAGTAGTCGATGACGTAAAAAAATAATTTGTCCAAAAATAACTAAAATTGTTAGTTGCATGTAAACCGTACGTTATTTGTTAATTGTTAACGAGATGTATATTATTCAGCGAATAATACAATAATTGGACTTCCTACTTGATAAAATTTAGCATATAAATTCTAAATGCTTTCAAAAGCTTATTATATTTAATTGCAATGTATTACATAAATGATATAATCATTGTACATATATGAAAAGCAGTATGACTCTTCAAATAGCTTAATTATTCTGCACGTCGAAATGATCCGAGATCGATAGAAATTGTCTTTGGATGACATGTTTTTTAATTGAAATACAGAACTATCCATAACAGTTGTCCATCAACATATCATCTATCTTTGTAATTTTATCTTACGCCTCGTATGAAAACCGTTATAGGAGTAAGAAACTCACAAAGCGTAATTTTAAAAGCAATCATACAAATTGTATACGCATGAAAACATTCCACACACGGACAAAAAAAAGTAATTGATTATACTCAAATATTTTACATACTAATGCTCTCAGACAAAAAGTTCACAGTACGAAAAATATAAAACCCTAGGCGATTTTCTTGTAGCATTTTAACAACTCGAGTCGCAGATAATTGAGACACAAATACGTTCATCGTCGTACAAGCACATGTAAATCTGTGAATATTCAGAGTAATAGTAACTAATTCTCACTCCAAGAATGTCATTCCATCTTTAAAATAACGGTCTTTACAACTCAAACGCGCTCAAAATATATCACATTGTGTAAATATTGTGCGAGAACTAATTGTTGTTGAAGATTCATGCTGGATGCATCCACTGAAGTGATAAAGACTAACAAGTTTGGGATTTGAACTTTGGTCAAACTTGCTGAACAATCTCTTGAAGCATATTAAGCACAAGTAAAGACGAACAATTTCAAACAAGAATAACACAACCCAAACTAATAAAACAAGCAATGAAAATGTAGCAGTGTTATTCAATGTGTTACTAATGCATCCGCCAAAACTAACATACCGATTTCCATTGGATAGGAAGCTTCTTAATTGAAAACGAATAATTACGCGTTGCGCAACAGAAGATACTACTTTCCGCCTTCTTTCTTCAGTGGCGGAATAAGCTTCCTATCCAATGGATTAAATGTATTTTTAATAAAGGGAACAATGTGAATACAAATATATATTAATATGAATCGAATATATTTCCGTTATTAATTCGACAATTGCGATCCATAACATGACCTAAACAGATCATTGTTCTTACATAGTCACTCATCGCTCCAAATTATGAGTGTATGTCATATCGTAAATAATATAATATTCGATATTCGGGACGATAGCCGTAGAAAATATTTCCGCATAGAATTGATTTTATATTTTTATTCCGACTGTCATTGTTTGCACATTTACATGGCCATTGCATTTGTGCCAACAAAGCTGGCGCCATTATCATAGCCATATCCACATAGTAAACGAGTGCGATAAACGCGGTGGAGTGTTTATATCCTACAAGTAAAAATCCTATTCCATCTGCAAAATTTATACGAATAAATAGATGTAAAATACTGTTGGTTAGTATCAAGATTAACCTATCGAATGAAGAATGATTCCCATTGACAGGTAAGCAGTTTAACAAACACTCGAAAAAGCTTGATCGAATCCAGCTGCTATAACGTGATTCGTGAAATTCCTAGCTATTTCAGCGTGGAACAAGTTTGTAATGTAAACGCTAGTTTGGATCTGAATTGTAAAAATATTCGGTTCAATTATGAAATATCGATTGGAAATACAGGGTCTTTCAATGGGGATTCGATAGGGTTGTTAGAGTAACATCTGCGAATTATTTAATAGTGTGTGGAAAATTACTGTGGAAGATTATAGCGTTGAACTATGCGTGCAAATCATCAAATTTATTTTAAATATTAATACCATGTTTGAGAAACGTTCCGCGCAATAATATTTTTATCCTCGCCACAAGCGTCCTGAGTCAACTATTCGATCGATACATAATCAGCCAATATCTGTACGTGACCGAAACGCAAGATCTGTTGAAAACATCGCTGTTGTGCGTGAGAGTGTACGGGAAACCATGAGGCAGTTAATTTTACAAGAATTTGGTCTTTCTGGGACTTTAACTTGGCGAATTTTCCGTAGAGATTTTGAAGCTAAACGACCTTATTATATTGTGTGTCCACTGTGTGTTCCCCTCCCACATTTCCTGTGGGAGGGGAATCTTGCATAAGACACCCTGAATTTGATCCCAAGATAGTATCAGATTCTTACTGACTAAACCCCTCTCTTCTCCGTCTCTGTCCCCCTGGTATTGTTTTTCACATTGCTTCAGGAGTACAGGGAGTCTGGCACACAACCCTCTTTGGCGCTCAGGACTTCTTCAATATAATCGCGCCAAAGGTCCCAGTTCTTCTTGCTTGCCATCATGCTGTAGACCATGTTGTCAATGTTGAGCTCGGCTATCCCGAGTGCTTGTTTCAGCAAATTTCTCTGGGGTGCCCAAGCCTCATAGTCAGTGATGGTGTGTTCTGCATCGTCAACCTTCCCTTGGCAGTAGTAGCACGTCGCGGATGTTTCCTTGTCAATCGGCATCCATGACCAGTGAGCACCTGAATCAAGCGGTAGATCGTTTCGCCGTGTTTTCGAGCCCTCCACTAGCTTACGACCGGAATAAGTCAATTGGTCCATTTTCCCTTGCTGGACTGATCCCATCTCTGTTGCCAGGCTTCCCTCAGTTTCTGGTCGTGTACTGTGCGATTTTTGGGATCTTCGTAGTCCTATTCTTTGCCCGGAGGTCCATCGGGGATCTTCTGCACGGCTGCACTTCTGCATGTTGGGCATGAGCCGTCCAAGCCTTCTGCGCAGCTTGTTCTATGCGTTTGGTAAAGGTCAGCTTATTGTCCATATGGATCCCGAGGTATCGCGTTGTGCTATATTCCATCTCTTGTTCACAACAAGCTGCTTGACCCTCTTCTCCGTCTTCTGCATATCATTGCCTCTGTTTTCTCGGCCGCTAGCTGCAAGCGATTATCCCGCATCCGCGCTTTGATTCTGGTGAGGGCTTCGTTACCCGTCACCTCCATTTCCCATGGATGTCGAGCCGTCACCAGCAGCGCGACGTCGTCTGCGAAGGCAATGAATTCTGTTCCTCCTGCGGGTAGTGCCATGCTTAGAAGACTGTTGTAGAGCACATTCCAGAGGGTTGGTCCCAGTCTTCTTATCAGGTCCGTTTCGTTGTGATGGATACACCGGTCCTTGAAATAATCACTTACGAGGTCGACTGCATACTGTGGAACTTTTTCAACTTATTGTGGCCTAAACTGGATGATATGAATTCCGACGTCATATGGTTCTAACAGGATGGCACTAATTGCCACATATCATATGCCACGATGGATATTCTACACAAGTTATTTGATGTTTATTGTGCGATTTAACACCTTTAGACTTCTTCCTTTGAGACTAACACTACCGACATGGGGGCCTTCCTCTGATTCAAACTTCTGCTATTCCAGACCGCCCACAAAGTGCACGGCAAGATGCAAAAGCGTAAATTTAAAATTCCATATCCATGAGGACATGCTCTTTCTCTACTTTTTGTGACCACTTGCACTCTGGGCGCGAGGGGATACTAGTTAAAGATTCTAACGATCCTGTGTAGGTCGTAGAAAACCCAGGGAACAGCCACAAGGTTTTCGTGTCCAACCGGTCCGAATTTCAGACCACTGAACCACGGAAAGAACGCCTCACGATCGGACGCCATGCCTAAAGATATCAACAGAATATGGTCTGTATTCATAAAAAGATTTCCCCACAGCCTAGGCAATGAGGCATTAGACTGCCCGTACCCTGAGAGGAGATTTCAGCAACATTATCGAAAATTGGACCTCCCGAATGCGTACCACCAAGCAAAAACGTGGCGGACATTTTAACTACGTTATATTCTATACTTAATACCATAAAATATATTTTTTTATTTACTATTGCATTAATAGCCAAATGTATCCACCGGCTTGTCGAAGCATGAGATTTGGTAATATATCGTTGTTTATCTATGTGTTTGTCCTTGAGAACGACCCAAATATTCTCCATCATGCTAATCTTATAATACAAACGTTTTGCTTGAAGAATACATTCAGCATATCGTGATCGCAGCATCGAAATACCGATACAGGGTTATTGACTCTAATGAATTTGGTGTTGAGAGCTAGTTCGACAATTGTTTTCATTTTAAAAATAAAGATATTATATAGATTATTTCATATTTTTTTAATAGTACATACATCTAAAAATATGTATCTGGAGGCCCATAAAATATCAATGCGGCCTCTGCATATCGGCACGTTGTAACCTTCGAACATTATTTTCAGTCGCTGGAACTTTCTCAAAGAAAAAAATTTTTTTGTGCGCATATTAAAAAGGTCGAGGACTTCATTTAGGACGTGCTCATTTTATTCATTGAGATGTAAAGTAGATATCGGAAGTACTTCGAAGATTTGCACAGCATCGCCTGGATGGAATATTGAGCTATGAATTCAATTACCTTCCATCCATAAATAACGTTATACCCTGACATAATTTGCTTAAATAAATCATTTTTATTTTTAAATGTACGCAAATACTATTATGGAAGCATTCCAGTCGAGGTGTCATAGTTTTGCTTTTATTTTCAGCGCAATTTGCTTATGAATATTAATTTCTTTTATGTAAAAATTCGTTGCTGCTTCAAGAGTCCGTTAGAAATTCCTATGAGGAATTCTTGGGAGGCGATGGTGCCTACCAATTTATTTAGTTTTACAAGAAGAGGCCTATTCGTAAACACGAAGTGACCAGTTTGAAAGCGGCTTCGCTCAGTCGCGGTCGTGCGCCGATTCTCGACAAAACCATGTGAACATTCATACCGCGATTTCCTACTAATTCATTTTTATATCAACAAACAGTCCGACAATATACGTTCAACTCTGTAAAATATTTTCTAAAATCAACCCACGTTATAAAAAATAATTAAAAACCGCCGGTATTTAAATTTGGTGTGCTCGTTTTCACTTGAAGTGCTAGAAAAAGGGTACGGAAGAGTACTTTTTTTCGAAGATACAGATAAAAACTCGGTATTACTGGCGTGAAAATCATCCGATCGTCAAAAGAAAGGAAGAAAAAAAAATACCAATATTGACTGACTAAGCGAAAAATGCAATTTCGCTGAACGGTCAAAAACAAAAAAGACAACTTCAATAACCATTCTCGAGCGCCGTTTCGACATTTTCTTATTAAAAAGTATATTTGTTTACTTCTTATTATAACAAAAAATATTATATTGTGAAAGCAGTGTATTTTCGTTCAAATTTGTGGGTGCTATACATACAAAATTTACAATTTGGATTATAAACAAACCTTTGGATTCTTCAAACACACCGGAATCCGGTAAGATATTTACTTTGATTTACGTTTAACATACATAAAGATAAACAGATCAATTTTTAGTATTTATCAAAAAATCTCTAATGGGGGACTGTTAACTATATAAGCGCCAATGACTCACCGGTGAGTCGCTATATTTTTTCATAGAAAAAAAAATTATTTAATCAAAATTCTAAAAATATCTTTATATTTAAATGAATTTTTTCATTTAATTTTTTAAAAAAATCCAATAAAAATCATCAGGGCTGCCCATCGAATGTTTTGGGATGTATTGGTTAAAATACCATATTAAAAAGCAGTTTTTATTAGTCGCAAACTCTGACTACCCTAAATAAACAATCAATTTTAATGGCGTATATGTAAAATTAATTAAAATGATTTTTAAAATCCTGCAGGATTCGAAAAATAAATTAGATAGATATTAACAAATTTACCGTATTTATAAGAAGCATAAATGCTTTGGATTAACCGAATAAATGCGACAATTTTAAAAATACAAAAAAATATCACGATACGGGGTTAAGTTGGGTTAAAGCATAATTATTCTCGTTCATGGTGTATTATAAATTATCACGCTTTTTGCCACAAATAAAGTGGTCCCCAGTCGTCACGTCGAATTTCCAAGAAAAATATGCTACAATAAGATTTATATTTAAAACTAGCTGGTACCCGACGCATTGCTGGCGCAGAAGTGATAATTCTTAAAAAACTTAAAAATTTGAAAGAGTTGCATCGATACAATATTTTTACTATATCTATATTATTTGATAAAGTGCAAACAATAAGTTAGCAACGTTTTATCGTAATCGAATGAACGGTATGGCAGCGCATTAAATACGGACAAACAAACATTGATTTTTATATACACATTAGACTATGTTACTCGCGAAATCCTTAGCAATAAGTGGATGAAGTTTTATCGCAATCCGACGAACGGTATGACAGCGCATTTCGAACGAACAAAATCCAATTTATTTTTATATATTAAGAAGAACATTAGATTAGATTGAATTAATTAAATTTCAGCCGATTATTAAATTTAATTGATTTATCATACAGGGTGCGGCAGTGAAACTACCTTAAAATATCTCAACGCACCAGAACGGAGACTAATTTAATGATATAATTTTTAAGCTATAATAAATAAAAACTTTAAATGTTTTTCTATGAAATGGAAAAAATAATTGAACTTATTTATCCTATGCTGTTTTTGTTATTCATTTTTGAAATAAGGTAGTGTCCCTGCCGCATTTTGTATACTTAATATTTTTCTGCCGATTAAAGATACAACCGTTATGTCTATTCATGCATTTTGCATTGTTTATTCATTTTTATAATAACGTATGAATTGTTGATCATAATGACATTTTAATATGGGTAAAAAAGTAAGCATTGTTAGAAGATATAAATGATTTTAAAATAAAGATGACGCATTTTTATGCAGCATCGATCTTTCAAAGTCGAAACAAGTAGTAAATGATGTCATTTTCTCATCTTCCCATGGCAAATTATGTGTATGAAATGTTCTTCAGTCTTGTGTGGAACCCATCGGAGCTCAACGCGATGCGATTTTTCACAATAACAGGAGATTTTTGAGGGTCAGCACACACATTTGCATCTCTTGACCGTTCTGGAGTGTGAGAATTGAGGCTTATCAGATCGTTCCCGGCGAGCTGATGCCTTCTGCTATAGTCTTGGGCGATGATGCAAATGCTACATGAGCCCCTCTATTTACATCCATTGCATAATTCATAGTCTATGATAAACGCAATTGTTCCTCACGGCCATAATTAACAATCGCTTGCACAATGCTTAAAGACTCCTTCGTTCGGTGGCAGGATGCCATCAGCGTTTTGGGCGAGGAAGTTATTCATTTGGATGAGGTCAAGCATTGTAAAGCCCATTCATCATGCTGAACTTTTATTACAAATCCGTAATATATGATGAGGAAAATGCACATTGAATTTTCTTATATTTGGACTAAATGCATCCAATTTTAATTGAAATCGGCAGTAGTAGCCAAAACAACATGAAATCAAACATAATGAGAATTTCATAATCAAAATGCAACACTGACTAGTCTAAATACAACAATGAATTGATTTCCGTAATTGCATATGAAACAAAATGTAAAAATATTGTGTTATATAAGATTTGTGTAATATCGGTAGACAAAATATTAATTTGGATTATTATGAAAGAATTTTGCAAAGGAAATTCTGACATTTCTGCAAAGTTACAACAGTAGGAAAGCATTTCAGTCAAATGCCATAGAAATAATATGTGCAATTTTTAAGCTAATTAAAAATCTTTTTTCAATTACTATCTGGAATGTCAAGATATCTAAATAAATTTCATTACTATAATTCTTTGTGAAACGTTTATGTAGTTGAAATACAAAGGCGATTCAAATTTAGCCCGAAATTTTGCTGTACAAATTTATTACTGATAAAATTACAAATGGAGTATCTTATTTTTCCATATAGTTCCCCTTGTTACAAAAAAAAAATTGCGCACATATTGTTCGACCGCAGCGTTGTCTCGAAATCGTTGCCCTTCTAATGCATCAATATACAAGTATATTTTGTAGTAAGTAGTAAACCATGCACAAGAAACCACGCTCGAGTTCACCGAGCATAAGATGTTGTGAACAAAATTTTCTCCATATAATTGGGTGAGTTTATCATACGTTACGAATAGGGAATCACGGGATCCTGAACAGTTTTAGGTGCTCATGAATACCGGTATTAGTAAACGTAATCCCGAATTTTTCAAGATTGAATTTTTTTTCTAACAGAAATCGTACACCTCACCAGCACGTTTAAGATTACTAAACCGAGACATTCTTGCCAATGTCTGGACGCTTGGTGTTTGTGTTGTTTGTGACATATATGTTTTTCAAATTGTTATATTAACCTTTCCCTACCGGTGATGTATTTACTACACATCGACCCTAATAATGGGAATATCGATATGAAATATAATAGATACGGGCTTCAGAATTTTTATATTCCTCCGTAATATAATTACAAATCACATCAAAGTATTATAGTATATAAGTATTCATCTGCAGCGATGGAAATAAATAATTTGCCGGAAAATCGGGAATTAAAATCATTAAAAAATGTGTACAATAAAATTCCGGTTTATATTTGAATTCCCTCGTAAATTGCTTAATATGATTTTGATTAATTAATCTATCTAAAACATATATCTTCGCATCAAACACGCCACAAACAGAATTCCGATTCTATATTGAAAAGGCACCATAATAGTGTTTTTTGCCTCCATATGAATATGTAATGCGTATAATGTAGAAATAATTAATTTTTTTGCACGTCTAGTCATTTTATATTCGACACACAACCAGTTTGAGGATCCTGCACATAATATAGCGAATCGATTGGAAGCCATAATCACAATAAAATTCGTTTCATCGAGATTTTGAAACGAATTTGAAACGACAGTCTTCACCAACGAGATGGACGCATTCGACCTCGATTTTGCGCAGTTCATTGAAAATTTTCACTACCGATTCTTATTTGCGGCCTTTTAGCGATCTTTGGATTTCAAAAAGTGTCATTAAACAAATTGAAAGCCATTTAGAAGCGAATGCACTAAGTGACTTGTTCGATATCGCAATCGACTTCGTTAATCCAATCAGCGATTTAATTAAAATGGCAGTTTGATGAGCTATTTGCAATCAAAGCAATATCGAAGGCAGATTCGATTACCGTTTAACTGCAAATTGTTATATTTTTAGCCCCATTTTAAAGTCGTCAAAAACAAAAAATCGAACTCTCATGATAAATGCTATTTGAGTTGCATTTTAATGAGGCAATAAAGATAAATCAACAGATTAATTATTCGCAATCTCATTTAACTAATTTGCGTTATTAATATATTTAGCTGTAAAAGATTTATCGAGCGAGATCGTCGTCATATGAATAAATAATAGCATTAAAAATAGAAGGACGGCATTCAAAATTAAACGTTATGGAGCGTTATGCGTGCATACTCTATCTGGATCACTCTAGTACGTTCGCAGCATATGCGGGAATACTCATCAAAGGGTTAATAAATATGCACGTTTATGTAAATGTATTACATTTAAACCTTTTTTGTGCGGTAGATGCGTTCCGCAGAAAATCGCACAAAAATAAATCCTTTAAAAAACCGCATAACTTCGAAATCGCACAATAAGAGGTTTGAGTGTGTTGTGATACAATCGACGCCATCATATTATTGTTGGGGAGTATCTGACTAAATTTAATACAGGGTGTGTATTCCTAGCGGTGTTGGGAAACTTTCTTCTTTCGCGAATTTCGTGTCATAGTCCAATTCGGCGTGTTTATATCATGGTTTTTTAATGCAAATGAGTGATGCTTTTTTGCAAAATAAATTATTTGAAACTCCACACCGAGACAGATGCTTCAACAAAAACGTTTTATGCATCATTCAATCCTATTATGCATGATGAAAGATCTTCGTACGAGTTGAATAATCTTGCATAAATTTCTGACGATTCTCTTTTTTTGGATTGGCAATTAAATATTAATAGCTTTTTGTGACCCAAAATAATAGCAAAGTAATTAAGTCGAAATATACAATGGAAAGGCAATGGTAAGGTTACAATTTGGAAGCATTTCAACATTGATAGGTAAAAGTGTATTGTGCCATTGCTAAATTGCTACTTGCAATGCGAAGGTAATCGGCTCGTAATTTTGGTTTTTAAGCTCAATACTAAATTATGTGATTAACTATTCGGATTTTTTCATGTTTGATTTGACAAATGGAAGATTTTTTTGAATAAAATTTTAATGCATGCAATATTATACGCACTGTTAGAGCTGAAGAAGTGATAATCATTATGAGCGTTGGTAATAGTGTTGATTGTCAATCAGAAGCTATGACGAAGCAAAATCAGCACAACTATTATAATGCAGAAAAAAATCATCATAAAAGTAAAAGTAATATATTTATTAGGGGGGCCCAAAAATATTCGCATATTTTGAAACCTTATGATTGAGCTCAGTTTTTGTCCGGATACAGTAATGAAAACTTTTTGAGTTAAACATAGAAGTTGAAATTTGAAATCGATAAACTTGAGTTGAAACGGCATTGAAAATGAAGCGCTATTTAAGCGTGTTGGGGTACCTTTACACCACGGGGTATCGAGTCCGATCGCACATATGCGCGATTACTCATCAACGAGGTAATGGATTATGTAGTCATCAACATTTTTATAAATGATAATTGCACTTTATAAAATAGTGTTCTTATGCATTCCTTAACATTTTAAAAATCAATGTAATACAAGTCAGTAATTCGATAAAAGCATCAGACTGTGTCGTTACGTTCAGTTGAACAATTCTTATAGAAATCTTCATGAGATTGATTGCACTCGCATAAAGAAGATCAGGAAGTAATTCATTCAAATCTGACTACTTAATTACAAAGCAAAGTTGTCAATCTTAAATAAGTTTTAGTCATTCAAAATAACGACTAATCATTGGCAAGATTTTTCTGCATGTTATTCAACAATTTTCTTTAAAAGCACTCAATCTTCGGCGTTCAACGCCTCGGCCTCGAACGTAGAAGCTTAATTAACAAGAACAAAATCTTATCAATTATGTTTTTAGATAATAGATTTTGTAATATTTGATCAACAAACATTTGAAAAATACAATATATTTACACAGTTTATTAACCGGATTTGTGTTGAACATCGACGATAAAATATGTCAATACCGAAGTTCCTTTATTTACATTCTCGCAATACATGCCGGATTGTTTGATGAATAAAGTGGATATTCTGACACACAGAGAAAGTGATATCCTAAGCATTTGTACGTTGAAAGATTTCCCAAGAAATGTGCAATGACACAGGTCGTTTAGTGCAGCATCTTCAATGGCAACAGCCACCGTCTTTTTGTTTGGATTACCGCAGCAAATGCTACAACAACACATTCATCGAGAAGTTCTCAAACAAATGTTTACTACTCTTGTTAAAACATTGTTTGTACAGCGGTATCATCTGATTGTGAGCGCAATTAAACTCACTAACTGATGACATCCTCGTTTCACTTTTTTTCTAGTTTTCTAAAGTCGCCGTCCATAAAAATGGGTCTATTTAATTTTTATCAGTATAAGAGGATCGTACGCTGATAACACCTTTACTTTCTTGGAACGTCTCCAGCTTGGAAAATCACAAAATTGTATTATGTAGCAATGGTTTTCGGCATTCTCAGCAGATCTCACCCTCGAGTCGGCAAATTGTTTTTTCGCAACCCTTGCCAAAAATATTGAACTTTATGAGCTCTATAGACTCCAATCATTTTATGAACTTTGTTTATTATATACAGATCAAATAACAGTGTCCATTTATATTAACTTTATTATATCAAAAGCGTTTTTATAATGCCCAAAAACAGTACCCAGGTGTGTCATCTAAGCAATATAGTTACGAGAGATCTCACATACATTTGTAAAAACCACATTAGTATATTTCGTACGATAGTTTACTTATTTAATTGAAAATGAGTACATTAAACCATTTAATTGACAGAAGGTTTTATAAGATTTGATAAGTATATTGGCAAAAAAGTGATCTGGACAAATTTTTTAAGACGAATTGCCCATTTTATTGAAAAATATCCATTTAAATAGAATTTTTAAAATATTAAATAAAATTCAGGGCGCGAGTTTCAAACAAGGTAATTTTCCTGGCGCGCCCTGAACATTAATTTTCAATACAAAATGAAAATGATCAACGATATTTTTCATCCAAGAATAATTGACTTATTGATGTTTTGATGCGTTGTCATAAATATTTAAAGGCTTGAATTTTATATTGAGATTCCGGTTATAACAGCATTGATTTTATGTAGCATCTAATTGAATATCACCGATTTGTTCACTCAACCAAAGGCGATTTTCGGTCTGGTGAAAATAGCTTTCCGATTATTCAACATCCTGATAAGCCGATAATTGCAGAACATCCAGCATTTTGAAAAGTCGAGTGTTGAAAGTCCTCAACTGGTTGTCGATTGATCGTACTGTGAGTACACACACTGTACGTTGAATATGAAAATTAGCTGGTATTTTATTCACGTCATACACGCCACAGTACTGAACGAGAGTTTCTTGACCATAAACACTAATTGGGAGTATTAATATACATGAGGACTTTCGTTTTGCTACATTATTTATATTATGCTTTATTTTTATGTGTCCGAAACGATAATATGATTGAACTAGCAGCGTGACGGCTTTTTTATGTATTTAATCCTGGATATAGAAATCTATGAAGAGTCTGAAAAAAGTAAAAGCCGTTAGGCTTATGTAAATTAGAAGAATGCATTGAAATATTGATTACACGTTGCACTTTCTTTTGCTTAATTGTCAACGAGTTTCTATTTTTGAGTACTGAAATAGATTTGATAAGTTGTCTTGATGGATAGTATTATAAAAAAATAAAAATACTTCAGGGATATAGCAGCATATAATCAACTTTTTTTCTGGATAAAAAGTCTACTTTCAGTATTGACAGAGAAAGTTAATAATATTCCTCAGCTGTGACATTCACCAATCTGAACATTTGAAACACGATGCAATCTTTAGAAGCGAATTTTAAAACAAATGCAAAAAAAAGCAGAGGATAAATATCTTTACGTGGGAGTAATTTATTTAGTGACACCCTGTAGTATCTATTGCCTGTAGACTTAAATGTCGAAGTTCGTGCTCGGTGAAAGCGGGTCATATTTTAATGAGGTACGCAATACTATACACTAAATGAAACCATAAATATTCAAAAATATAATTAATAACACAAACATATCAAACGTATAATATGACACCGTCTGATTCCCGATCGATGGCAAAATTATTTCATTTTTCCACAAATCAAATTATAATCTCGATTTTATCCCTTAAATATAAGTCGTTGCATGTTTATTTAGTTGTAAGTATAGATAAGTTAGAGAATAGTTCTTGAGCAAGTGGTATGTCAGGTATGTACTCATATGTACACTGTGGAATGGTGTCGATGCCTTAAGGCTCAATAACACGAGCCAAGCCTATGTTTACTCGAAAGTTTCGTACCTGACAAGCCTAAATGTATAAGACTAGCCTTATAAAAGGCACATCCAGCTATTTTATATAAAAATATCGTAGATATGTTATTTTCTTGCTGCCGTATTTTATTTCCTTGTGGGCTTTAAGTAAGAGTATAAATCAAATTGCGTGCTCAATAGATAATAAAAGAATTGTGTATTTGAGGGTGGATTACACCCACCAAACTAGTCATTATATACAACACATATCAAGTGCGTCGAAAATTATATTTTCTATAAATATGCTAATAAATGATTGTGATGATGTATTCACACCTCAATAGTTTTTCATTAATCCGTTGATTAGTAATCGCGCATATATGCGATCGAACCGAGTCAAGTCGAGTGTAAAGCTACCCCAACACGCCCAATAGCGCTTCATTTTTAATGCCGCTTCGGCCCAAATTTAACAACTTGAAACATCAACAAATGCATTATTTTATTATTAAAACCGAAGACACGTGTGCATTGTTTATGTTTACGCGAAGAAAAGAATGAATATTGTGTGCTATTAACAGTGTTAAGGTTTATTTATTGATATACAAGCATGATTCATGCTGCGCGCTCCTGAGAGAAAAGTGGATTTGTGTGGATATACGAATATAGCATTTATTTTTAACTCAATTTTAAATGAACTCACCAATCAAAAGGTTAAATGAAATCAATCATTACTCGATTAAAAAATAAATTCAGCAATAATGTAAAACAAAGAGTTACCATATGAAAACAAGGATCAAAGCTTATTTTGTAGAGCAACGATCGTACAGTATACGTCACGTTCGTCACCAAAGTCCAGGACCGTAACAAGGGGGTGGCAAAGCAGGCGCCCGCCACAGGTGCAACTGGGCTTGGGGCGCAAAACGCAGAATACCGACCCGATCTAAACAACACACCCGATAAGTCTTCTTCGGACAACTTCGTTTTGTAATGAGAGTTTGTAACCGTTCTGTAGACATGTTCGGGTATGGCATCCGATCGCGAGGTGTTCATTCCTCATGTCAGTGGTTCAAAAAACGGACCGGTTGGACACACATACCTTGTGGCCACTATGCCCTCTTGTAGGGCTAAAAATTGAATGATATGGATACCGACAACATGCGATTGCAACAGGATAGCGCTACGTGCTACACAGCGCATGCTGCGATGGACATTCTGCACGAGCGATTTAACTCTTTCCGAATACATGCCAACGAGCAAAACCGCGCCGGATATTTGAACGGCGTTATTTAGAATTAAAAAATGTGTAGATATCATACAACTTGTTTTATTCACATTTGAAAATCGAGCGTCCTTATTAAAATAGTAATTTAGTTAAAGTTGCAATTAATGTCTTGCAATCAAGTTTTTACTTACGATCTTTTTTGATCGTATCAAATATGACAGTTCCATTCCATCATCTCATATTACCCACTAATCAGTACCCTCTAACGATCAGGTACTCGTGTATTATGAACACAAATTTGATACGGTCTTGTGATAGTCACTCGTCACTTTCACTTTTATCAACTCCAACAACTTCTCTAGTCCTTCCAAGTCCGCAGCACGTTATGCTACTTCAGCTTTTTTTATCGATTATTGCAAACAATTTTTCGAACCAATCCTTTCACCAATACAAAAAAAAACATCATCAATTTGATGCAAGCCCAATGCAAGAACATTTAGCACACATTCTGCACAAAATCGTTACTCACGTTGATTGAAAGGCGTACAGTCTTAATTTTAATGAGATGTGCGTTGCCAATTGAATGTCTTTCCAGCATAATCACAATCATCAGCAATGATTGCATTGAATTATTCGGTAATACGATCGCCACACTAAAATACTATAGTGGCACACTCCGCCTAATCGTGAATTTAGAAAATCGTGAATCGACTGTCGGATAAGTTAATTTGAATAATCCTGAAACATCTTTGATTGATGATTTCACAGCTGGGTCATGGCTTTAATTTGGATGAATACGATGATTAAAAACATCACGTTGTATTACGCTTTTTGCGATCGATAAAAAGATATTGACGAATTTAAATCTTGCAAAACGTCAGAGATGTATTCGATAAATGAGAACTTGCGTCAACAATCTAAAGCAAATTTCACAAATTTGCGAGATTAGCATCAATCAAACACACAGGTTTCAAAGTGAAAAACAACGTTAGCATAATTATAGTTGAGTGACGTTTTCAATCAATTTGTCAAGTTGTTTATTGATATAAACGTATATTTTAGATTTAATTCAGCTCAAGTTGTAATATTCCGAATGCGTGTAATCAAGGCGATTTTGGAAAGTGTGGTCACCCTACCTATTATGAGACACATAATTATAAAGTGTAGCGGCAATTGTCGAAAGATGGCGAACAACTGCAGAAGTACGAGTCGGCATTTGGTTGAGAAAGTTCGACAAATAATGGAAAACAAGTTTGTTTCGGGGCAGGTGTATTGGGACACGAGAGTTGCTCGGTCCAGTTCCAAAATTTAAATGCATTCGTTTTTATGATAAACGCAAACATCATTAATTCAGATTTGTATGAAACTTAGAAGGAGGGATTCTAAAACTGTGCACCAAAAAATCACTTAAATTTCAAATAACGTCGCCTAAATAAACTTAGTACGAACAGACAGGATCCGCCAAACTAAATATTTTTACATTTTATTATGACCTGAATGTCTTCATTTTCTCATTGCTACACGCTGCTTTAAATGATCTAATAATCACATATGAAGTATTTTGAATGGATTGTTATATAGTTATAGTTGAATATAGAATGTATCCCAAAAGTCATGAAATAAAAAGAAAAAAGTCCACCCAGTACTATGAGTCTTCAAGAACCATTGAGTTCGAGAAGACGCTCCGACGAAACATCTTCCATCGAGTAGGTCACTGCCGCATCACCCATCACTTTTCCCACTCCCTACGTACCCTGCACGTTTGCTTGCTTGCCACTAGTTCTCCAACTGTTAAATAAATACGTTGTATCTAATTGATTGACATTTTATTGATCTTCTGGAGTGCCTGCTTCGTTTTAGCTTCTATCACCAAACGAATGAAACCCGTGGCAAGTATCTAACGTCCGCCCCTCTCCTTCCTCCTAGGAATCTACTAAATACATAAAAATATAAAACTAGAAAATGTCGCAAAATACCCTAAAATAGGACGGAGTGGCCACAATGTTTGTATGTACAATTGGTCCGCTTTTCGGACCGTTGATATGACGAATGAGCGCCTCGCGATCAGATACCATACATGAACATGTCTACAGAAAGATTACAAACTCTTATTATGAAACTAAGTTGCCTGAAGTCTTTAAACAAAAAAAAGACGGGAGTTGCCACAATGTATGTATGCCCAATCGGTCCGTCTCGCAGACCGCTGATACTTCGAATCCAGATTCTATTGATACTAGTAGTAGACTAAACTTTAGTGCACTGTAAAACTAAGGGTTCCTCCATCTCATTCAATCAGTTCGAATACGCTGCGATCAAAAAAATATATTTCATGACTTTTGGGACACATCCATTTCAAACAATATAAAAAATAATAAAAAGCCTAGTCTACCATATTTTGCATAATAAATGGAATTATTTTCGAAAAAAGTTAGCATACAGTAGCCTTCCACCGTATGTCTTAAATAAATAGAAGTTCCGTAACTGTTGGTTTATATTTGTTTTATCGTGCATTCCAATGGCACGCTTAGAGCTGGTTCTATCTGTTTTTTAGCTCAGTGTCGTGCAATTTTTACACGCCAATTTGCGCAATTCTGTCTGAGGTTTTATTTGCATTTCCACAACAAATACAAAAATAGTTCTCTAAAAAAAAGTTGTTTAGATAAGTTTCGTGGATATCCAATGACAACAACTAATAGGCTGACGATGCTTTTAGCGCCACTTCTACAGTAACGGGACACTACAAAAAATATCCTAGATTTGTGAAGTTTGAAGGTCGAATAAATTTCAGAATACGTGATATTCAAATTGAGCGTTTTCAAATATGCAGATTGATATTCGACGAATAAACAAGTCGCTAGAGTCACCATCGTGTATTTTTTTGCGGCTCGATTACTCTGAAAGGATGTCAATGGGTTTATTTGAAAATGTACTTAAACAGTAGATGTTATAATAAAATGTGTATCAAGATAGCGCCTAAGGCTCGGAACGAATTAAGTACGACCCCGATGCTTTGAAAATTGGTCGATGGATCCAGTACGAGAAATTAAAATTCTTTCACACGATGCTTATTATGTGGGAGTTTGATTTAAATATCTTGGAATCGTTTTGATCGCCCAAAGCACTGTTTAATTCCATTACTGTCTTTATTATTTAGGAGTCTGCCGATCGAGATTGGACCACCTTATCCAATATCCGATCCGATAAAAGTCATCATTGCTGAGATTACCGTTGCAATCTCGTAGGAATAAATTATATAGTAACTGAAAATGTGATGGAAAGTAATTTTAATTCAAATTATTCAGCAGAATCAATTCTTGGGGCAATTTTACGCTTAAGAACTTAATGTGTCAATTACTTTTGGTCACCCTAGCGAACACGATGCCTGCGGGAAATATGATGTTCATGGACCAACTTTTCTTGGGAGTAAACATCTGTCAGCGACGGGAACCGGATGATGTATTAATCCAAATAGCATCTCATATTTTCCCCCTATCATGGCTATGATTTGTGAAGATATCGATGTGTTTATATTGTGGTTGAACGATGAAGGTGGCACACAAACCGCTTGATTGAATATTGATTACAGGTGGACACGTTTGTGAGCGACCTTCATCGGTATGCCAAGGGGAAACTATCTAGGAATTCGGAGCTGATCGCGATCAGCATTCATATAAACCAACTTCCATCAATCGAAGAAGCAATCACAGGAAGGTTGGCTCGGCATTGAAAATATCTTAGCCTTGTCCAGTACTTCGTTTAGTAAACTTTCTATTTATGGATTGATTCAGATTTAAACATTATACAACACACTATGTTTCAACCTCTTGCGTATATCAAAATATAATATTTTGAGTCAACTTGAAGCCACATATTTCATTCCAGATACTTCGATGGATTATTTAATCATATGGGGTAGAAAAAACTATCCCAGTAAGTCATAGTTCAAAACGTCTTGATGACCATTCATGCTGTCTCTTGATAAAAGATTTTTTCAAAAAATATTGAGCATTTTCAAAAAAACCAATACAAAGGACTGCTGTCTATTATATCAAAGAACTATGCAGTTAAATAAAAAAATACGCTTTTAGTAGCAACATTAAGGTTTTTTTTAAAAAAATATCCTTTTTATTCTCAAATTCTAACTCTGAAATCTTAATGTAATATCACTATCAAAATAAATCACACAAATTAGAAGAACATTTAAGTATTTTGAGACTATTATCAGGGCCGTAACTAGGGGGTAGCAAAACAGGTGCTCGCCACGGGCGCAATTAGGCTTGAGGCGCAAAACGCAGAATACCCACAGTAAAATAAAGACAAAAATATTTTCGACCGATTGTAAAATTTAAACAACCCAACCGAGCAGTGTTCTTCGGACAACTTCATTTTGTAATGAGAGTTCGTAATCGTTCTGTAGACATGCTCGGGTATGGCGTCTGATTGCGCGTCACGTCAGCGGTCGGAAAAATGGACCGGTTGGACACACATACTTTGTGGCGTGTGTGCGTCCTCTTTTAGAAGTTTTTACGGTATTTTTCGGGAATAAATGCATACCCGGGGCCTTCTATGATATTTATTATTACGGAAGCCCCCTCTGCGGCTAACTTACATGGTTGGCTTGCGCCAAATGAGATCGCGAACAAATCTAGACTTTCCTCCACCGATAAAAACTATGTATTTATCTATTTTACCAATTTATGCTGCTATCTTAGTTAGTTTTTTTTACTTATTTTAAATCTTAGTTGTAAGAGCGCAAGTGGCCACTTGAAGTTCAGTGGAGGATCCAAATTTAAAAAAAGTGGATTTCCTAGGGGCGAGCGCAAGTTAGATATTTGCCACAGGCGATTTATACCATCATTACGGCTCTGCTCTTTATAACAAATAATATTAATTATCAATTAAATAAATTTAAGTTTAAAATTTAAATTTAACCAGATTTAAGTCTAAATTTTATTAAAAAAAATTAAACTGAAAAAAATAAGGTCAAAAAATTACCTTTTATAAACAATCGCCATTTAATGAAAATATTATTTTCTGTTTTAGATAGGAACTATAGCAACATCTTTAAAATAATCGAAATAAAAGGGTAGAAATCGTGTCAACCAGGACACGCATTTTTAACTCCTTTTCTTTTATCATACTATAACGTTTTTAATATATTTTTATACTATTTTATTTACTTAAAAAACATCAAAAATATTTGGCTCTAAACAAGAACACTCCCTTAATTGGATTTCATTGGAATATAGCACAAAATATTTTGCTGTTCCTATCCTCTAAATTTTAACACACATTGGAAAAAAGCTTTACATGGCTCTTCTCTTTGAGCCAAACGTTTCAAATTTGGATTTATCCGTCCATAAGAAATTTTTCAACCATCACTTGTTAATTTTTCATATTTTTGTACCCGACCTAGTTTATTCTATTTATTCAATTTGGGTTCCTTCAACCCTATACGTCTATACGTATTTATATTTTTGGATGACAATATAACGAAGTTGTTCTCAAAATTCGTAGTAGATTTTGGTCGACCCGGTCTTTTCCTGTTCTTCAAAGTCCAACTCCCCTAACGTCTTCTAATGATGAAATCTATCCCCTTGATAGAAATCATATTTTGTTTTGGTACCCTCCTGGTATGGTATGCATAAAAGTGAGTAACGTTAATATTAAAATCGTATTTATTCAAAAACTACATTCAAAACGATACAACCTGATGTAAATCAATTTGCTTAAAATCATAATGTCATTGTGTTTTTTATATGATGTCATAGATATTGTATAATTTTGTTTTTGATTTTATACAAAATTATATAAACCGCCTAATTTCAGTCTCGCATATTATAAAACAAGTGTGCGACCTTATGTTTTTTGATTGCTATAATATTATTTTTTATAAAAATTAAATGTCCGCAATTTTATATGAATCTCGCACATAAAAGCCAATAATTTTGCTCACATTAACGGTCTTTATAAAATGACAAATTTCCGTGACATTAAAAACATGCACGGCGAATACGTGTGATATCAATTTTAAAATACTTGTTGTGCAAAGCAATGATATTAAGTCGATAAGAATATGCTTGACTTTGTTTGCTGACCATCGTAGAGAAGAAAACATTTTGAAATGTGCATTTGGCCACTTTTAAATTTCAAAGAGCGTAGCAAATTCTCGATCGGTTTTTGAAATTACGAAATAGAGCCAATTTCTCTCTTCCGACTGCAAATAGAAATTGTCTCCGAGAAAAGAACAAGGAGACAAGCCTTATTTGTGAGAGTCGACTTTAATGCTATCCCCATAACGAGATTTTATTGATACCTGTTCCCATGGTTCGTAGTTCGCGTTACCCAAGCTTTTTGTGTCTCCTTTTGTCATTGTGAAATGGCTTTGAACGGATTCTTGCGCCGAATATAAATTTATTCGAATCAAATTTCATGTACGTATAACGATAAAGCCATTGTTTCATAAATTAGTTATAAGAATAATACAGCTGTGACGTAATGACATCTTGGGATAAGCGTTTCTTGCGAGATTGGTCCATCACGATCTAATCTAGAGGAGTTGCATTTGTTTATGGACTAGATCTGTTGGTGATACTTCTTCGTGTACTGCCAATTATTTTCTGCATTCCATTTGAGTAAGCAGAGTGTTGGATAGTTATTTCCGTTTAACACATCAGGTGAAATCGCAATCAAGGTCCGATACATTAGCCATGCACTGCCAAGCTCAGATATATTTTTCGTCTAATTTTATATTGTTGTATAGATAAAATCGTAGATAGATAGAATCTCCTATGATGTTGTACATTTCCGTTTGTAAATGGGATTAAATTCGATTTTTTACTCTAGGGTCGTTCAAAAGGGACGCTCGAATTTTGATCCCGCTCCCGGGATGATCTAATGCAATCCCGAAATCCCGGGATCGAAATTTTCGTTCGGGATTGGAAGTCAAGAGATCCTTCTCTACAAATCAGTATTGGCAAGCCTCAAATACAAAAAACAGCCTGTTACGGTCACAGTACACTTATTTTCTGAACATGCCTTGTATATGAAAATAAATGTTTGTCGCTTGTTTGTCTTGTATACGCTTCCATACCATTAATCCAATTGCGATGAAATTTTGGAGAGTTATTATGAGAATATCACCAAAGGTTTTCGAATCAGCAAAACCATTGTTTGTATGCGAATTTTTTAATAAAATTAGAAAAATAGCATATGAGATATTATTTCTCACGTTGATTCCATGTAGTGCTATTTCAATTATCCTTCTTTGGAGTTGAGCGGTCATTGCTATGGCCATCATTAGATTCAGCTGCATAAATGGCGTGAAATTATAATGCTTAAATATAATTCGTCTAAGCTGACAGATGGCGCATTCGACACGTCGAAATGTCACAAATAGAAACACAATGGGTTCAAAATTATCGGCATGCATTGCATGAAATCAACAATGATCGATTGTAATGAACCGAGTGGCCAATAATCGTAGAAACACGACCTCAATACGAGTAAACAGTCTCCATATTCATGGTGCGTCGACTTCTTCGTATGCTCGACTACAAAATATGTCATGTTCAATTCCCAGAGTCACAAGTCACGTCCAGCACGGACTGCAATCGTTCTTCATACCATTTGAGGCATATGCAACAGCATCGTGACAAATGCCTGCATTGTAGCTGCATCACAATGCACTTCTTCGTTTTTCAATCGATCGTAAACGCTGCCATTTTTTAACGTCCTAACATGGTCAGCGATTTCGCAGAATGTGCAATTAGGCATTGTGCGACCAGCCTTAATGACAAATTGCATTATTCGATGGCCAAAACGGACTGGCAACGTTAATAAAGCGAGCCGTCTCATTTTATAGAGTGAAATAAATCCGGCAGAAGCTGTGCGATAAGCCGCTTTAACTTTTTAGAAGCCTCTGGAGAGGTCACAGTCATATCCATTTATTTCGTTTAGGATCGCACAAGGTGTGGCTTTAAAACACACAAAGTGTATTATTTTGAAGCTAGATTACGTGCTCGGAATCCTTAAATGGACCATTGTGTCGGAGAATCTTTTCATTTGAGGCTGTTGTCGAGACACCGTTCTTTGAGCATCAAAGCTTTCGGTAATAACAGTGTTTAGACACATGTGCCTGCATTCAACATGTCTCAGATAAAGCCATTGTGTCTCAATGATCAATTTAACATACAAAACTACCTTCGATGCAACTTCCCCAATCTTTTGACAATCGAATTCCTTATAACATCTATAATACATCAACTGCTTCAGGACTTCAGGACAATTGTAACCAAAGTTTTATTGCAATCGAATAAACTGTATAGCAGCGCATTAAATATGAACAAACAAACGTTGATTATTATATATTAGACTATGCCTATGTTGTTCAAGGAATCCTTAACAATAAATGGACGAAGTTTTATTTTAATCCGATGAACGGTATGGCAGCGCATTTCACATGAACAAAACCCAATTCATTTTTATATATTAGAAGAAGATAATATGTAAAATAATCACTACACTTGGGTCTGTTTTTATGCGATAGATATATTCCACGAAGAGTCGCATATAAAAAAATCGCATAAAAAAAGACTTGAACTACATAGAAAACTAAGGGATAGATTTCGTTATTTTTAAAAATCGCATAACTTCAAATCAATGTGATGAAATGTACCAAACAATCGCATAAAAAAAACTTTACGAAGATAATACCAATATTTTTTTACGCAGTTCGTGATACGCAGATATGCAATTCTTAAGCACACGCTGGAATTTGAAAGTTCGTTCAGAATTTGAGTCATGTACAATAAATAGATTAGTTTCTTGTATAATTTTTACAGCTTCTTTTCAACAGGAATTTAAAGTGTGTGAAGTAATCTGAGATACCGCACATGAAACATTATTTATACAGTCGTGTTGTTTGGAAGAAACACTATTTTTACATTTGGATGACTTGAAGGGTTGTAACTTGCACTAGTGTTGATTTTAATTTTTTTTATGTGCATTCGCATAAAAAAAGTTTTGTACTCTATAGAATAATGATGGATTGGTTCCATTATTTTTGAAAACCGCATAACTTCAAAATCGCATAAAAAAAACCGCATAAAAAAAGACCCAAGTGTATTTTAGCAACTAAAAAGTCTATCCAATCCTCAGGAAACCAAATAGTTTTGTAATTCATTGATGTTATTTATAAATATATGTCTTAAATTCATTATCCAATATAAATTTAACATAAATATAAATATCGGAAATGCCAGAAAATATTGTAGTTTTGAATAGCTTTTTATGCTGGTAAAGCATGTTTTTCGATTACCATGGTATCTTGCGTTGTCGAAATAGGATCGTAGTTCTTCATTGAATAATATTTTTTTTGATAAGACTCTCCCCTATGTCATCAATATCCAGCATATTCCCAATAGCATCAACATGGATTTAAGGCCTACGTAATCCTGTAAGGGTTCGTCAAAGAGTGTTACCAACCATTCATGACGTCGTGCCCTTTAATATTTCTTACTTTGTCTCCATTTTAATTCGTAATAGATTCAAATGTTACATTTGAAACGAATAAATAGGAAATAATATTTTTGATGTCATTAGTAATATTTATCTCAACTTATCGAATCATATCGCTAATTGCTAAAAAATAGTTACGAGTCTGTGTTCTGTGAGAGTAATGATTAGTGATCTAGGATTAACCCCATATATCAATTATCTTCTTCATATTAATAGTGAAAATATGTTTATAAAAATAATCTTAATAGAAGCAAATCAGGGTTGTGCAAAATCTTAAAAGTTATAGTTTAAAAATTCCTGCATGAAAATCAACTACGAAGTACCGATCAAATTTATAAAAGAGCCTTCGCAAGTGAACTCAATTATGGACCCAACAATAAATGCGACCCCTACTCAAAAAGCTTGCATTGAATTCATTCTTTTGTATCATCAACCCCACAGACCAACCCTTTTAAATAGCAAAAGTCACTCTTATTGTTAATGTAATCTCATTCATCTGCCTAGTCGACCGTCAGTCCGCTTTCTTGTTTATTGCATCCCATAGCGTACATCTGCTTTCATTCCATCAGATCATCCTTAAAATAAACGATTTTCAAACACAAATCGAGTGTTGAAACATAGTCTTCGGGGCAAGATCGACACGAAACTGATAAAGTGTGTCTGGCATCCGGTCTCTTTCGGATGCTAATTGGAAATATGTATGCATATCGTCGTGGAATTTAAATTCTATTCATCAGCTATAATAGATATCGTAGAGTGCATCTTCGTGCGTGTCTCTTCATCGTCCATATAATTTCAACATCCCAAGAGCTCGTGTGCATCGCTCAGTCGACTAATGCACGCAACTTTACCCAATAGAAAGCTACACGATCATAAATTGAAAATCGTAATCTTAACAACTAAAAAATGACCCAATTTCAAAGATTTGCACTCTGTACAGTCTAAATGGCATTGCTTTCATTGATCGAAATAATGGGTTTAACTTCTTTCATGATGACCATGAAAAATGACGTTTATTTAAAAGACCCGCCGAATATTTGCACGTATTCAAAATACATTCTGTATCTGATTTAAACGTGACTTTTTTGTTAAAAGCCAAATGTGCGTGGGTTGTTAATGTCGATGCGCCTTATTAGACAAATTTATGCAGGCACAATTATCTGATGTTCTTGGCAAAAAGGCGATTTAAATCTATGGAATAACATTCTTGTAATCATCACTAACTATCATTTAATTTGCGATACATTATGATAAATATTATTGTTATTCGGTGGGTGTGCATTAATATTAGCGTAGAGATATAATCATTCAAATTATTTTAGGGAATGATCAGTCTTCTTTAAATAACTTTGCTTCGTAATGAGAGTTTATAATTGTTCTATAGATATGTTCAGGTATGGCATCCGATCGCGAGGTGCTCATTCGTCCTATCAGCGGTCCGAAAAGCGGACCGATAGGACATACAAACCTTGTGGCCACCCCGTTCTCCTTTAGGACTTTTTGTGCGGCATTTTCTATGATATGTATGATCACGGAAGCAAAGTAGCGTCCAGATACTTTCTATAATAGTATTTTTTTAAATGAGTAACCGCTATCTATATTTTAGATCGGGTATTTTTGGAACTATCTTTGTATATTATTTTAAAATATTGCATTTATAATAGTATTAGTTAGCTTGCCTTAGATATTTGCCACGGGCGCTTCGTACCCTTATTACCGCTCTGCTATTTTCTGTTTTATTCTATAATACAATTTCATTCGTTCAATTCTTCGATCAAGGAGTCCTTGTTAAAAATCATTATATTCAAGATTCAATGCAAT
This sequence comes from Stenopsyche tienmushanensis, assembly GCA_008973525.1. Taxonomy (NCBI): domain Eukaryota; kingdom Metazoa; phylum Arthropoda; class Insecta; order Trichoptera; family Stenopsychidae; genus Stenopsyche; species Stenopsyche tienmushanensis. The sequence goes on along the minus strand of WACJ01000533.1, from coordinate 190,152 downwards.
AAGTTTTACGTCCACATCTATAGAGATTTTTCCTATAGCGTTTTTAATGAATTTTCCGTATTGACTGTATACAATATATGTTCTTTGTATATCAAACTATGATCAACCGATCATTCTTTTAACTTGCAAATACGACTTAAAAAACAATATTTTACCAATTTGTGTGATTTTCAACAAGTATTAAAATTCAATTGGAATTATTTTATTTTACCATTATTTTATAATGTCTTTTTGAATTTTGTAAATACTATTCTCACTATATCACTCTTATAATTGACGACAATTATGAAAATGAGAGTATTTGGATGATAAGAAATAGCCTTCACTTAAATGTAATTAGTAATGATGACGAAGAAAACCTTCCGTAATGCTCTCAATCATCATTGGTACAATAAACAACCATAGATATATAATGTCAACCTTTTTTTATTTTGAAACTCAGCTTTTTTACCAGCACTTTACTTCGTATAGCAAGATTTTTTTAGAAACCGAACGACCATCGTGCAATAATAATAGATGCTATATTCGTATGTCCACAACTTATGGTCCACACAAATCCATTTTTCTCTTAGGACCGCGCAGCATGAATCAAGCAGTGGCGTAGCTACTAAGGGGCTAGGCGGGGCAGTGCCCCGGGGCCCTCAAGCTCAGGGGCCCCTCGAATCCTTACCAGAAATCTCGATCGAATTGAACTTTTGGAAATTTCTCCCATTTTCAAAATAAATTTGACAGGTTGCAACCCCACTTTAATCATGACAACTCAGTTGAGAGAAATTCATAAGTTATGCCTAGAGAATTCCCCTAAATTCTTTCTGTGGGTAGGCAGTGTTGTCATTCACAAAAAAAGAGCTTAAGTAGCTTAGCATTTTTAAAGTATTTGTATATTTCATATTTTTATTTAATAAAACCTAATCAGTTTACATAGCAGTGGGGCCCCATTTTTTAATTTGCCCCAGGGCCCTTGGTTACCTAGCTACGCCACTGGAATCAAGCTTGTATTTCAATAAATGAACCTTAACACTGTTGATATTGTTGGATCCCATAATAACGTGGCTTTCTACTACTTATTATGATTCTAAGAAGACCACCAACGATCTAAAAAAGACCCCATACTTGGATACAAATGTGCGAGAACGCACATATGCGCGATTACTCATCAATGGATTAAATTTTTACGTTTTAAAATAACGTTTTCCATCTTTTTCCTAATCAAATTAAAAAATCTCCAGATGTAATAGTAATGAAAACAATAAGTGGATTGATCTAAAAGAGAAATTGCAGAGTAATTAAACAATTACACTAATAAATGTGTGCGTTCGTGAAGAATTCTCAGCACGTGATGAATTATCATCCATCTCAAAAACGGGCTATTTCACTTTTTAGACGATTTTATTTCACAAACACGACGAGTAAATAATGACCGGTGTCGTACATGGGTCGTTAACCTTTTTTCAGTACGGTTTTTACTATTGCGCTTACGCGCATCAACATCATTATTGCCTATAAAAATTGCTAAATGATACGACGAGGGACTTCAACTGAATACATTTACATTATTTATACATTCTGTGACAAAATGAAGAAAAACACTCCAAGCATTGAATAATATTACAATTTGTTCCACAGCAGTTGCCGAGAGCATGCTTTCATATTTTTCATTAAAACCAATTTTCTATCATGCCTTGTAAATCTTTTTTTGGATTAGATAATCGAAAAGCCCTACGAAAAGCATTTTATTTATACTATCCCACTAAATGTAGCACGTTAAAACGTACAACCGTTAAAGTGACATAACAAGTGCTAAAAATCGACTTGTCGTCTTCACGCCATTTTAACCCAATTGTCTCATGAAATTCCTACGCCTTTTCGTGACCCAGTAGTTTACTGTTCACTCAATTTGTTCCACCTGGTTCTACCGGGTTTTGTACACTCCTAGTACACTTACAACCTAACGGACTTCTCGGAAAAGCGCAACGCATACGGATGGACTGCTTTTCTTTTTACGCATAGATAAAAACGTATCCAGTCTCTTATTTGCACTTCGAATCAAGCATTTGAACAATCGACGAACCACATCGGAATAGCTAAATTCGGACGTATGCAAATAAATGTTGACGACCTCTGACGCATCGGACGTTACATGAAACATATGGTATTTCATTACAACATCAATTTTCTTTATAACTTTCTTTATAATTAAATACGCAACTTCTTTAAAAACAAATTCATTCAACGAAACTCTAAATAAATACCTCATGAATCCCGGGATTAGTAAAAGTAGCCCCGAAAAATTCGGGATTGAAATTTTTATCTAACAGAAATCGTACACGATGAAAGCTACTAAATCGAGACATCTGGATGTTTGTAAATAGTGGCGTAACTACTAATTGGCGAGCTTAAGCGACGCCTAGGGGCAGTAACTGTCTAATCTATGTGTACATATATACAGTACATATATGTTTTTCAAATTGTTTTCCCTACCGGTGATGTATTTACTACACCTCGACTCTATTAATGGGAATATCGATACGAAATATAATAGATACGGGCTTCAGAATTTTTTTATTCCTCCATAATATTATTACGAATCACATCAAAGTATAATAGTGTATAAGTATTCATCTGCAGCGACGGAAATAAATAATTTGTCGGGAAATCGGGAATTTTTCGAGTTTTAGTTCGTGTCTCAGTAGAAAGAAATTTTACTTAGATATTTAACTAGCATTTAAATATCTGATAACAATACCTCCAACGAGTGAGAAGGCTGAGCGTGCATTGCCTAAATGACGAAACACTCACTGCTTTAACTCTTTGCGGTCCTATGTCGAGTCTGACTCGACATTTTGTTTCTACATTTTTTTCCCTACTCAGATTTAAAATCATGTGATTTTATTTTGCGTATCGTGTTTAGGACAGTATTCGGAGAGGAATATTGGTTTTTATGATCCTTCCTGCTAGAGATACAAAGGATAGGGGCTGTTGCCCGGATAAAATCCCAAAACACATCTCCGATCATACTTACGATATTTTTACGTATAATATGTATTCATAATATTTTTGTCCGAACGAATATACAAAATAATTTTTTAAAAATACTTTGCCTCCATTTAGGCCAATATTTAGCGAGATAACATGCATTATCTAATTATAAACTTTAAAATATAATGCCTCTGTATAATATATTAGTAAAATATTTTTACAACTTTGGTAAAAATAATAGTGTTTTATTATTTTTTTTTTTTTAATTTATTTTTTTATATTTATTTAAATAAATAAAATTATTTCGCGTTCGAGCTATTTTTTATATTAAACAAATGAACTTATTAGTAATTTTTGATCAAATTTATTAATGTAAATTCTTAATCTATTGAAAATCCTGGGTCCGATCTCGGGATGGTCTAATGCAATCCCGAAATCCCGGGATTGAATTCCCTAATCCCGTGAAATTCACTGTTTAGTGCTGATTTTGGTTTGACAAGTGCTACATATCGATGATAAGCAACTTCTTATGGCCTAAACTGAATTTTATAGCGACGACATGTGGTTCCAACAAGATGCCACTGCAGCGCATGCTACGATGGACATTATGCATGAACTATTTGAGGGCATGGTTATCGTGCAATATAACGTCTTTAGATTTCTTCCTTTGGGGTACCGACATGGGGATCCTTCTCTGACCTAAACTGTATATTTGTCCCGCTATTCCGGACAATCCCAACCCACTCACAAAGCGCACGGCATATATTTCCCCCCAAAACTCTTACAGAAAGCCCTAAACGTCCTAAAATTGGAAGGAGTGGCTACAAGGTTTTTGTGTTCAACCGGTCCAAATTTCGGACCATTGACTCATGGAAAGAGCACCTATGAAAGGATCTGTATCTATGAAAGGATCTCCCCATAGACACTCCGAAGTCAGTAAAAGCCCAAATTTAAGCGTCGAGGCCCTAAACCGCTTATGTCCGTCCTTTGGAGCTATTAAATTCCAATATTTTGACATACTTATTTTATTGCCTATTTATTAGAACCCTCATTGGTTCAGCCTAATTTTGCTGCTTTAATAACCGGCATATATTTACGAACGAAAATCAAAACAACGAACGAACAAGCCATTCATTTTTTTTGAGTTAAACAACATTAAATTCACATAATAGTGAAATCTGTAAATATTTATTAATCATAAAACATGGCATTCCCCTTTGATTTTAGCTGTTAAGATGTACCATTTAATAAGTTATCGTCAAGCAAATTAATCGTGCGATAAGCAAGTTCTTGTTGCCTAAACTAGATGATATGGATACCGACGACATGCAATTCTAATAGGACAGCGCTACATGCCACGCAGCGCATACCGCGATGAACATTCTGCATAAGCAATTTAGGGCTATGGTTACCTCGTGCTACCGATTTAACTCTTATATTTCATATTTAAAGCCATAAAATATTATTTCGAATACAAAAAAAATGCATGGATATCTCACACAGAACATTTTATCCTAATGTATAATTATTTTAATGTCAAAACTTTACATTGTCTATGCATCGCATGAATACATATTATTATTTAGAAAGCGTTTACATTGTCTATCATGCGTCTTCAATTTCTGCTTTAAAATCACAAATGTCAGATCGACAGTTGCACGTAAAATATGATTATTTTTTTCCATGTCAATTCACGCATTTTACGCTTACGTAAGATCCTCAATTACTTCCATCCGAATCGCGATCCGAAATGTGTTAATTCCAACTGTGGGCAATTTGTATACGAAAATATGACAGTCACGACGAATCATTGTGATCTTGATTTTCGTCGATCGCGCCTAAGACCGCATTAGAAAATTTTGTTGTGATTTAGCAACAATGGATTTAAGAGCAATATTGGTTGTAAAAATAATGATTTGTTCCAAAAAGCCCGACGTCAATTATTTGAGTTAAGTCGGCTATGCGCTTCGGTAAAATCGCGATGTTTGAAGAAATTAAAACCGAGACCAATCCATAATCGGTTTGAGAAGAGACCGCAGCCAATTTATAATTGTGCTCCAAAAAATTGCCGATCTTATTATTTGTGTTTTTATATTCAAATTCGAGATAACGATAACGAAACTATCCCGGTTATTTAGAAATGCCTTTCATGGAGAAATTCTAATTTGTCGACCTTTAGCACATTAAGTGCCGAGGTCGTGAGTATTTTATTTTAGCACGTATATGTCTGCATCTTATCATTCATAATTTCATATCTTATTCCATTTAATAAGCCATGGAAACGATTGCCTATATGAATTTTCAGATGCTGCTAATAGATACTCAGAGAAGAAAGTTCGCTTATCTGGCATGAAAACCAGTTTTCGAACTCATAACTGAGTCCTCGACGTGAACTGCGTTACATCAATATTAAAATCGATTTATGGTTTTCGCCCACCGCTCGATTTATATTTCTGGATTGTCTTTTGTGAAAGCCGTCGACTACAATTACCGACCGTAAAATCATAAAGTCAATTCTCTACAACTTTAATTATTGAGACGTATTGAGTGAAATTTGTGGGTGCACCGCGTACAAAATCGACTGCAGACAAATTGGTCGATGATGGCTCGTCTTCCATAGAACATTGGCGATTTGACCAGATCGCTTGCTGGCTCATAATTGACATTTAAGTGGTTCGCACCACATATGCAATGGCTCTTTTTTATCGTCACGAGCTAGTCTTATCACCCGATTACGCCAACACTGCTGTTGTATGGTCTGATTCAATCGCAGCTTCAACCTGATTTATATACTATGGCTATAATAATGCCGGAAAAACACTTAATTTATAATAGGATCATCCAGAAAATAAGGTTACAACATTTATGTGGGATCAAACAATGATTGTATTTAATTGAAATTCATTGGATACTTCACAAATATATTTTAAATGCCACAAACCTCTGCCACCAGCACTTTTTGAATTGTCTTTTGACAAACACGTGGGATCAAACTTCAAAAACGTTATTAAATATATCATTCCCATTATTTTCGTACTATTATGGTGGGCGCGCCGCAAGCGGAAGAATACATCTTCCCGCGGCCAAGACTATCGGTCGACTCTCCTTTTTTCCTGCGCATCTACATTCCAAATATGACTGATTTATACATGAGATAATTGAAAATTTCAAGTCTAGTTCTATATTAGAAGAACTTTCTGTATTAGAGTTACTTTCTATCCAGATAATCAATCTATCCATGAATATTTGATATACATATATAAAATTCCTCCTATTATTTAATCCTATTTGCGGCGTGAACGAATGAACATTTTGTGAGAGTTTTATAAAGGATCATTCGAATGCAAAGCTTAAATATCAATACTGTATAATTTTTACACATGATGTCTTTAATGGTATACATTGCAACAACGCCGAATAACAAATATGGTGCTGGAGATCATATTGATGTGTCTAGTGTCAATTTTTAGCAAGACGCCGCTACAAGTCACACAAAATAAAACATCTAGGCGTCACATTTGAATGATCCTTTATATTACAAGTTACAAGCGGGTACTCAGCATGCAATGCCACACGTACTTAGTAATTAGTCCAATATGCGCAAAAATGGTGCATCCGTTAAATGTCTCGCAAGTCAAATTTCGCACACAAAAAATGGTTTTGTTAATTCAAAAATCTTTTTGGATACGCGCCCAATAACTCGCCAATCGGATGAATTTTATAGGAGCATATACAAAACATACATATATATATATATAAAATAATTTTTATACACAATCAAACCTTTTTTGGTGCGACTTTTTTGTGCGATTTCGAAGTTATGCGGTTTTTTAAATTTCATAAAGAGTACGTGTCAAGATATTTTGGATAAAATAGGAAATGAATCATCAACGCTAACCGAAATTTGAAAAAATATTATAATTTGGATTTATATTATAAAAGTTCATTATGAAAACTTTTAACGCGTTTTCTTTTCGAAACTACTTTTTTCAACACGGTTGACATCATATCTCAAGTTTTAATCAATTAATTTACTTCAAACTGGGTGCGAATCTTTTCTATATAACCCTCTATTATTCTTACCAGATTTATGTCAAAATTTATTTTTTAACTGTAAAAAAAATTAAAACTGACAAAACAAGGCCAAAAAATGAAATGAAATTTTTTTTTAAACAGTCGCCATTTTGTGTTTTTTTTTGTTAGGGACTATAATGACATCTTTACTAATTATTTTACTATTATTTTTTAATTGCCTTATTGTTTTCCTGTTTTTTTTATTAACTTTTTTTATGCGATTTTGGATATATTTTATATGGCTGTTTTAAAGTTATGCGGTTTTTAAAAACCATGGAACGCATCTTTAGTTTTTCTATGTAAATCATAGCTTTTTTGTGCGATTTTCCGCGAAACACACCTACCGCACAAAAAAGGTTTAAGTGAATTTAGATTTGTATTGATTTCGATCGCCTTTTTTCTCATGTCTGGGAAGTGTGTATGGTAAAAGCAAATTAATATTATACTAATGCCAACTTGCGTTTATAGAGCAATGCTCGTCATGGCGATGAATTATTAAGTAAAATGAATAAAAACAATCGAACGTCATTGATGGAAGTGCGTGAAAGCGTACTGGTCAGACAAAAGAAAAGAAAGAAAAACGATATCGACGGCAAAGCACGCGGAACTGTACGCCAATCCGAACACGAAGAATCTGCCAAGAAAGCAAACACAATGCTTTATGCACGCTCCTCCATTTACCATGCTTTCGTCATCCTCAGCCTCATATCCTCCATCTTCAATGGAGAGCATTTCATCTGGATTTGAGATTGTGCATTTAGATGCATTCAATAAATGAAATATGAATGCGCGTAATGCGGAAAATGGCCAGGTCGAGGCCTCGCTCTCAAACCAGAAGTGGTCTGCAGTTTTCCTCGACTAGTTCCGCAAATGTCTGCAACTCACCACTCGTGGACTCAACATATCAAATTTCAATGCAGCATATTCAGTCAGCTTCGTAATAAAGTCTGAATATTTCATATGGTCTGTGTGGGATATTTGTATCGCGTTGCAGGAAGCACCACATAAACAGGATTTAGGTCACATCATAAACATTTACACTGTGATCAACATTTTATACGCCAGCAAAACGGGACCGACGCAAATAGCATTCATGTATTTATTATGTGAAATGATTGATACATTTTATGGAAGTCAATTTATTACATCGGCATAGGAAAACATATCTGTCTGTTTACTTCTCTTTGTCCGAATGTTTCGCAAGGAAACGATCGCAATTTTCATGACTAATATTTATAGCAACATTATTATGTAATAAGGCAATTTTGCACATCCGTTCTAAAATTAACAATAATTATTCGTGTTTACATCTTTGTTATTATTATATGGCCATTTGCATCGTAAGATTTGATCTTTGCGCTTGGCGTCGCTTTGTGACATTCACAAAGTTCAACTAGATCGGCTAGTAATATGAATTACAAATTTGCAAGCCCTCCATAAACACGAAGAAGCTAACTTTCACAGTTTGAATGCAAAATCTAAACGACGCGCCAACATATTATAGTTCAACGTACCTGCAGAAATGTGCAATCCTCGATGTGCAGGTGCATGGCGACTCTGTCAAGGAGAGCTGCTTGTCAAAGATATTTAAGACGAGACAAGGTGCACCGGTTCTAGACCACACACTTCACAACATCGACTTTCTAGAACGAATTCGAATCTCTTCACCTTCGCATGCATCCATAAAAAACAAATTAATTAAGGTCCAAGTCATCGAAAACCATCGTTCAACGCCATCAATAACACGAAAACCCAGACAAACAATCATTGAGCCTAGCTTGCGAAGATCTTAATAAAATATGTTAGTCGTATTATAAATGTACCCCTACACGTCTAAATATCAATATCAATCATCAACATCACATCAATCATCAGCAACAGATGACGACAAAATAAAAATAAAATGATAATTATACTTTATATTTACGCGATAAAATAAACGAATATTGTGTACTATCAACGGTGTTAAGGTTCATTTATTGATGTACACACTTGATTCACGCTGCGCGCTCTCCGAGGACAAAGTGGATTTGCATGGATGATAAATGATAGACATACGAATATAACATCTATGTTAAAATCAATTTAAAATCAACCCACTAATCAAATGGTTAATATGAGTACATAAAATAAACAACCATGCCAATACTCAAATGATATTATAAATAATTAGTTGCTTTAATCTATATATTCACTTCTTTGTGATAAGATAATGAGTATACAGCTTATTTAATTACAAACATTGGAAAATTAGATACACTCAAATCTCTTTTTGTGCGACTTTTTTTATGTGCGATTTCGAAGTTATGCGGTTTTTTAAAGTCTTTTTATTTCATTAAGAGTACGCATCGAGATATCTTGGATAAAATAGGAAATAAATCATCAACACTAACCGAAATTTGGAAAAAAAATATTTTTTGGGACTCATATTACTTGGCTGATTTTTTTGTTTTGAAAAAAAAATCTACACAGATCAATGATGACATTGACACTGGGTATACTATTTCTTCCGTAAAAAGAGAGCGATTTTGCGATTTGGCAGTGGGTGTCTGGTATTTGAGACGCCAGATGTCAGACATCCTTAAAATTTTACCAATGATGCAAAACGTCCTTTAAATGTTGTATTACTGTTTTCCTGTTTTTTTTATTAATTTTTTTATGCGATTTTGGATATATTTTATATGGCTGTTTCAAAGTTATGCGGTTTTTAAAATTCATGAAACGCATCTTAAGTCATACCTTTTTTTGTGCGATTTTACGCGCAGCAAAATTGTTTCTATAGTCCCTACCTCATATAATTATTTTTTAAAATTTTATCGTCACAGAATGACAATGTTTAAAAAAAAGTCATTAATTAGCTTTTTTATTTTTTTAAATAATTAAAAATATTTTTTTTATATAAATCTGGTAGAAATAATAGAAAGTTTCATATAAAAGCTTCTTATTAAGTTTGAAATAAATCAGTAAATTAAAGCAAAATAATAATTCTAAAATCATGTCAACCGAATTTTAAAAAAATACCCAGGATTTATTAAACTATAAATGATATCATACACTTCATTAAATAATTATATTTGAAATCAAGTCATAGTTTCTAATTATTTTTGTTTGAGTCAGTGTTTATATTATAGAAATTTACAGCCTAACAAGCTTTCAACGTTGCTAACATTAATAACAATTTTCGAAACCTGAATAATTATACATAACGGCATTAAATTAAAATCTACAAAGCTGTTTTTTTTATCTACAAGTAGTTGACGACAATTGTTATTAAATAAGCGTCGTCTACTATCGATTCAAGGTGGCTAGGGTTTCAATGAACGTAGCTAACTTTCAATGAACCGGGATCGGCGTTGCGGATAGTGCGTGGCGCTCCGGCGCTGTGCGCGACCCCGCGGTGCGGTCTTCGAGAGCGAATAACGTCACGGTTGGTCGCCGTGACAGCGGCGAAGGAACAGACCGGGAACTCGCGAAGTTGGCACAGCCCCCGTGCTTTTACAATAACAATATTAAGTACTTATAATATTCATTATAATATAAGCAGCTATAACTTAGTTTTAGTCTTGTAGGTATAAGACATTTAAATTTATTTATAGGGTAAAATACGTAAGGTTAATGCCCCTTCGCAATTGTTAGTCTCCTGCGCGTGTTTTCAAACATAACATGTACAAATTTTATATGGGTGTCTAACTTTCTATAGCGTGGTAGCTCGATGCTATAGAAGGGATGCCTGTAATTGCAGAACAGATAGGTTATGGAATGCATCTTTTGACTCCACTTTAACAAGGATATTTGATGAATAAACACACTACTAATTAATGTCATTCTAATAGTTAACGTTTAAGTTTTCTAAGTGTTTATAATAGAACTTTCTCCAGTTCAAAAGCAACAATTGTCGATAAGTATGTAGATAATCTGGGGTGATTTTCGAGACATTATGCGATTACTCTCGCTGAAATTCCCAACGAAAGTGAGCGTTCATAGGTTTTCTTCGGTTCATCCATCATTGTTCTCCAATTGCGGTATTTTAAAGAAGACACAAAAGCACAGATCGTGCGAATTCTAGTCTAGTAAATTCCCAGTCCCGCCGATGCCAGCACAATTGAATGTCAATGTTAAAGAGTTGCCATTGATCTGACGCAAGGAACAAAGCGACTTCTTATTCAACATCTGCAGATGCGCTAAACGATCGTTATTGCCGTCGAAAGGCGGCTTTATCTTTCAATTCCATTGTGTACAAAATAAAAGCGAATCTTAGACCGGGCACGAACGATTTAATCCTCGTAAAACCAATTTAACCCAGTTTTCGTCTAGTATATGTGCCGACAGTGGAACTTAAGGCTTTATAACGGACCGAAAAGCCTAAGTGCGGATTGAATGGTCTCTTCGCTGTTCTATTTCGGCGTTTCCTTTCCACACTTTCTTATACTAACAATATCATCTATTCATTCGTGTCGCACAAATTTCGTCGGCCGAAAAGCCTCCGTATGAACCATAGACGACAGTTTATGCTTCCACATGACACAAATAGGCGGTTAATAATGCTTTTATGTGTTCAACTAAAAACGATGGAATATTTCTGTATGAAATTCGATATGAATCCTAATAGATAACATAGGGCACTTTACACGCACGCAGAATAATCGATTTTGTTTTGTGTAAATAGGTTTCATTTTTATTAAACAAACATGATCAATGACGTCTAAATAAGCACGATCGAAATAATGTACATATTTCATTTGATTTCACGCCTTCGTTTACGAGAAAACGAATAATTACGCGTTGCGCAACAAAGGATCTTATTTATCGCCTTCTTTCTTCAGTGACAGGATCAATGGCTTCCTATCCGATTAAATCAATATATTTTTAATGAAGGGAACTATGTATAAAAATAAGATACTCCATTTTTATTTTTATATATCACTATTTATTACTTTATTTTTATTTTTGTATTTTTACTTTCCAATTAAATATCATCTTAAATCTCATCAAGAGAATTGATAGTGTAACGTTTTTAAAATTATTCCATTACTACACCTGAAATCTTCTTTCAAATACAGTCCACTTCTATAAAGTTGTTTATTATAACGTTTGCGGTAATATTTTAATAAAGTGTTTCCTTCTATAGCATATTTTGTGACGCTTAACGTGTCCGTGAACTATCAGCGTGGCGCTGTTTAATAATATTCTGAGAACGGTGGGGTGACGCCTCTATAGTGTGGCGTTACGCGGTCAATTACACTGGTGTCAGAACTGTTCTCAGGGCAGAGTCCCCGGGTCACTTCGCGCTCCCACGTGTTCTCCAAGACGAACGCGTCTGAATAGAGGCAGAAGATGACACTGTTAATCTGACGAATTGAATTTGCACAGATTAACAGCGCCACTGCGTGGAGATACCATTTCGCCCGAGCTACAATATCATAAACTGCTTTTGTAGAGACCGTTGGCTACATCTTAATTACATACGATTGATTTTAATGATGGTATCTGATGTGTAACATCTCTAATTGCAATTATTTACACACGAGCTTACAGCAGTATCAAATGTTATAACCGTAAAATTTCATATTCAGTGAATTGGCTGGATGACTTTAGTAATATATTTTAATACTCTTATTAAATGCAAGATTTTAAAATGCACTTTTAGAATGCAATAACGGAAGTGCATTGGTGCATCGACACGGTCATTTCACAGAGCCGCAATAACGATTCTCATACGAGAGGAAATGACTATTATGCTACACTGCCAGATTACATCTTGTTCTGCACAATTTTAAAAAAATGATACTAAAACATCATTGTTGCTAACTATGAACATATTTTGTTATAAATGAGCCAATCAATGGACAGTCTGCCATCGAGTTCCGGTCATTAAAATGGTTTCAGCCTTGGCCTACACACTATTTAGAGTGCCAAGTCCAATTGAAAGCACCTCAACGAAGACGCAAATGATCTGAAACAACGCTAAACGCTTCGCTCAATTCACTTAGTACATTTGTCTCGTTCTTAATGACTCAATGTTTCCATTCTACTTACATTAATATCACTTACCATTTTAAGTTTGCAGATCGTGCTTGACGATTCTGATTCCATTGTGCTTTATATAAGGATCGCACGACGTGAGCCATTCCGAAACAATGCAACAAGTACAAGGATAATACACTAAATCCACGACTAAAACACATTATGTTACTCACAAATACACATTAGGAAGCTCATTAACAGCTTATAAAAACGTTTTCACAAGATTATTCATTTTAAAAACCATTCGATAATAAGAAAAATCTCAGATTCCTCGGACGAATGATGACCATCATCCGCTGTCGGTTTATATAAAAAGCAGCATTGTTCGATGATGACTTCGTTGGACACGCTTTTTGTTATATTCCAACGATACTATGTAAATATATTATATTTCAATTTATAATAGTCAAAATTGAAATACTATAGTGTCAATAAACCGTTTCAATTGCACAGTATTATGTATTTTCGATTTATTTCGTAGATAAATAATTGCAATTATTTAATTTATCCAATATATAGTGTTCGACGGGTTAAATGTTACCAATTGCACTCCATTATAGCTGTCAAACGCTTGATTACAAGATGTTTATTAAGCACTTAAACATTTTTACGGGGGTGTTCTAAATGATGAAATTAAGCATGTTCGATTGAATGGGAAACATAGCGATCACTTTGAGAAGCGAGTGGGTATGATGTCGCCAGGATCTGCTCAGGTCATGACATCAATGCAATTATCATATATCACGCAGTTATTCTTCATTTTAGTTTTTGCGAATAAAGAAAGCATTGGACTCCCTGTACTCCAGGAAATATGTTCAAGTAAAATTAACATATGGAGTTTGTCCCAAAAGTCATGAAATATATTTTTTCCCACACTCCTACTAGGTACCTGTAGGTAGTCCCGCATTAAGCGGTTGGACTCGTAACCCGATCATCTCGGGTTCGAATCCCACAGGAGATGTGGCTGGCAACCACATTTTTAAAAACATATATATGCCATGAAAAACCATGTCACAATGGTTGGTAATGATACCATAAAAAAGGGATCGCTAAAAGCCACCGCAAAAAAAAAAAAAAAAAAACACTCCTACTGGTCAAAGTCCTCAAAATCCCCAACGCTGCCTACTACATGGATGCTCTGGAAAGATTTATGAAAAGAGACTATAGGATGGCAACGCTACCGTAGCCATCTATAGTCCCGATCTATTTTTGGCCGTTTTTTTTAATTACAGGTGTGTATCAAACTCTATGGTGTACACCCATAGAACCCCAGGGAGAGTGGGTACCAATCCCATTATGTGGATAACGGTCGAGCCCCTGAGGAAATGATGTGGAATAGAGGCCAACGTAAGTTGTTCATTAAGCGTTGCTGAGGGAGCCCAGCTAACATGAGTTGCGATACAGAGCTCACCCTGTGTTGCGTACCCGTAAAGGGGAACGTGGAACTACTAATTACAGAAGTGGGTAGAATCTGTATAAAAGGTACACCACTATCCTCAACTGTTTCAGCAGACAGGGAAGAATAAATTATAGACCGTTCGAACGGCGACTCGTCTCCGTGGCTATGTATCACGAATTACCGAACCGATACAAGTACCACGTGGAAGGGGTTAAAGCCCCTGCAGCATGAGCTTGTCCATTTTGTAGCCCCCTTCAAACTGAGACTAGATTCGTGAGGGCAGTGAACTCGTTGATAGTGTTTCCTTTGATCTTAGCATAATCCGTCTCCATCTAATTCCCATAGTCCTTTAGTCCAGCGTACCTTCGGGTACATGCAAAATCGGAAGCTGTTCTCCTTGTAGGGACCTCGCTTCCTCTAGAGGACGCCGAGTGGAAAAGTCGGGCACCTGGAAGCTTTTACGTGTTTACAACTATGTTGTGGCAGTATGGGATTTCTACCCCACTAAAACCCCCCTCCTCCTGCCACCTGGCTACTAGTTAAGTATTGCACTAGGGTAGCAGCGATGTGTTTTTCCTGGGCTCTTCGACTATTCAGCTTGTGGATTATTATGTCTGCTTAGTGTGGGGGGTGCTTCAGAATCTCTTCTTCGCCTCTCACGTTCGGCGTTTTCCTTCTGCTACATAACGCACTTTGTATACCTGTACCACGCATTCCATGCCTTAGCATTCTTGAGCATTGAAGAGATCATGTTGTTGGGCAAAAGCGAGTTTGCTTCCAGCTCCTCCCATAGGGTATCTTTTTCAACGCTCTGCGCTAGGCAGACGAATGATGTGTGTGCAGCATCATTGCCAGCTCCGGAGTGATAGCATTCCGGGCTTGTCTCTTTTCCTATTCTCTTGCTTGCTCACCAAACGCTGCTGGGGTAACCCAACTAACTTAAGTTGTGCGGCGCACCCGTAATGTAGAATGTGGAATTGCCGATTACAGAAGTAGGAGGATTCCACCAATACCACCATGCCCCCTTTAAGCTGAGGTTGAACTCATGGTAGCAGTGTCCTCGCGTTAGTTATTCCCTGTTTCGTTTTTAGTTTGCCTTATTCTCCCCTTCTCCATTGCACCTTCGAGTGCACGTATTCTGAAGGGTGGTCTTCTTCATGATGCCTCGCCTCCTCTGTAGGGTGCGGAGTGACATCGTGTTCCCGAGTGTCATAATCGTATTCAAATGATGCCGTTTTGATATTGCCAGTTCTTCAAAAGGGCGTTCTGGACAAAGAAGAGTGGGTGGAAAAATATATATAATAGATACTCGTGGACAATACTTTGAAAAATATTAACAATTTGAACCAGAATCTTTTGAAAAAATACATATTTCATGACTTTTGGGACACATCCTGTAGTTGATTTGAGTAGTCTTTTTTACTGATTTCAAAGGAAAATCTGGGTGAAAATGCCCTTAAATACGCTCAGACAGGTGGCTTATAATAAACAATTGGGAGGGGAGTGTATAGTTTCGCCTGTTCTATAAATGGAGCACGTCAACTTGTATCATTAATATGAATATTTTTTACACTCTCTTCATATAAAGCAGTGTATATATTAATATAATCACAAGGATAATTCGATACGTCGTGTATTATTCACATTCATATCAGTCACGATCATGCATTGAATTATCCGAATAAATTGATATTCAAGATTGAGATCGATGGCAATTTGCATCCTAATAATTTCCGGAAGCCTTACCAACAATATGTTTTCAATATGTCTGAATATTCTTCATAAATGTGAATGTTTAATCGTCGGGTTCGTTGTAATAAATAGCACTAAGCTGGAGCGTCGACTTGATTGTTTAACTTTGAGGCAATTTTAAGCTGCTTCACGTTTTTGTTTGCTTGTGGAATCTAAATACTTAAGCAGTCTACGATGAAGTAGCAAATCGTGGCAAAAAGGATAAAGCAAACCAACAGTCGCGGTTTCAACTATCTAGTCTCTAGTGTGTATATAAAACGCTTACGAGCCACAAGACGGTGTCTGTATCGCGGATTAAACTCCAGGTTAAAGTAATTACATCTAAAGAAACCGTCATACTTGTTGCCGAGATACGAGCAAATAATAAATCTTTTAAAAATGATTCAGTAGTGCGCTTTTGAATTGAGTTATACATAGATGATATATTCTTATTTCCACCATTTATTGTCCATATAAATCCACTTTTCTCTCAGAACCGCGCAGCGTGAATCAAGCTTGTATATCAATAAATGAGTACGAACGCATATATGCGCGATTACTAATCAACGTGAAGGATTGCATCAGTCAAATGATATGCACGTCGCAATAATTAGGTGCGTGGCGATGAGCGCCTTTCACCGCTATTACGGCTGCAATGGACATGCAATTCAGTGCAATATTTCGCCAATCAACAATCTGCAATCGCCAATTAACATGCAGCAGAGCGGATAATTTGTTTGAGTGCATCAATGCTGATGCCGACGACGAGACATCAATCAATCATACGAAACTCTGACATGCGATTAATGGCTCATGTCGCCACATTCGGTGGGCCACCACCCCGACATGCCCCCTCATTACATCATTCCGAAATCCGATCTAATCAAATAAAATCGCTGGTGTCCACACTTTAAAACGGCTCGCTCCTCATGTGGGTGGCGAATGGTACATTCCTGCGATATGCAGGCAATTCCAATATTTTGACACACTTATTTTATTGCCTATTCATTAGAACGCTCATTGGTTGAGCCTAATTTTGCTGATTTAATGACCAGCATGTATTTATGAACGAAAATCAAAATAACGAAACAAACAAGCCAGTCATTTTTCTTGAGTAAAACAACATTAAATTCACATAATAGTGAAATCTGTAAATATTTATTAATCATAAAAAATGGCTTTCCCATTCATTTTAGCTTGTATCGTGTACCATTTAATAATTCATCGTCAAATTTATAATTTTTTACTTATTTTGCCCAATTAGAGCCGTAATTTTCCAAGTAAAATTAAGTTCATTATGTCACATAGCACATAAAAAATATGGCTTTTAATTGTGTTATCGATTTTTTTTAAAGTATACAAAGAAAAATATTCATTTTATATTTTTCCAGCAATCTTTTTAAAATAAATATATTGATTTAATTATTATACAAGCCAAACTTTTGTAAATAATTTTTAATTTCGCGCAAAACAAAGGCTTTCACGCTAATTGTAAAGAAAAATAAGAGATCGCCGGAGGCTGTCTTGACAAACAACATCTAAAGATTATATAAGATACCTTTTTATTCAAAATTTAAACACAAATTTACAATTAATATTTTTTCATATCATCGAATTTAGTCCCTGGATCTCCCTTGTTTGGTGGGCTTGCAAATATGCTAATTTTATTATACGTTTTTAAATAAACAAATTGAACGTCAGATCAATCAAGGAGATATTTGACACTTAAATATTGGCATCCTTTTTGGCGGAGGTCCTCATTTGGATTCATAAAAAATCCTTTGCGCAGACCATATATGAATCAAAGCGTAATGATAAATTTGACATGCACACAATGAGGCTCCAAATCCTGCCTTAAAACATTGGTTTTTCATCAATTCAATGCATAAAAGAAGATTTGATTGATATGTCCGTCTGTGAGGAGCAAATATTAGGGGGACCCAAAAATATTCGCGTATTTTGAAATCTTATGTTTGAGGTCTATTGTGTCCGATTACAGTAAACATCTTTGTAAGTATTTGTTTTAGTAGAACTATTGTTTAAATATTGTTGTTGTGCAACAGGTTTTTTTTATTGTTAAGGGTAAAAATTCCAAACTCGAAATCCCATTGGAACTACTTGAAACGCATCGGCAAAACGAATAGGATGGATATTATGGGGTAGGATGAGTACCACACACCTTCACCGAAACACAACAAAATAGTCCCTTTTGAACAGCATTGCAATTGATGATGAGAAATGACTCATTTGCGATAATAAAAGACGAAAAATCAATGACAAGCATAGATTCACTATAAAAATACGTAATTATTTTTAATATTCGTTGGTCACCCTAATGTTTAATACGTCCATGCGTTAGCGCGCATATTTCGGCACATCCCGTATCGCTGATTAACAACGACATATAATAGAATGAAATAACCGCGAAACTAACGATACAAAAACCGCAAATCCGTTTAGATGCGCATCTTCGTCATTTAGTGGGCTGTTTATTACAAAAGTGTGTTCACAAATTAAGAAATTTCCGCTCATATTTACTTTCGCCATGACATCGCCTTCTTTGTCATCATCAAATATAATGCGCCCGGTTTCCTCTGCTCTTTTTGCAGCCAGTGCTTTTCAATTATTTTTTGTTGGCAAAAAAAAAAACATTAAAAGCATCAATTTCGTCATTTTATTATATAATGCCGGAGAACAGATCGTTTGTGCCACGCCCGAGCGTTATTTTATACCTTTTTTCCTATTTGCAATGACGCGATTACATAGCTTATTTGCGTGCTAATTGTATAAAAGCAGATATGACCAGTTTATAAAATATTAGCATAGATCCTGATGTGTCGTGAGAAAATCAATTTGGTCCACTGAGCTATAAAGTGTAGCGTGGGCGATTTATCATCCCCACGTAGTAGCGCTGTTAATCTGAGCAGGTTTAATTTGCCAGATTAACAGCGACATCTTCCGTCTCTCTTCAGGTGTAATGTGTTATTTTAACAGCGCCATCTCTTGTGGCCCTACGGAGACCGCACACACCTGCGTACCGACGGATTGCTTCTTGCGCGCGCACCGTTGCCGGACTAGGAAATCCAATCCCGTAAACGTAATCCGTTTTTTGTTAGAAGATTTAAAAGATTTTTTTTGTTATCTTATTGATGAGCAGCATAATACCAACTTTCAGTTGAAAAGCTTGGCCATTCTCTGACTAAATGCCGCGTAATAGTAAAATCGTAATAGGAAACCGCGCACATTGAGGACCGAATGACAAAATGCTGGTCATTTGCATGTTGATATATCGCCATTATCAATGTTAATCAAATAATATAAATTATATTTGACAAGCGTTTATTTTAACGTGACAAAATTGATAAATGTCATTTTCCAAATGTGTCGTTTCCCGTCTTTTGTTTTTGTATTCCGGCGGATTTACGACTGGATGATGTCACAACACTACCAAGTCGTTATCCCGCCTTACAGATTCTGCCACATCCTTCGATGAGCATCTGATGAAGCTTAATATTTCTCGTTGATTGGCCGATGTATCAATGCGTTCTTTCTCGATTTGTTGTAATTGGAATCTGTCGCGGAGGTTGTAATGTTTTTCTAGCGGAAATCCTACGTCGTTCAGCAGAGCAGACTCATAGCTTCGTTATTACATGCACGAACGATTTCTTACGGGCGTTCGATCTTTTTGCTTCTTCTGGAGCTGGCATTCGTCGAAAATCGCTTTGATAATGTTATCAAGTTGTTGTCGTTGGACGGACGCAGGCTTCGATGGAGCGCCTTCTAAGCGTGCCGTGTAATTCTACTCATTGTGTTAACAACGTGTGACTGGAAGTAATATAACAGTGCAGCAATCTCTTGGACTTTTTTCCTGGAGTCTCATTATATCGGCGGTTACATGAAGTTATTTCTCTCGCTACTTCATTTTTGTATGACTCAAATAATGGGCGGTTGATGATCGTCGGATTTTTTGCAAGAGTTCAGCTCAAGGTTAATTCAGTGAAAATGCTACGAGTTAAGATCTGTTTTTTACTTCTATCTGCGTAACAAATTTTCTTAGTATTTTAAGCTGCATCTGACCGTGACCGTGAATTTGCCAAAATGACCGGAAACATACGAAAAGCCACTAATCACACCTGACGAAAACAAATACTTCAGGATTCCATTCAAATAGTTTATATTAAATTTGTTACAGATCGCTTGATGAATTGAGCCTGCTTTGAAATAAATTTGAAGCAAAGATGGACGCGTCGACCGGTCTGCTGCTGGCTCTTCAGCTCGTAGCTCTCTGCTCCATAGCTGGAGCGCTTCTTTTGTACTTGCTGTGCAAAGGAAGATCAGGAGCGACGGGAGGCCCTCACACTGGACTCACCAAATCCGTGTTGGTAACCTCGGCAGATACTGCTTTGGGACTTCAGGTGCGTTCATAAAAAGCGTCTCAGCTTGATATCCGCAATCTCATTTCGAACAACCTCTAATTACGACTCAATTATATAATTTTAGGTTGCCATTCATCTCGCCGAACGTGGATATCGCGTGTTTGCAGGTCTTCGAGCTGGAGAAGAATCGTTAGCTGGCAGATTGGCCAGAGGATGGGCGACGAAAAAAGAGGGTTCGCTTCTCGTTCCAATGGAACTGGACGTCACAAGGGAAGATATTTTACACGAAGCTGCCAGCGAAGTCACCAAGCATTTACCTGCAGGAGAAAATGGTACGATACCCAATTTTGATTATTTTCTGCACCAATATGACTCATCCACATATATTAGGTCATCCCGAAAGAAATCCATTTTAATTTTTTTCAACGTTAAACCTTACTTTTTAATTGTTTTACACAAGTCAATATGAAATACAATCACTCTTTTTAATAACAACTAATTTCCATCTTTCTTGCATCCCTTTTTTTTATAGAAACTGGATATTTTCGACTGAAAATATAAATCCAAATTCTTTTTGACCTAACGTAGATTTTGACTTGCAAGGGGTCAAATGACGGTGAAAAAAAATTGGGAGTCCATGAGATGTAAATTGGGGTCTAAAAGAGTAGGAATAAGAAATAGAAAACCGCACATATCGAAAGCCGAACGGTAGAGTTTGTCCCAAGTTAAAAAAAAGGGTACCATATTCAAAGTTGATATGAATTTGTAAAAAAACAATATTAGAAAAGCAGAGAGTCTACCCAAAACAGAAAAAACCAACGTGGTCCAAGTGGATTGTGGGTTATGGAAGTTTGAAAATGGTATATAAGGGGTCTACGATACATTTTCCTGTTTTAAAAATACGATATAAAATACTTAGGGTTGCGATGGGGTCCACAAAAAAAATGTTATTCAAGAGACATAAGTTTGAGAATCCCGGATTTAATGCATCAATTTTATGTCCCGATGGTAATGTGTCTTCCATCTCTCGGCTGAAGCAGCAAACAAGTTGAATTTTTGCAGATCGATAAACAAACACAACTCGCAAATGTCATATACCCACCCTACAATAAGATCAGAAGCGCCATCATACAATTCAATGAGCATATTTTATCGCCATAAAGTAATATTTATTAATTTTGAATTGAATAAAAATGAAGCATAAGGGTAGTTTTGTATGTAGGGCGTTTATAACCGGTAAGTTTTTGAATTTCAAGGGGTGCACTGCTGGTGTAGTGGTATCATGCAAGATTCCCATTCTTGCGACCCGGGTTCGATTCCCGGGCAGTGCAGATTTTTGGCGCATTTCAACCCTATAACTAATGGAATGTAACCCCTTTTGGCATACATTATTTTTTATCTTAAATATCAATTCATTTATATCAATGGCTATTTTAGTGTTAGATTTGATGTCTTGATGATATTTTATCGGCAAAGGGATGCAAAATAAACAAAATCAAAATGAAAGCTTTGCCTGAAAGACTTATAATACAAATAGTTAAATTAAAAATTGCTTAAAACAAATGTATTTCTGGTATTGCGTGTTATTAAATTTAAATTTGTTTTATATCGAACGATAAATAAATAAGGGATGGTTTATTTTTATTTATAAAATACAATTTTGCAATCGGAGAACTTATCAAAAAAGCTTCTTATCTTTGAAACAAACCATTGTGTAATAAATTTATACTTCGATAATTCGACAATAGAATGCGCTTTTTATTATTTTATTTAAATATATGAAATTTTTAAAAAGTCGTAAAAAAAATATTAAGATAAATTTATAAATAAATCGGTTTATTTTAAAAAGCGTTAATTATTATTTTTTTAATTTAAAAAAATATAATAAAATAAATTTATATTTAATACATATTACAAGCACAATTTGTAAATAAATTTAAAAATAAAACAGTTAAATCCTTAATTTATATTAATTTATTATATATTAGTTAAAATGTTCATTCAATTCCAAGTCCTCGGTAGTATAGTGGTCAGTATCCCCGCCTGTCACGCGGGAGACCGGGGTTCGATTCCCCGCCGGGGAGTTTTTTTGTTCATATTTTTTTTATTTTAAAAATAATCAAAATATGAAAAATTATTATATCAATTAAATTATGTGTCTCACTTGATATTTTCAGGATTATGGGCAGTCGTTAACACTGCAGGAGTGGTACATGTTGGCCGCCTTCAACAACAAGACCCCGCACAATGGGAAGCCATGCTCCGCACAAACGTTATGGGTGTCTTGAGGACAGCCAGGACATTTTTACCTTTGCTGGCAAATGTTAAAGGTCGATTCATCAACATAGGTAATATTTAAAATACGATGAAAATCAATCAATTCAAAACTACGTGGAATTAATATATCTGTTTATTAAGGCTCGTCGAATGTCGAAAGCGAACAACAAGTATGCTACGCTGCAACACGTTGGGCTGTAGAAGGTGCGAGCCAAGCTCTACGTCTTGAACTTAAACCGTACGGCATACACGTTGTAACACTTCAACCGGTTGGATTATCAACGGAAGATCTATTTTCAGCCCCGAAAGAAACGGGAACCAGGTATCACAATCTTACGTTGATAATATAATATAATTTTATCCCCTTAATAAATTTTTAATTAATAGTTGCAGACCTGATACTCCGACTTCTACGACGTCGTCCGAATGCTCCGTACCGATATCTGAAACTATGGAATATTCAACGAGCGTCCTATGCCCGTCGGCTCTGAGGACCATCGAAGAAGCTTTGTCCATCGTCAATCCAAACAATTCTTACGAATTGAGCCAAAAGTCAGATTCTTGGTTCAGGAGGATCCCGTCATTACGATCATTAAAGAATTAGTATCGTTCAACTTTCTACGTACAATTAAAAGCTATTTTTTTACCTAAATTGTATAGTTACGAGCATTTTTATAATAAAATTGCTCCGTTTAAAGTAAAACATAAACTTGATTGTACTTACTATATTGAATAATTAAACGAGCATCAAAGATTTTTCATAATTCATCCCAAACATTGTAAATATTATGTTTATTTCTTAACGATAAATCTATTTCATATCTTGATAATAGAATCAAACCATTAAATTACATATTTCTAATTGTAAATTTCATTTTAAAAGCCAATTCATTTTGATAATCGAACAATGATAAATTATTTTATTAAACTATAGCTATTTTTGCAATGTCTTAATTGCTATATGCCTATAACATTAATACGTTCACGGGTGAAAACGTTTTAAAAACCAATTTAAATCGAACCGATCAATACATTTAACGTCGCGATAGCATTCAATAATAAAATTGAAAACAAGCAAATATAATACATATGATTCATTATTCTGCATTATAAATAATATAAGTACGTCGTCATTGTATTTTAAAGATAATAAGTTAAATTAATTTGTTATAAAGTTGATTTTTATTACTTTAAAGCCTGTACATTTTCTATTCACAAATCATAATTGTAATTATTTGTCAATTAAATTTATTTAAATTTGGCCATAAAATTATTCTTCGAACAAAGAGGTGATAAGTCTGCATATTGTATTTTTTTAAAAATAAGTATAACTTACCTCGTATACTTAAATTGTATATACATAATAATACTCGCACACGCTTTTGTATATTGTCACACAAAACTATGATGTAATAGTTATATATTTTTATATAAATATTATTATTAATAAATCTTTAATAACGTTTTTTGTATTATATACCTATTAATAAAAATATTAAATACATTATTTAATTTTTAATTTTGTTGAATCTAATTGTAAAATTAATTTACTTTTATTATGCTTATTTTCTGAATGATATTATATCATATTTTATTCATTTGTTTAAACAATGTTAATATAATATACGAATTAGACTTGTTGCATCGTTAGACCCAATGTTGCGTAGCAACTAAATAGAAATTTTGGTGTATTTTCCCATAAGATATTAATTGATGAAGAGATGATATCATATTTTGGACGTCATTCTGCTAAGATATAAGGTAAACCAATAAAATTTGAATTTAAATTGTGTTGTATAGCCTCGACTATAGGATATGTGTATCAGTTTGACCCTTAAGACTAATGAAAACCTGAATTTAAATGAAAGGGTAGTAACAAACTTGTTGAAAGTTGTTCATGATCCTGAAAAATTAGTAACAGTTGTTATCAGCTTTGGTAACCTTGATCCAATAATGAATGTAAAGAGATACAACCGGAAGGAAAAAAAGCAAACGTTATCCACCAGTAAAGTAAGAAATGGTTGTGGCAATTATTCGTGGTGCTATTGATGTTGCTTGAAAAATGTACCAAAAGGCTCCACTACCAGTCAAATTGATTTCAGATCCCAGCCTAACATAACCTAACCAGATTAGAATTTAAATTTAATTAAGAAAACAAGTATTAGTAGTCGTTTTCAATTCACCAATATGCTTGCCCCCCGTTAAGAGGATTGTACCATTATTTTATTTCATACTTAACCCATTGGATACGGGGACGTTTCGCGATGAAATCACAAAGATACATTTTTTAACCCGAAAATTGGAAAACTTATTCAACTATCGGTCCATGAATAAAACACATTGGTCTGAAAAATAATATTAATGTTCAAAGTCAAAACTAGTTTTATCTAAAATCCAAACATGTAAAGCAGTAAGTTCTTGTTATAACTAGCATATAAAAATACATCTAAATTACATCAGACAAAGAAATATTATTTTCTTTGACGAAAAGGAAAAAACAGAGAATTTATGAAGAATTAGAGAACTAATAAATTCTGCTTTGACAGAATTAGAAATGGTTCAAAAAATGGGCATATACAACGAAAATAAAGTGAGGGTCATGTTGTAACTTTTTCTTCTTATGACTAAAAAATAAAAAAAAATATTAAATCATATTTATAAAAGAAGATTTCCCACCTCAAGTTATAAGCACCAGTAAGTCACTAAAAAAGAGAAAAAAATAGGGAAATGTGCCTTTCTAATGTACGATAAATTAATAATCTGAGAACTTTGTAGAAAGAAGAATAGAAGGACACAGATAATGGAAAAAAGGGGCAGAGAAAACAAAACAAAAAATATTATTAGAGATAACACCTCCTAACCAAACAAGACATAAGTTTGTGTGTGCGCGATGCATTACAAACTCCAGATATTTACACTTTTAGTTTAGATTATTATCTATTCGTTTTAATCCAATTCTATCATAAGAACGTCATATTTTTCGTTTCGTTTCACAATTGTTTTTGTAAAATTATTCGCTTTATTTTAACCCTTCATAATGATTACCGATAATGAAAATGATGTAAGCGAAACAAAGTCTTCTCATCGAGGAACTCGAAGAAACTGCAGCTCTTCCGATTCTGAAAACGATATGAATAACATTAAACCTTCAAATAAAGATTTATTATATGACATTTTGGCATTTTACAAATGGTGCTAAACTGATGCGATATTATTTTGTTGTGGCACTTATGAAACTAGATTGTTGAGAAGAAATAGAAGGGATTCCCTATGGAGTAAAGCAGTTAATGTCGGTAAAAAATAGCAAATATTTTAGAAGTAATAAAGTCTTGCTAACAAACCATCGTAAAAAAAATATGGACAAGTTCAAACAATCACAAAACCGAATGCAATAAATGCTTATAATAAATATACGAATGGTGTAGATCAACCAATATTCAAATTAAAAACTACGTTATTTGCATAAATGTCGAGTAATAGTGAAATTGTAATAGGAAACTACGTATTTCAAAAGCATGAGATCAGAGTTCGAAGACTTAAAATGCTTAGTAGCACTTAGCAGTGCTTAAATTTGTAGTATATCTTGCTTATAGTTAGTGGAGTCAAACAAGAGAGAAGAACATAGCAAACAAACTTCCGTTTATCAAAATACACGATAGCAACCAAAGGGTTAAAAGATTTTAATTAGCGTCATCTGGATGTTCTAGCTGCATGGTTATCTTAAGATTTGACCAGATATAGGAGTACGGATCAACTGGGAAAAACTCTGGAGAACCATATTGGAGATCTGAATCTCAGGTAAGCTGGTGAGGCTGTCGAGGATGTGCGTGACTAGATCGGTCAGTGTTGTACGTTCCAACGGTGTCATGTCAGAACCATTCAAAGTGACGACAGGAGCTAGATAGGGGAATGTCCTCGCCTCAATACGTTTTTAAATCGCATTGAAAGCAATCATGAGGGAGGCTAATAGATCAAGACACGCACACCCATGGGAATATAGGGAATATCCAGCCTCAACGTCAAACTACAAAAAAAAAACAAATTCAACGGTTTCGAAGATGAATGCTGGAGGTTGTACCTCCGTAAATGGAAATAGATTTCAGGCTCCAAAGCCACGAGATCAAATCAAGAGGTCATGGACATGTACGGCGAAATGTCAATTACAACAGAGTCCCTCATGCCATATCGGATTTAGGGGCCGAATGGCAGTAGACCTGACGGACGAAGTCGATGATGATAAATCTGATCGACCTGCATTAAAACCGCCTCAAATCTAACTCCATAATGATTTGAAGATCCCGCCACGACTAGGAGCATGGATACTCATTGGAACCATCCAACTTTATTCAACCATTCGCTTCCACTTAAACTAATATCTCCTACACAGCTTATGTTGTTCATTTTAAATAATAAGACGCCTATTCTATTATGATAATAAGACGTAAACCTTTGTTATGTCTTCTACATCCTAAATAAACATCAAGGATCTCTTATCCATAATGAATCCGTGGTCCGATCTATGTTTTTTACAACAAGGATGAAGAGCCTCATTGAACTGAGGCAGAACAACCTGAATACCGCATCGAATCTAAAAAAAAACTATGATCACTTGCCTGAATATTGTCACTGTCCGAATCAGGCTTCATTCTGGAGCACGGGTTATAATCCTGGAGCGACACTACACTTTGTATACGAAGAAATATCACAGACACACGCACGTGCATTTCACTTGTGAGAATAAAACATACCCGACTGGTTTGCATTAAATTCGATCGCCGCACTAAACGGACAAATTTAAGCGCATTTATGACAGATTATTATTAAGCTTGATTGAAGATACTTTTAAGAAAGACTATAAAAAACTACATGAAATTAAACGAGCTGCTATGAAAATTCTTTAAAAAATAGACATTTATAAATGCGTTTATATTTGTCCGTTATTTTGGCAGTCGACCTTAGGCCAGGTAGCAATCAGTGGCTATTTCACACTTGACTCGAGTGATTCATTTCTATCGCATTTTCATACAATGACAATACTCGGACAAATAATCATAGTTTCTTAATGTGATTCGATGCAGTGTTCAGATGGTTGTGCTTCAGGTCGTTCAGCGGCATTTTTAGTATTAAACAGGTGAATTGAGATGTAAAATACACAGATCATAGTGAATTGGAGGTCTTTGGTGTCTATTTTAGGATGTGGAATATAGGGCCGATATCTTTATTTTTTAAAGTCATGATAATATTGGATGCTATATATGGAACAACACAATCTTGGTCAAAAGTAAAGCCAGAAACACTTACATACATACTTGATCATGGAAAAAGATTCTTCCTAGCATAACAATGTATAAAATATATTTTTTTTAATATAGTCGTATATATTTTGGTAACAAATAGTACTAACTATAATGGCCATTTATCTCCATTGAGCATTTTTTCTTAATAAATAACAAATATTAAAATTATGAAACAAAAATTTGTATTGTAAATATGATTTTATATTCAGAATCAAGTAGAAATATGATCATTTGGATTATTCATGTTTTCCAGTTATCCTCTCCAGTATTAGCCCGGATCATCATTGTTATATTCATTTTCCTCGTCATTAGAAATATTATTAAGTAAATCACTAATGTTCTCCTATTTGTAGTCAGATCTTGAGATAACGATCCAGGTAGAACGTCCAGATGACGCTAGTTAAAATTTATGAAATATGGATTTTTGCTTTAATTAGAATTGACTTTGTTCAAAGAACACATCTTCGAAAAGATCGAAATGAAAAATCCGTTAATTGATACATTTTTCAATATACAATTGGATTAATTTCATAGATTATTTTAACACCGTTTTATTCAGAATAATTCTCCCGAGTATTTTCGGCAAATAAAACGATTAGTTGCTGAAATTTAATAAACGTCTTATAATCACTTATTATTCAATTTTGTCGTAAAATAGATCACACACTAAATAACTGAACTAAATTGTGTTAAAACTTTTGAAATTCCTTTTTGAGAGCGTAATACAAAAAAAAAGTGTTATGTTCAGATGGACATTGTGAAAAATTGTGTAGTGTGGTTCAGAGGAGCTGCTGATAAGCTGAGTTCCAAAGGCGACAAGGACTTGACAAGTCACGCAGTGAAAGTTCTCAGGTAAAAATTATAATTTTCACATGATAAATTTGATATACCATTTCATTTCTCCACAAATCATCTTTAACATAAATGCAAAATATTCGATCTAATGTATTTTTAAATTTGTTGTTTAAGGTAAGTCTTTCGAATAACGCGATTGCAATTCAAAATCACTCATTACGGAAATCAACGGCTCTGTAAGTTGTTTTTGCTACTCACCTAAACTTAAACATTTTCATTTTGGTCCATGTTAGTCATCAAAAAGACATAAATATCCTAAATTAATGGCGATAAGGTTTGTGTGTCCAACTGGTCCACCTTTCAGACCACTGACACTTCAAAAGAGTGCACAGAATTGGTCTCGTATAAGACCTCGATTACCATAAATATTGTGTATTTCTCAGCCATTTAAAAATCATCGAAGATCGAAATCATGTAAGGATAGCAGTGATCTGATAAATTACACACTGTATTTGAAAATATTTTTTTTTTATTAAAATTAAATATCAAGTACATGCATTTGTATACATTTTTTACAAATAAGCTTGATATAAAAAAAAGTATATTTATTTGTGATTTTCTTAAAAATCATGTAACATACACGCGATCATTGCTTGTACCGTCACAGCCCTCAATAGAATTTACGATTTGAGTATAATGTCTCCAAATATCGAAATTTTCTAAGCAAACAGTTCCACCGCCTCTTGTTTCTTGGGCTTCCTGAAAATGAATAAAATTGTAAAAATGTGCGACAATAAAAAAATATCATAAAAATATTTTTAACTTACAGCTCTGTTTATATCACCGACGCATACCCATCTATTTGATTGACTGCATTTATTTTTACATTTGGTATTTGAAACAGATACGACCCATTTCGAATGGTCAGAGTTTGAAGTAAACGCAATAGCCGTATTCGGAAATGCAATTTTTTGAATATTTTTTACCCTGCAAACGTAAATCAATATGATTTGGGCTTATATTATATATAAAGAAATGCATAATAATATGTTCAAACAGTTACTAACTTGTATTTAAAAGTGCAATTCGATTGAAGTACTCCGGGTCCGTGTCGCCATGATTCAACTAAAATATCCGACTTGAAAAAAGGTGCTACCAATGACTCGTAAATATCATCGTTAAAGTTGGCACTTTTTGCAAATGATTTAAAACGCATTCCATTCTTTGTTATGATATCAATTACGTTATGCCTATGGTATAAACAGATTTTTAAAAAATATGTAGATACAAAAATTAATTTATATTATGTAAATATTTAATTTATGAATCTTTACCATGGAGGAATCTTTATTGTTCTTTTACTGACGACGTCGACGATATTAGTATAGTTTGACATGTCGGCTGGGATGTTTGAAAACAGAATTTTCGGTTCGTTAAATTTCAATTGCCTACCGACATTATTCATCTGCGAGGAATTTAAAGATAAACATAGAAAACTTTGTCCATAACGTGTTGCAGTTAGAGGATATGAATACGTAACATTGTTTTGGTCTGTGGATACATCTATAAAATGATATACAAGTCGATTAAATATATCAAATTATTATCATTTGAATTGAGATTTAATTAATTATAAGTTGACGATCAATACCTGGTAATGGGGGATATTTTGGTACAGAGTGTATTAACCAAATTCCACTACCGGCTTTATTTAAAATTACTCCTTTGGTATGACCGCCACCAGTTTTTATAATTCTACGTCTAGAAGTACTTTCAGCGTCAATTGTAAAAATTCTTCTTTCCTTTTTCAAATTCAAATTCCTTTTTTTTCTCTCTCCTAGTAATTCTTCATCATCGTCGTCAGATTTTCCTGTTCGCTTGTCCTGGTTTGTTTCGACTTGATCATTGTATATCACTGACAGCAGATTCTTCTTTTTCTACATTAATAAAAAACTTTGTTTAATCTCATGCATACATCCGAGTCTGTAGTCTGTAAAATTTAGTATTTAAGTTAATTTAGTAATTTAGTATTAAAATGAAATTTTGGGCATAAAAATAAGTAGTCGCCTTTCTTCTCAATGCACTTTGTAAACCGGAGAAGAAACTTTCTTATACCTTGATCAAAAAAGTCTCCTGCTGATGTTATGGCTCATTACTTGGACCTCATCGTCAGTAGATAACCTTTTTCCATACATAAATAACCTCAAAGCGGCGAAAAGATGAAAATCTGAAGGTGGGATGGTCGATAATGTCCCAACCAAATAAATCCGAGAGTTGTTTTGTGGCATTGGCTGTATGGAGTCGTGCATTGTCATGCAACTAGCACACTTCCTTTGTTAACAGTCTTTGTCTTGTATTATGTATTGGCCTCAGTAGTTTTTTTTTTAGTGTTTCACAGTAATTATTTTTTCTCCTGCAGTCAAATTTTAATTAGGAGAATCTCTTTACGGTCCCAAAAGACAGAGGTCATGGCTTTTCATTTATGTCTACTTATCTACCAATGTAAACGATGTCTTCCAACCTATCTACTGCCACTCGGTCCCGAATCTAATATGGCACGAGGGGCTCTGTATGCTACATGACCTTTCCCAATGTCCATGTCTATGTCCATGTCCATGACCTCTTGATTTGATCTCATGGAATTTTGCAATCACCACCACTTTTCAATTTCTCCTTTTCTTCTAAAGACAAGTCTACTAACATCTTCACTTGCACATGCATTCTCAAAGCAATCAATCTTTATCCCATACGTTTCTGTATCGCTCTATACTACGCGATCATCAGATTGGGCACCACAATAAATTGATTCATGCAAATGTGTTAATAAATAATAATTAATCATTAAATCAAATATTTACACTATTTTCAAAGATATCTTTTCAAACTTACTAAATATAGTGGATAGAGCGTTAGACCCGGCATTGAATTGGAATCGTTAATTGATTTTCCAGACAGCATCCATCCTTGTTTTATTGTTTGTGGCGTAATATACATATAGGCCACTCCTTTCTTGATTAAATCATTTTTGGTGAATTTGTTTTTGGGCAATTTGTATATGTAAAACCTGCCATTTGTAAAAATATACGTTAGAAACATTTGAGATGATGAATGATAATTGAAGGAAAAGTCTATTTACCAATCGACAAGGTTGTTGTTATCATCTCTGCATCCAATTTCACTAGTTGTAAAGGTTTTTCCGGACACAATAGATAATAAACCAAGCCACAGGAAAATCATATTGCAAACCATGCTACCTCACTGATTTGCCTCGTTCATATAAACTTATTCTAATGAAATGCGTCATTCCTTATTTATAAAAAAAATGAGGTCATCTAAGTCATCACCAACCAGCTTACTTGTCATCTTAGTTGAATCTAAAATTCAAATTCTACGAGTAGCAACACCAACCATACACATAATTGTTGACAAACGTCAATTTTTTGGCCATAATCACAAAATTCAACAGCAATACCAATCAGATGGGTATTTTGGCCTATATAAATGTTGATAGCATTTTATAAATACAGCAATACTTCATTTAGCACTCAGGATGCATTCCTAAACGACAGCGTTAAATTATTTGCGTATAAAATTATTATGCCATTTTACTGTTGTATATGTCAGAAAACTATATATTTGAATGAAAAACACGATTTTAGTAGCACATTTTAAAAAAACTAATCTCAATGTCAAATAAATAAACCAAATTGTATGAACATTTAAGTGCTTTGAGTCTTATACTGTAAAAGCAGTCTCCTTATAATAAAATAAAGTTAGTTATTACTTAAATAAGAAATAAATAAGTAAAGAAAAAATAGTAAAAAACTATTATAATATCTGCTACATGTAATAATGTTCAAATAATAATAAAAAAAAGTTTATTTTAATGTACTCAATTTAATATCACTATATTGCTTTGGTGATACACCAAGGAACTGTACTTTTTATTCTTCGGTATATGTATCTTTTTTTACAGGACTTGAATTATATATATTTTATTAGGTCTAATCAGGTTTTTGAGCATTATAAAAACGTTTGTGATAAAATAAAGTTAATTTAAATGGATATTGTACACCGAATACAGGAATATTAAGTAATCATCTTTTAAAGTCAACTACGAAATATATACTAATTGATACTTTTTCATATAGATTTAATTTTGAAAAACCTCTAAAATATTATTTGCAATGGACCATATATTTTCTTTGGAAAGCCCTGCAAGTATAAACCCAACTACAAATGGATTCAGAAAAGCGATAACGGTTTAAATATATATTATTACTTTGTATATGCAATCCGTCGAGGACATTAAAATTTTATAGTTTGCATATATTGCAGAATTAACCAGAAAAATTACCAGAAGCTATTTCAGAACATGTTGACGCATTAAATCTAAAACAGAAATACTTAATAGGAATATTTTCAAAAATGTAAGCTCAAATTTAAAAGGTCTATCCAACTTTTGAATTAAAAATACACCCACATCAAAAAATAATTTGCACAAGACATATACAAATGGAAAACTAGACATTAAATAGATTAACTAAAATTTTTATAGAATAATAAAAAACAATATATTAAATATTTATATGTATATTTCCAATTAAAAATATATATATTTTATCATTTAGCAGGTAAATTATGGAAGACATTCTTAAATTTATATACAAATACAAAATTTAGTTTTTATATAAATCATCAAAATAAATATATATTCTCTCTTATATATATTTACAATTTATCATCGTTGTTTAGCTGTTGTAGAGATTTTCAAGCATTTTATGCCGGAATTGAATTCTAGTATTTTTCAAAACGGTCGAATATATGATTTAAAATCTAATATAAAGATGTTTTATTGCATGGTTGGCATAGCCACGGCAGCTTTTGAATGACTAACATCGCTCTCTCTCCATAACTGAGTTACTGTTTTGGTTTGCAGGTAAAAATTGATGCCTTGTTTTCCATAAAAGTGAGAGTCTCCCAGGAAACTTCCGCGTGAACCGGTAAATGAGAACATCGGTAATGGTACAGGGATTGGAACGTTCACACCTATTTGTCCTACGTCTATTTGTTGCACGAACTTTCTAGCTGTAGCTCCGTTGGTTGTGAAAATGGCGGTACCATTGCCATAAGGGTTTTTATTTATCAATTGAATGGCATCATCCAAAGTGTCTACAAAGAGGCATACTAAAACGGGTCCGAATATTTCTTCTTTATAGCACTGCATGTTGGTTGTAACGTCAGTAATAATGGTTGGTCCAACAAAATTTCCTTTCTCGAAGTTAGGCACCACTAAATTACGGCCATCGAGGACAACTTTTGCACCTTCATCAAGACCTGAAAGAACATATCGTGTTAAATATTTACAATGAAGAATGCATAATATAAATGCATATTATATATTCGAGAGAAAACGTTCTGAGTATGAAGTCTGTGAAATTAATCATTTTTCTAACCTGATTGAACTAGGCGTAATATTCTTTCTTTAGATTGTGGAGAAATAACAGGTCCTACATCAGTTCCGGGAACGTGTCCAGCGTTTACTTTTAATGCCTTAGCCCGATTAACTAAATCAGGAATCCAGTCTTTTGCTTCTCCTAAAAAAATAATATAAACAATAAATAAAACTCAATATTACAATCTTTAAACGGAGATATTTATTTTAGAAGTACTTATTTACCTACGAAAACAGCTGTGCTTAAAGCCATACACCTTTGACCGGCGGCTCCGAATGCTGCGCCTGCTAATTGATTTAAAGTGTGTTCCTTGTTTGCATCTGCCATAATAACGCCATGATTCTTAGCACCCATGTTCGATTGAACGCGTTTTCCTACAATTATTTCAAAATCAATCAATATTTAGATTCAAAAATTTGGAAATATGTAACAATAATGAGTAGGCAGTCTAACCATTTTTGGAAGCTCTTTCATAAATATATTTTCCGGCTTGATCAGATCCTACAAAGGAGACGGCTTTTATGTCAGGATTATCACAGATGAAGTTGACTGAATCGTGTGCCCCATGGATTACCTGTTGAATGATGTAAATAATTATTAACTTAAACTTAAAAACGCGATTGAATACATGGTTTTCTCAAACGTTTTGAAAATTAAAATCATATAAAAAAATACTATACACACAAAAAAATATATACACAAAAAAAATATTCTCCATTTTTAAATAAAAAAATATACACATACTCGTCGGGTTACGCATATGTGCTTCTTTCAGATACCGTAAAGAAAATAACAATGTTTATTTAATGTTTACTACAACTGCAGCGTGTTTACCCCATGATTTTATTAAAAAAATGAAATCATATAGATTAAAAAAAAATACTAACATTAACGACTCCTTTGGGGGCTCCTGCTTCGTTCAACATATCCATAAGAAGCATTGTCGCACCAGGATCTCTTTCTGAAGGCTTGATTATGCTTGTGTTTCCAGTAACCATTGCAACAGGGAACATCCATAAAGGAATCATAGCAGGAAAATTGAATGGAGTGATTCCTTCATATTTACAAATTACAGATTTAAACAAAATCATTTTTTATCATTACAAATTTTGAATTAAAAATAAAACACGTTACATACCTGCTGTGACACCTAATGGTACTTT
Organism: Stenopsyche tienmushanensis; assembly: GCA_008973525.1. Taxonomy (NCBI): domain Eukaryota; kingdom Metazoa; phylum Arthropoda; class Insecta; order Trichoptera; family Stenopsychidae; genus Stenopsyche; species Stenopsyche tienmushanensis. The sequence continues at coordinate 154,581 of WACJ01000533.1, read as the reverse complement.
ATAGGCATGCGTATCCATGTCTTTAGCAATATTTTGCATAGTTTCGCCTAATTGTAAAGATGTAACGCTACAGCAATGCTCGACCACCTCTAAAATGAAGAATATGTGAAACCATTATAATATATATTTTTTTATTTAATTTTCTTATAAATGCATTGTTTAAAAAATAACTAACGCAATCCTCTAAGGACGTCTCCTTCAGCATCGACCAGGGTTTTTCCTTGTTCTTTTGTAATATTAGCAGCAAGTAGACCCATATTGTTTCTAATTATATGCTGTAATCTGAAATATTGAATTAACAATATAAATTTGTTGTAAACGACTTATATAAAGATATGGCTTAATTTTTTAATGAGCATACTATAAAATCATTCAAAAACGTACTGTTTACTCAAATTTGCACTATTACTAATTTATATGATAGAATGTTGTATACCACGTCTCACAACTTATCAAACCTAGTAGAAAAGTTGCGTTTCCAGTGATTACGCTCTTTTTATAATATAGCGAGTAAAAGATATCTTACAGCAATCTCCAAGCTGTTAAAATCGTGTTAGGCTCGCATCGAAATATTAAATATGTTTTAAAACGATACGCACTTGAGCATTACTTGTTGTCGGGTAAGAACTGATGTTTGACTCCATGATTTGTATGCCTCTTTGGATGAATCGACGGCCGCTTGCATTTCAGCTTGAGTGCATTTTGGAACCCTAGATAAAAAGACTCATCATTATCATAGTAATACATATTAAATGATGATGTGATGTTTGAGACGCACACATGAAATGCGTTCTGAGTTGTATTCTTTCGTAGGATTAAATAGTCTAGTTTTATTGTGTATAGTTCACAGTATTTAAGTAAATTAAAACATATACAAACAAATAATCATTCTTAAGAAATAAACAACAAGGAATCGATTATCCAAACTAATTGAGATATTGCTGTAATTGTTTTTAAATTTAACTTGAATACATTTTTATGACAAGCTTCAATGTTATTTTATTACGGTAGATAAAATATAAATTGGTTTTTTGACTTTTATCAATGTCAAATAATTTTATCAATTATTCTCAGGGCGAATTTTCTAAAGCAATTATTCTGCTCAGCATTATTAAATAAAGAGGGAAAAAATCATAGTTTAAATAAAATTAATTTAAAAGTAATAATAAAAAGTCAATTAAACCTTGTAACAATTTCATTTGTAGCCGGGTCATGCAGATCTATCCAATCCGTAGTTTTTGATTCGACAAATTGTCCATCGATAAACATTTTTGTGGTTGGCGCTGAGCTCGAGTATGGCTTTCTTAAAACATTTGGTACCTGCAAATATAAACTATATTTTAATATAAAAGTCTTAGATGGGAAATTTAGAGTTCTAAATAAAGAAATTATTCACAGTAAATATGCAGCTCTAAATACAAACGTAAAGATTCAAATATTTTATACAAAAATATGGAATCGGAGCAAATTTCACAATGTACAAATAGAGAGCAAAGGATGACGTGAAAATAAAATTATGCCAGAGATGCGAGTGCCGCAATCAATTTGATCGATACATCAAGGAACTCATCGTCGATATCGAAGACAAAGAGACTGGAATGAGAATCAATACCTTCATGATCGGAAGCCATAAACAACTTAAAATACGGTGTCACACATATTGTGAATTCCAAACAAACAAAGAACAGTAAAACATAAATACGTCCATTGTAAAAATGTAAAGAGATCATGGGTTTTTCAATGTTTATGTATTCAATTACATAAATAGTCGAAATAAGACGATCAATGTTTCGTTGTTTTGATTTATTCGGCAAATTTCAATATCTACATGAGAAAATAGAATTAAATTTAGTGGTTAATTTTTGAAATGGAATAGGTCTTTAAATTTATAAACCGAATCGTCGATGACCTGATTCATTTTGAATTTGTAATTATTCATGAGATGCACGGGATTTGAAAAGAAAATTTCGGATGCAAATCGATCAGCAAACTGTATAAGTGAATTTGAGTAAAAAGAACACCACAAAGACAGTTTGAAACTTTCCATCATTAGAATATGACCGTCCGTAATAATGAATTATTCGTAAAGTTTCACCGGATGTTATTTCAATATTTTTATGACGAAAAGCGGATGTTGCATTATGTAGGCAGGCTGTCACCACCGGAATACATTGTCGTATTAACGGTCGCAGTAAAAATTGTATCGTCGATAAAATGTCTCACTGAAATAAATTTTTGACCTTAAGATTGACGTTAAATTTTAGGTTTAAATGATTATCAGAGTGTAAACAGTTAATGTTTTAAAAATAGCATATCTTATTTTTATCACTATAAGGAAGCTCGTGAGTTAGGAATTATCTAAAAATTAACAAAAACAAGTTTTGCTTAAGTTTTTTTGTTGTAACATGGATAAAAAGATAATTTTGAAGCAATGTTAAAATGATAAATATTTGATAAATTTGATAAGTTCATAAAGTCTTAAAATGGATTGTATACAGGGTGTATACTAATCTTCAAAATAGAATCCTCCTACATTGTTACACTTCTAGAGGTGGTATAGCCAGGCCTGGAAGGAATCCTGGAATTCAGGATGTCCTTTAGAGCTGATGTAGCAAGAGCTTGGGTGGTTTTAAATGTGTTCCAACTTTTTAAAGGCGCGTTTTAAAGCTAATATACCCCTCGACCTAACCCATCAGATTAGATCATGCTGCAGTGTATCATCGCGTTTGGGAAAAATTGGACGCATTACTTTTTGAATGTTGTAATATATAAACTATATTGAATAGAAGTAAATTCAATATCCTATGTGCGCGTAATTTTTTAATGCATGCAACTCAAACGCTTCATATTGTTATGTTCAATTGATTGCAGCGTATATTGAAGGTCTAATTCATCAACATGTTGTGAATTTAAATCGTTCGCTTTCAATCGGTGACGATTGATATATGTATTTGAATTTACTTTCGAATCAACAGAATATTCTACTTAACACGTTATGTCGGATGGAAATATTGTTTTTCATATGTAAAAATGAAATTTATATATGGAATATTGATTTTAAAACATTTCAACAATAGATATATAGAATGCATATACAGCTAGTCGAGGAAATTTCAACGTCATTAAATATGATCAGCTATATGACAAAAATTATCATATTTACTATTTATTGTATGGACAAATTTAAATTAAATATATTTACTGCTATTATATTTTCTTCAAATGCATTACAATATGTACTGGAATAGATTACTATATTTTCATATGTTTTATTAACATTTTAATTCATTTTTTTTTTGGTTAAAAATATATGTACAAATATATACATAACCTAAAATTCATTAAAACTGACAGTTCATAGACACATGGTTTTTTATGTATATTTTTTACTATTTAATAGATAATTCAAACTTATACCGTTATTAAAAGGTATTTAACTACATATGTCCTAAAAATAAATCGCATTTATATAATATGAATTGAGCGTATTTTTACGGTTATTGAAAGTGAAAGCATAAAAATATTTTTACCTCCGATCGCAGAACTCTGAGCAGTGAAGATGCCATGATGGAGAAGTCAGAGAGACAAGGTCTTGAGATGGAATAAATTGAAAGGGCAAATCGGCGTCGTGCGAGTCACGATGATAATGAAATGATTTAAAAGTGTTTATCAATTTGGCGTTCTTCATTCCCCGGCAACCGTTTGGGAGGATAAGACTTGCTGCGTACGCAAAACGCTTCTACTAAAATAACATCTACTGTCTCGCTCACGCTCTCGATAAAAAAAAGAGACAGCAATGCAGCACGAACGTCGACACGATGCGTGCTTTGCACAAGACCTTGAATATTTGACTTTCATACAGTCGCCTTAAAATAATGGCACTCTACATCGAATTTAAATTTAAAAAATAAACCATAAAAAAAAATAAAAAATTATTAGTATAGTCAGAGTGATAAACAACCTTTTTAATCAAATAATTTTATAATTGAATTTCTTGTGATATTTTTAATCGGTAAGTCCTTTTAATGATATTCAGACACGAATAAAGTCACTTTTATTGTTGCATATATAAAATAATTTTATTCATAGTTTTACTCATAACTAAGAATGGAACTCGCATCCCGAATAATTTAGACGTAGATCACTAATTATATTTTCTAGTTACACTGACTCTACATATTAGTCTCACAGGCTAATTGCAATAACATAATAAATCCCGGGATCAGTCCCGGGATTCCGGGACGGGGATTTTCGATAGTTTAAGAAATTAAATTGATAAATTTGATCAAAAATTACTAATAAGTCCATTTGTTTAATATAAAAAATAACTTGAAGGTGAAAGAATTTTATTTGTTTAAGAAAAGATAAAAATACAATTCAAAAATAGATAAATAAAACACTAAAAAATGCAAATATTATTTTGAAAATATGCCCGAAGTAACACTAAGCTCCCGTTTTCGTATAACATCATCAATGTGACTGATAAAATTCTTTTTTGCTGAGACACGGACTAAAACTCGCAAAATTCCCGATTTCCCGACAAACTATTTATTTCCGTCACTGCAGATGAATACTTATATTGTATAATACTTTGATGTGATTCGTAATTATATTACGGAGGAATAAAAAAAATTCTGAACCCCGCATCTATTATATTTCATATTGATATTCGCATTATTAAAGTCGAGGTGTAGTAAATACATCACCGGTAAGGAAAGGTTAATACAACAATATGAATAACATATATGTACTGCACCGAATTTTTCGGGATTGGATTCCCTAATCGTGAGTAGTTGAAAGCATATACAGCAGATCATGAGATAATACAAACGTATTCAACGATGATTTTTGAATCGTTCCAACCATTTCTTGCTAATTACAAAGTCTACTGTTCTTGTTATTTTTTTGTAAAACAACTTTGCTTTCATGACCAATATATAAATAGATGTATGCCTTTTTCTTTCCTCAAGAAACTACATTCACAAAGCTTCTTCTATCTCTAGATATTTAGCTTTCTTGAGAGTTTGCTTCTTACCCAGCCCACAATCTGTGGTGAATACCAGTGATATAGTGCTAAATAAAAAAGTCTGGGAGCGCTGATTAATTATAATATTTCTGTACCCCCTCCCCTACCAGCAGTGATACAATTTTCGCACCAAGTTTCCAACCAAACGCTTTTCAATTTAACCAATTTAAGTTAAAATAAATTTTTAAAAATTACAATATATATTATGCAAAATTTCCAAATCGTTTAGAAAAAAGTGTGGGAGCGCCGACCCCACGCGCCCCCGCCCCACTACACCACTGGTGAATACGATGTTTTAATATTCTCGCAGATCTTTTTTTATATCATTAATCGTGGATCGTTCTGTGCCGTACTCATTTGCCAATTTACAAAAAAAAATAATTGCGATTAATGCGATTTAGAATCGCATTTTTTACATTTACGAAGTTTTGCCGTGCATATGTACTATATTTGTATTGGGATGTCGGATTACAGGGGACGCCGGATTAGATTTGGGCCGGATTACCGTGGGCCTGCTATATTTACATTTTATTAATAATTTTTAAACATTAAAATTGTATTTTTAAATTGAAAAGTTTTTATCATTTTAATTTAAAAAAACAATAAAAAGTAACGCCCAAATTTTTTACATGAGTTGAATAATATTCATATAAATATAGAATAAAAAAATCTGTTTTATATAGATGATGATATTTAAAATTTGTTTAAGACGACCATGACTATGGTAACGATAAGCATTTTTCTTAAAGCATCTCTTCATGTTAATTTTATAATAGGTTACTAGACATGACCTAAAATACAATCATCATGAGTAAATAAAGATGTTTTGTATTTATTTCCAGATGAAAATATATTTTTATTTGGTTTTAAAAATAAAGTTGTACTGAGCGGAGAAGGTACGGAAATATGTACATATACATGTCGAATGCGCTCCGATTCTGTAGTCTGTGAGACTGAGTTTTAGGACTAAAGCAAGATATCAATCATCATATTTTAATAGATATGGTTTTTGATGTGAAATTAATTTTGGTGATTCCCCTTCAATCCAAAAAACGTATTTTATTACTTTTGCTTATTGAAAACATAAGTTTTTCTGCTTGTTTATAAAATCTTACATTTTGAATCTTAATTTGAGGCATTTAATATCTTTGTCTACCATATATTATTTCATAGTTAGCAGCACTGTATTTTAAATGCATCTTTTTGGAGATACATTTTCTTTTTGAAGAAGTAGAGGTATAATTTCAATATTTGCTTAACCATATACACTTAAACCTTTTTTTGTGCGGTAGATGCGTTCCGCGGAAATTCGCACAAAAAAAGTTATGACTTACATAGAAAAAGTGAAGATGCGTTCCATGGATTTTAAAAACTGCATAACTTTGAAACAGCTATATAAAATATATCCAAAATCGCACGAAAAAAGTTAATAGAAAAACAAGACGTCTTGCATCATTGGTAAAATTTTAAAGATGTCTGAAATCTGGCATTTCAAATGCCAGACGTTCACCAGAATTTTGATATAAATCTGGTAGAAATAATAGAGGGTTATATAGAAAAGATTCGTACCCAGTTTGAAGTAAATTAAACTTGAGATATGATGTCAACCGTGTTGAAAAAAGTAGTTTCGAGAAAAACGCGTTAAAAGATTTCATTATGGTAACCGGCCAAGTTGCCGCCTCATTAAAATAGCTATAACTCCGTAAGTAGTTGGAGTTTTGGGAATTCTTTTGGAGAACGTATTTTTAAAAGTCAAAACATTTGAAAAATGCAAAAAAAAAAGAAATCTGTTTTATTTAAAATCTAAATCAGAATAAAGGGTGTGGTCGTAATTCAGCGATAGCAGATGCAATATGATTTACATAGTCCCAAATTATATATTTTTTAAAATTTCGGTTAGTGTTGATGATGCATTTCCTATTTCATCCAAAATAACTTGATATGTACTCTTTATAAAATAAAATGCTATAAAAAAACCGCATAACTTCGAAATTGCACAAAAAAAATCGCACAAACAGATTTTGAGTGTCTTTTAGTACTTTTATTTATTAAAAACATTTTTCTGCTTGTTTAAGAGATATTTTAAACTTGTACGATTGAGCCAAATTTAATAAAATAAAAACGACATGAGATAGACTTTATTAAATGACTTATACACGCAGAAAGTATTTTCAAGCGCAAATATTGTAACAAATGGCTTGCAAATGAGATGATGTCGTATTGCGGCATGATAGCGAATAATACCAAAATGAAAACACATGTTGCTTAATTTCGATATTTTGCGTGAATTTTCTTTCTTCGAAATGGGCATCGCATTTGAATAGAGTCAGGTCATTTCCTTAAACTTGAGACATTAACATAAGGTTAAGTAAAACATACAGTAGACGGAAGTCAATTTCGTAGAGTTCACAAAATTAATTCATTCCGACTGCGCAATGCATGAAAAATTCAATAGACTGGAAATATAAATATATGTTAACGTATCAAATGCTGGAAATTGTGTAAGCTAAACATATGTAGGTTTATTTATATCAACTTTTTATTATCAGGCATCACGAGGAAATTACTTTTTCTTATCATAAACCGTGGATTGCCACAGTGTGCAATTGAATCATTGGATATGAACATGTTTGCTTTGCTTCTTTATTATAACAGATTTTTATAATTTATGGGGACAACATTGTAATTTGACGGATTTAGTACTTGAGTGGCCCTTGGCGCAATTTAAGTTAGGAATATTCAAAGACCTACATTTTTGCGGCCTAAAGTGTACGCTATAAATAAATCCACCACTGTATAAATATAAAACAGGGGAGTTTGCAAAATGTATCAGATAGCTGGATAATGGTACACGTTATGTTTAAAAAGACGTTCAATAACATTTTGTTTGCCAGATAACAGAGCTCACGTGTTTTTTAAAGCTAACTGAATATAAATTTAATGTATTTTGTTCGGCAATTAATTGACATGTCCGATTAAATCTATCAATTAACATGATCAACAAAAAAGCAATTGGCGATCAAAATGAAGAAGGAGACGATGCATTTCAACCAAAACCTGTAGATTTTGAATGATTTAATCGCAAAGAGAAAAACCGTAACTACAATCACGATAAACACATCAAGATAGTTAATATACTTAATCTCGAAATATGGCGTGGTGTGACGGTTGTTATCTTATCAGCAATAAATGGCGTTGGAGGCTCGTCATGCAAAACGTTGATCCATTAATAGCTTTTATTGTTTCATTCAATTTATTTCAAACGGTTTCGAACCGGAACGAAACCGATAACCGGTATAACCGTCATTTTTGTCGAAAAACAATAACCACTACATGTATTTTTTTTTTCAATGGTTCGTTAGTTTATGTATTATTTTTAATTTCTGTTTCCCCTAAGTAGAGGTTAAACATCCGAATGCGTTGAAACTTTGGTTAGTTATTGGGCGTGTATCTAATAAAGGTTTTCAAATTAGCACAAGCATTGTTTGTATGCGGAATTTGTTTTGCGAAACGTTTAACGGATGCGCCATATTGGCGCATATTGGTCTGATTGCTCACGAGAGTTTTTGTCTAAATAAACTTACGTTTTCATATTTTAATACATTTTTTTCATTACGGTTACATTCCAAGCATTTATATCGATTCAGTAAATAACGGTTTTATCGGTTATCGTTCCGGTTCGAACCCGTGGTTTTAAATATGAGCTGAAAAATTACTTAAATACATTAAATAATTTCATGCACAAATCATATTATCTAATAATTTTATCAATGAAAAATAATTTTAATTCAGGCAATAATAATTCAAGCAGTTTTCTATTTTACCATTTAAACATGCCTAAAATAGTTTGCAATAAAATTAATAGATGTCTCTTTTTATTTATTTAAATTAAAATTAAATAATTTTTAATTAATTTAATTTTAATGCAAAAATATTAATTAAATATTTATATTTTTATAATTATACTTTAAATTCTCATAAATTTGCTAAGTGTGTATGTATTCGTTATTTGGTCGATGTGTTTGATTCTTTATTGAATTAGTATACGTCGGCCTTTATGATGAACCTCCTTGACACCAGATAAAAGGTTAATTTCTTCCTATTCGGCTCGAATCGATTGTAACTATTAGATTCGACATCAGATATGACGCTGCTGAAAATGTCAGTCGAGGTGGATAATCCTCGTTTGGATGTAAATGGGAGGAGGCTGACCTCTTGAAATGGTACCTCTCTCCAGATTATCGTGGTTATTTATTCAGAGACTGCTCCGACTGCTACGTCATTTTCCGTTTTACTTTCGTTCTGCTCGTGTTCTGATGCATCAACAATGAAACAATGGGACTTCACAATTTGTCATTACCTTTTTTACGACTTGTCCACTTTCTACGTATTATAGTCAGGTCGTAAAACTTTAATGTAGTAATTATGCTCTCGATATGAATGATTCACTTAGTCGAAATAAAGATTATGCGCTCAGAAACGCTCTTTACATTTCTTTAACTGTGGAGACGTGACGAAACAGACGACCGATTATACTTAAATGACACGATGAGAAATGTCTCTTGTAGCATATTCGATTACCAAAATCGTCACAGCATGACAAGCTCGAATTTTATGCGTTTGTGCTACTGCAAGTATGAGTACTTTAAGTTTTATTTGAATCTTCAGCTAGATCTGAGCCTATTTACATCTGTACGACATTAACCCGATGATGAGTAATCGCACATATATGCGTATCACTTGTATTTCTATAAAAGAATAAAATATGTTGACATTTTTTTTCATACAGTACAAAATAGAAAATCTTCACATCAAAAGATGACAACAAAATAAACATTAAAAATATAATAGAATTTGTCCGTATCCTGTTGAAAATCATTAAGTATCTTAGATCGTTGGCAATCTTCTTAGAATCATAATAAATAATAGAAAGAAATATAAATCAATTATATACTTAAAACTCAACCTGTTTCCAAAAGAGATTCTATTTGGAACGTTATCATGGAGCCGAGCAATATCAACAGTGTTAAGGTTAATTTATTGATATATGCGTGATCCTAAGAGAATAATGGATTTATATGGATGATAAGTATTAAATATATGAGGAAGCTCTCCGTCTCTGTCTCTCGAACTGCGCTACGTTCTCTTTCTGTCTCTGTCTATCTCCGATATACAAGAATGCTCTTTTGAATAAGTGGAGGGGGGGGTCCCAGGCCCTGGGATAGTACTCCTTTAGGGGTTAATACATATATATGACTGCGTTATACATATTGGATTGCTCTTACCACACAATTTTATGGTGGATTTCGGATAATCACATTTGGTAAATTAGGCAGCTATAAAAATGTACGCCTAAAAACTGAAACACTATGATTAACAGTGATTTCAATATGCACTGCATATTTATTGTTGTAAATTTCCAACAATTTTTTATTATTTAGGTATGTAATTGTCTCATTTTTATACTGAAGATGATTAAATATTGCATATAAAAATATTAAGAAATTCAATAAATAGATCTATCGATTTGTTACACAGCTTGAACAATAAAAAAATAACTAATATAAGAAATTTGCTGCCGCAATTAAGCGAATTCCATTTATTACAATCAACCCTCCTATAACGTCGGTTCGAACCTTGCATTTCGGTGACGTATGAGTATTGGCTGGTTATTAATCGAACCGGTTGATACGAATTTAGCCACAAAATTTTGAGTAGTCGACTCGATTGGACGATTGTGGCGAGGATAAAAATCACGTTTATCAAATGGAGTACTGATTTTGAAAATAAAATTTAATGATCTTCACACACTGTTTAACACCATAAACTTCCATAATGATTTGCCATATACTACTGAATGTTTCACAGTAAATTTGACAGATGTTGCTACAACAATATGGCCGTTATAACCCAAAAAATATCGAGCGTCCTTATTGAACGTCCCTATTGTATCCGATGTATTTTTAAGTAGGTTAATCATAGTATTTCAATTATACTAAGTAAATGGCTTGAATAATGATGATCATTTAAAAGTGAAATTGTACAACAATTAAAAATGATTCCACCGCGTTGAAGATCGCGCAATTCAAAAGCACATGTAATAGAATGTAAACAGAAACGCCTCCATTCATTACTATTCTATTCATTCGGTTCGCCAAATTGGAAGTAAAATCCAGGATATTCATCGTATGAATTCGCAGAATAATTTATACTGTGAATACTATGGCATAAGGAGACCGATTGCCACAATGTCCAAGAAAATAGGAAATCGACTATTGTATCCTGGAGGAAAATTTATGTTATTTGGTGTGATTTTTGGAAATAGATTTGATATACAATTGATAAATTGTATATATTTTTTTATGTTTAAACACCATATTAACCCTTTAATGGTGAGGTAATTTTTGTCGGTTTTTTATTTATTTTATATAATATATAGAATAATTATTAGTTTGTATTTAGATTCAAGAAATTGTAATAAAACCCAATGGCTTTCAAGCAGAAAATGTATTTTCTATTTTTTTTTTTTTGTATATATTTATTTTTTATATATGTAATCTAACCTAATGTTTAAACTTTTGAAAATGAAAAAAAATACAGCTTTATATGTAACAAAAGAGCAGGGCATTGACACAACTTGAAATACATTTGGGACCCATAATAGGGTCTCAAATTGGATCACTTTTGGTATCATGCAGAGTTTTATGTGGCTTTCTACTATTTTTTTATATTTAAAAATATTCCATACTAGTTTTCAACCGGATACGAACATATTATATATGTATGTTATAGTTTTAATGTTTATTTTGTGGTCATTTGGTTATAATTTGTATGATAACTATATTTTATACAGAAATACAAATGATTCCTTGTGTTCGTCAAACTTTATCTGAGAATATTTAGAGTGTACATCACAACATTGCCATCGATGTACGAGTGTATGATGAGATGCAAGACATTTGTTTCTGCCTTCCATTCACTAATCTCCGCACTCAGTCTGCGATAAAGCTCTTTCTGTATCGCATATATGCGTGATTACTCGTCAACGGGATACCGCTTTTCCTTGATTTCCATAAATTCATCATTTATCTTATTCAAAATCTATTGCAATGATTTTCTGTTATAATCCTTGAATAGCGCGTTATAAAGGGGGGTTGCTTATACTTTAAATCTTGCTACAATATGAGTTCTGAAACGTGATCCCTTTCATGTAGATAAAAAGAGCATTAGCCACGCTTCGAAATGTGTTTGGCTGTTTTTATTGTAATTCGACTAATAAACATATGTCAGTGGATGGTGATTTTAATTGCTGACATATCCGGTTTTGATCTTATGTGGAAATGAAATCACACGTCAGGCTGAAAACGTAATTTGAGCGTTTTTTCATGGATTTTTTTGGATTTCGTGATATGTTGAATTCTTTCGGTTGATTGATCCGGCGATATCGTGGCTTACTTATTATTTAAGCAAAAAGTGACCTTATGTTCGGATATGATTGTTGCTAATCGGGGACATGAGCATAATTGGTTCCTTTTAACCACTCAAACAATTGACTATTGTTCGAGAAAAAATAATAAAAAAGGCCGATTTGTGGTGTGAAATTTAGTATTTCCTTTTTGCAATGTAATTAAACGTATTAGGCCATCTCGTTATTATTTCTTTTGATGTTATTTTCGTTCATCACCGAACAATCTGTTCATTTATAATCACTGAAGATGTATTTTTTAACCGTGCACATACATTTAAAAAAGCTAGCCTTGTAAGATTTGAATGTCATTTTTGAGCTTGAGGTGGATCGAAGGGCAAACTTTTAAATTTGATGAAAAAAATGGGACAATAGATATGCAGTCATGCACATTTCGTAGCCCATTGCCCTGACAGTGACCACATTGATTTGCCAAAAGCTTCATGTTAACCCTTTGAATGCTACCGTGTATTATGATAAACAGAAGTTTGCTATCCTTATTTTTATTGTTTGATCCGTTCTGCTCTCGGACCATTATATAGCCGGGCGGATGGGATGTAGATGGACGAGCGTCGAATAGAAAGTCTCTCATTTTAAATAACTTCTTTATTAACCACGAGAAAGAGATCTGGCCGCGAGAAGGACGTTCTCCCACAGCCAAGGCTATCTGAAGATTCATTTCGACTCTCAACTCCTGCGCATCACTGCCAAATGCAAAAAACGATGCACGCGTAAGAAGCAATCGGTATCGTTCCTTCAGACGCAATGTGCCTGCAAGAAGATGGCGCTGTTGATACATTTCGTCTAAAGAGAGACGGAAAATGTCACCGTCAATCTGGCGAATTAATTATGGCACAGATTAACAGCGCCATTGCTTGGAGTTGATATTTTGCCCACATTACAAAACGTCTTTATCGTCATAATCTTCTGAAAACTAGCTGAAGAAGATGGATGACAAGGTATGAGTAAGTTGCATATGATTGCTCAAGTTCATTAGTCTGCTAATTTTTTCCCATCCTCTTAATTTAAACCCTGAATCCGAATCAAGAATCATACGTCATGAGTTTCTTAGTTTGATTTGGCCTTGCAAGAAAGGAATGTATTGATAAAGGTTCTAAAGTGACAACAGTAAGATGTTGGGTGGCAGAGTTTGAACGAGGCCGTACGAGCTGCCAAGATGAACAGCGCAGTGGTCGACCAAATGATGTAACCACCCCAGATATGGTGAAGAAAATATTGGATGACCGTCGACTGTAAATGCATGAGCTAGTATGATAGGCATTTCAAAGAGTTCTGTTCGTGGCATCTCAATCGAGTGGCCACTTGCGCTCTGAGCGCAGGAGGGAAATTAGCTATATTTTGTAACTTAAAACTAATTAAAGCTTAAGCCCCTGAGGGAGCTTTCGTGGTCATACAGATCATAGGAAATGCCGCAAAAAGTTCTAAAAGAGGAAAGAGTGGCCGCAAGGTCAGTGTGTCTAATCGGTCCGCTTTTCGTACCGCTGATAGAGACGATGATTATCATTGAAATGAGCTAGTCGAAAAAGAGTCCTATCAGGTCGAAGCATAATGATCATAGTTCAAATTTTACATATACATTTTGTTTGAAAAACATCACATTATTTAAATCTTTTGTCGTTATTTTCTCGTGGTATTTTTTTTTATGCGGTCTTTTGTTGTGTCTAGAGATTTGGGAGTCATCCCAGGGGTCATCAGTTAGCTGCATTCGCTTCGCAAAGAGCCCAGTGAGGCAATAGTCGCTTATCTTCAGAACCTTTGCTCCCAGCAGTCAGGAACTACAAAGCTTTATCAGTTGACACAGTTTCGTCTCGCAACAATCGCTGAGCTTGCAAATTGCTATTCATATAATTTTTTTGCATTTTCTGCACATAATTGAATATTGCATCCGGACCCTTTGTTGTGTATTCGCAGGCGCCTTAATTGTCCAATCTCCTCATAAATGAACCCTGCTTTATTTCAAAATTAGCTGCTCATTTATTCGACTTGCCTTTTAAATTCTTCTTTGTATTCTTCGAATTGGAATACTATTAGCTCAATTTAAAGCACGGCATTCATTAAACAAATATATTATAATAAATGCGATGAAATAATCTCAAAAGGTCTTTCTTCATGGTCGTAACCGCAATGATGATACATCCGACTGACAATAATTTTGTTTAAATTGACACAAAAACGTTGCAAGATTTTTTTAAATTGAATCCAATTACGCCCCTTAAGTATATCATTACAAAGAAATTGTGTCTTAATGCATTCTACTGTGATGATGTTGTTGCTGACATTTATGAATTTTTTTTAGACCTATAAATAAATATTATATAAATGTCTTATAACTAGAAGATAGAAACTATATTGTAGCTATTCCCGCGCAACATCTTTAGTCATGTTTACCGAAACCTTAGCCACCCTGTATCGAAAGTAGACAACATTTATTTAACAATGATTAATATAATCTACTTGTAGACGAAAAAGCAGCTTTGTAGATTTTAATTTAATGCTGATATGTACAATACAATTATTACCCACGAAATGGCGCTATTAATCTGTGTCGATTCAATTCGCTAGATTAAAATCAACATCTTCCGTCTCTCTTTAAACGCAATGTGTCAATTTAGTAACGACATCGTTGTCGGTCCGGTGGTGACGCACAGGAGGTGAGAGACATAGAAGAGAGAGAACTCCGCTCCACAAATTTCCAGTAAACCACGTTACATTGGTGTCAGAAGTTTTGTTTTATTCCGATAGCAAATAAGAACATATATACTGCTCGCAGCCATTCGATTGTTACCATAAATGCCTCGCATAAAATGGGTTAAAAAATAATGTATTTATAGTCAAAAATTTAAATAGGATTTGGACAATACTTCGATACCCAATATAAGCTCTCGATTTTAACGATTGAAGCATGAGGCGAATTTAAATGCCAGGCAAGCTGATGTGGATTTAAGCTTTGTATGCGTTTGCAGATTTGCCTTCTGTGATCAATTCAATAGGTACCTGCTCGTAAAGTCCAGGAAGTATTGGCTGTCTCACAGTCTTGGCAGTTACACGACGAGAGGACATTTGAGTCAAAGAAAAAAATCAAACAAGTGACTTAGTCATTTAAATTTTCTCCATACATCTGCTTTTACCCCCAACCGAGCAAGTAAGCAATGCACCAGCAGTATAAATGAGCATTAATTAAAGTTTTGCGCTGTCTGTATAATGTCTGGGGCGTATGAGCACATGTTTCAATGTAATAGATTAGAATTCCGAGCTTGACATACGATGGAATAGCTCAATTCAAATTATCACTTGTTATGCAAGCTATAATATCCAGACTCGATTTAATGCGAGGAGGCGAGGGCTTAAAAATTAACTGGCGTAGAGAAGTAGTCGAACCTACTCAATTTAGCGCCATAAAGCAGCTCCGGACAAAGAATTCTTCGTTGGAAACCGAAAGGAAGTAAAGCTGTCCTCGACTTAATACCCGACATCTGTCCAGCCGAATGATTTAAGAAACTGTTTAAGACTAGTTGCAGCTAACGCATATCTTTACCAACTGGTAGATTTATTATAAAGGTGATGCTATTAAGAATAAATGCGGCAGTGTATTGAAAAGCAGTCACAGTTCAGACCGGGCAAATAATTAAACATTCACTGCGTGTACCAACCAGCGAGCGTAACACAAAGCATTCGTTCTAGATCAGGTGCAATTAAGCTTGTAATGACGAATTCAATATGCATATCCACACGACATCATGCTTCACTTCCGATACTCCATGCAACCTTCCATCTTCACCGCGAGTCTGCATCCATAATGGAAAGAGATATACAGGCCTTTCATTTTTTAATTATTTTTTAAAAACATGCACAACTGCTTTATAACCACTCAAAACAACGAAAAACGTCCAACCGCCACAAGCAATCCACTGCAGAATTAACTTCTTCTCGATGCTCGTTTAGGAATAAAGGTCACATATACATTCACTAAAAATTCAAATATTTTGACTGATAAAATTCGTTGCTGCTGAGACACGGACTAAAACTCGCAAAATTCCCGATTTACCGACAAATTATTTATTTCCGTCGCTGCAGATGAATACTTATATACTATAATACTTTGATGTGATTCGTAATTATATTACGGAGGAATACAAAAATTTTGAAGCCCGTATCTATTATATTCATATTGATATTCCCATTATTAGAGTCAAGGTGTAGTAAATACATCACCGGTAAGGAAAGGTTAATACAACAATTTGAAAAAAATATATGCACTGTAATATATGTATACATAGATTAGACAGTTACTGCCCATTAGTATTTATGCCACTATTTCCAAGCGTCCAGATTTCGGCGAGAATGTTTCGATTTAGTAGTCTTCAACGTGCTGGTGAGACAACGTGCAACTATAAAAATTTCAGTCCCGAATTTTTCGGGATTACGTTTACTAATCCCAGGATTCATGAGCACCTAAAGTTGTCTGGGATCCCTACTTCATTTTTGAATGATGGTATTGAAATCACTCTCCGCCATGAAGTCAAATTACACAAAAATCACAGTAGATGTTTGTAATTTATACACACATTCACCACAATTGGTGGGATGAACTTTTTTGTCATCTTTTAAATCCATATGCGTTGCATCCCATATGGCCCCATACGCCACGTCAGTCACCGGTGACTGACACCCTAAATAAGGTTCAATTTAATTTTGGATCATAGTTTATAATCCTTATATATAATATAGAACTAAATTTATATGATGGCCTGGTGGGTTATTTTTGAAAAATGTCCAAGGCACGGTTCGTGCTAAAAATCTTGACCATCACCTTACATTGTAATGTGTGAATAATGCATATTTAACATTTATCTACCGAAACAGTCAATGCTTTATAATTTGACCTGCATTTCCTTGATATTACAGTACAATGTCTTTGTAACACTACTCCTTTTTTGAATTTTTTGCCGTGCATTCTTCGTGCTTTGTAGCTTTACATCATCACAGATAAAATGCGTTGTAACTAAAGACTTTCCTCTCGAGATAAACCGGAAAACACGAACTGCGTATCATGCTCAATCATCAGAACGCACACCATTCAACTTTTATTCTTTGTTTGAATTCACAGACGTGATTTTATTGCAGATATTCTTAAATTACTTTTTTTCGCTTTGTTTTCGTGTATGATCGACACATTGACTGTACTAATTTTCAAATGAAAAACTAGGTCGTTCTCCGCCCTGGTGGGGCTCTCAAGTGTTAAATCCACCACTGGATTTAGAAAAAATTGTAATGTTCTTACTATAAAGGGCGTGAAACATCGCAAAAGACCCCTAACCCCAAAAAAAAATTTTTGGTCCATGTGCAAAACACTGTAGATAGCAGTAGCATCAATTTCTTGAATTCCTCGAATTGCACTGTGAGTAAGGAATCCAATCCTGAGCCAAAATTTCGATCCTGGCATTTTCGGATTGCATTGGACCATCCCGGGATCAGTCCCGGGATTCCGTGATCGGGATTTTCAATAGTTTAAGAAATTACCTTGATAAAATTCCTATCTGCTGAGACACGGACTAAAACTCACAAAATTCCCGATTTCCCGACAAATTATTTATTTCCGTCGTTGCAGATGAATATTTAAATACTATAATACTTTGATGTGATTCGTAATTATATTACGGAAGAATACACAAATTTTGAAGCCCGTATCTATTATATTCATATCGATATTCCCATTATTAGAGTCGAGGTGTAGTAAATACATCACCGGTAGGGAAAGGTTAATATATCAATTTGAAAAAAATATATGTACTGTATATATGTATATATAGATTAGACAGTTACTGCCCATTAGTATTATATTTACGCCACTGTTTCCAAGCGTCCAGATTTTGGCCGTCATCGTGCTGGTTTGGTGTACGATTTCTGTTAGATAAAAATTTCAATCCCGATTTTTTCAAGATTACGTTTACTAATCCCGGGATTCATGAGCACCCAAAACTGTAAAACTGTGTTGGGTAAATATTTTGAGGCTCTTCTTCGCCTATAGGTAATATATTGCAACACAATAGATTTGTTTTCGACTGCCTAATTATAAAAGTGCATGTTAATTTTTGCTTTGATTCATAAATGGAAAAAATAAAGAAAAACTGTTTACATAACAATGAAGGTGACTAACACTTATATTTACATAAAAGCGTATTGTCTTTGTTTGACTTATTTATTGTCCAAATAGTCAACATTCGCATATCGTATAAGTTCTTTAAAAGGCAAATGAATGTTAATCAGCATAGTAATTGATTTAAAATAGAAAACCGCAGGCAGTATTTCAGACTTTGAATTCTCCATCATTTTACCGGTCAAGTCCACAAGTAATCGTCCTCAGTAATACAATCGTGATTCATGAGCAAACACGTGCTTTTGAATAATGCTATTTTTATGATTCACAATCGAACTGATGATTCAGAATCATACACAGTTAAAAACAAGGTAACTGGCGGACTATTGTAAACGAAAAATGATTCTTCAGTTCATAGAGCGTGAAGTGAATCATTCGGTAGATTGCGAGAAAAAACTTTTTTCCAAGCGGGAATGCATCAGTGTGGAAGACTTAAATATTCCCGCTTCGAAGAAGTGCGAAGAAAATTTGCAAGATTTAGCATTCTATGAATATTCTGGGAATAAATGATTAGTAATAAACAGCGCTTCGAAGCGTAATTTTTTTCGGTTAACATTTATATCGGTTCGGTTACGGTTTTCTATCCGGAAAAGGTAACGGTTTTACTGGTTATTTTAGCGGAAAATAATTTTCTACTGCGGAATTTCAAAGTTATCAACGCATAAGACTGCATACGGTTTATCAAAGCAAAAGTGCAAAAACAGAGTGCATTCGCTTGCTATAAATCATTTCAGTATTTGAAAGAAACGTACTATAAAATACGCACACAAATATTTATATATATAAAGGCCGTCTATAATTATGTGCTATAACAGAGCAAATTTTATAAACATCCCGTGATAAAAGCGACCGATTGTAAAATGTAGCGATATGCAGAGGTTAAAGTATTGTGCACCGTTACGCTTTTATTATCATATAGGTAATGGATAGTCATTTCAAATATGTAATTAAATTTATATGACTTCCGTCTCTAATGAGATTTATAGTACATGAAGAAATTGTAAATTTGTTACACTATTGTAGATCGACGTAAATTTGGGGGGGGGGGGGGCATAAAATAAAAAACGTGTTCATTTTTAACCCTAGATCACTAATCATTAGTCTCACAGACTACAGACTCGGAACGCATTCGATTTTATTCGGGGGCCTCAAAATTTTTGGTGGCAGTGTAACTCTACATAATATGATCAATGATCCAGGGTTAACCCATTGCATTATGATTCAAGTCTCGACTGCTAAGGTACAATCACAAGATCGTCGGTGACGCGTGAAATTATTTATCTGATGCTGATAATAAAATGTTAATTATGAGTCATTAACGCTATATTTCAAACGCGTAATTAAACGGCGACACAAAGAGCGTTACTTATATTGTCTACGCTTGTTGGCACGCGAGTCGGAGGATGTTTTTTATTTTTATACTGATAAATGTACCAAGTCTCACGTATGCTTTTTTACTTTGATGCGTTATTTCAGAAAGTCCCATATTTCCCATTGTCTTTTATATCTTGTTTTAGTGAAGCTCAGTAAAAGTCATCTTCGTCAGTCGAATGATACGCATGCTTAAATTGGAAAAACACGCATCAGATACTAAACAATGGATTTTGGAAAAGCCTTTGGATTGTCTGTCTTAAACGATTGTTTATCAAATTTAAAAAAATAGTTGATTTCAGATTTGAAGATTAACATAGGATCTTATAAGACGTTAGAAAATGTGTCAAACAATGATATAAAGAAGATTAAGAACACTAATTAAAATTTAAAACCACAACCCTTTCCATTCTTATGTTAAACTCTGTTTTTACGATGTAATTTACCGACTATTGTTCACAATGTCTATATATCGCCATTTTTAGGGGATAAACGATTAAATTGTAGTAGTAATCGGCCATCTCGATGAACATGTGGTAGCAGGGCGCTACCCGATAACTCTTCCCCGAAAGCACCCTTAATCCACCAGTTACCCTGGTGTCAGAAGTGGGATCCCACCTTTATCCGCAGCACCACAGAATATATCACTGTTAAATTGACATAGTGCATCTAAAAATAGATGGAAAAGGTCATGATAAAAAAGATCCTTCACAATATTTAGATAATCTTCTAAAAATAACAAATGGAAGAATTTTTCTTGCCCAGATTGATTAACTCTCTATAGATTAACTTTGATAGTGATGGATTTAGAGGCTCTTGGCGGAATTTAATTGCACTTAAACCTTTTTTGTGCGATAGATGCGTTCCGCGGAAAATCGCACAAAAAAAGCTATGATTTACATTTTAAAAAAGATGCGTTCCGTGGGTTTATAAAAACCGCATAACTTTGAAACAGCTATATAAAATGTATCCAAAATCGCACAAAAAAAAGTTAATAAAAAAAACAGGAAAACAATAAGGAAATTAAAAAAAAATAGCATTTTTGGTAACATTTAAAGGATGTCTTGCATCATTGGTAAAATTTTAAGGATGTCTGACCTCTGGCATCTCAAATGCTAGACATCCAATAGAGAAATACTAATTATTTTAATTATAGATTTTCTCTTTCCAACGATATAATTCATAATTAGTAAAGATGTAGCTATAGTCCCTAACTCAAAAAATAAATAAATCACAAAATGGTGACTGTTTAAAAAAAAACAGTCATGTAATTTTTTGGATTTACTTTGTCAAAGTTTTATTTTTTTACAAAATTAAAAACTAAATTTTGACATAAATCTAGTAGGAATAATATAGAGTTACATCAAAAAGATTCGTATCCAGTTTGAAGTAAATTAATTAATTAAAACTTGAGATATGATGTCAACCGTGTTGAAAAAAGTATTATCGAGAAAAACGCGTAAAAATATTTCATCCAGTTGCCACCTCACTAAAATAGCTATAACTCCTTAAGTAGCTGTAATTTTGTAAATTCCTTTGGAGAATGTATTTTTAAAAGACAAAACATTGAAAAAATGCAAAAAAAAACTAAAATAAAGGGCGTCGTATATTCAGCCATAGAAGATAAATTATGATTCACACAGTCCCATTTTTTTTAAATTTTGGTTAGTGTTAATGATTTATTTTATCCAAAATATATCAATACATACTCTTTATGAAATGTATTAAAAAATGCTTTAAAAAACCGCATAACTTCGAAATCGCACAAAAAGAGGTTTGAGTTTATGAAGCTTCTGAAGGATAAATTCCGACATTCACTGGTGTCAGAACTTATATATTAATATTACGTATACAATATTAAGATTCATTATTATGCGCAACATGTAGGCAGAGAACGACCTAATTTTTCAATTTAAGGTAGAAATTTTTATGACAATTCCCGTAATACCACAATAATTTACTAAGAGTTTAATTTTGACATAATATTGACACACGTTACTTCGGTGATATGGATAAAAAATATGGATATTGAATGGAAAGCTTTGCTCGTCCAGTTTGTTCAATAGACTGGGATCTGTTCAACACAACACACACACAAAATATATTGAAATTTAATGCCGATTTTTCGTTGATGGGTTTCGAATCTTTGTTAAAATGTCTTTTTGTAAATAATCAATATTGTTATCGTTCAAGTCTGTATTTATATCGGCAACGAAAAGACCTTCAACCAGCATTTAGAGCATCGTGTGAAATAAAATGTTAAGCAATCATACTAAGTGGTGTAATTTTTGTGTTAAAAGTCCGCTTAAAAGCTGTGATTTAAAGCTTTAATAAAAAGTAAAATCACAGATAGCATGTCGGCGGTGTCTGCGACTCAAAACCTGTATGTTCTATTCGCAGTGTGTTTTATTTTGTCACTTATCGTAAACGTTTTCGTTTGTTGTGTTTCTTTTGCGCGCGTTCGTTGGGTTCGCCGATGGCAATCCATTAGCGCAAGATCGTAGCGAATCAACGTAGAAAAATGGTTTTCCAAGGACGGTTCTGATGATGAAGACGTGCCCTTTGCAGATGAGTCATCTCGAAAAGGTTGAGTCGAGAAGTGTATAATGAGTGAGTTGGTGCAATATGAAGAGTGCTACCGGCGCGCTTCAGCACGTGGCATTGCACGACCAACTCTTTCCTTTCGGTTTCTTCTCACGAGCTGCACTATCAACATAAACATCAACAGAACATATCAATTACGCCAAGCGAACAACAGCCTGACCTAACCTAACGATTCTACTCATTCAACATACACGTACAAACAGACATACACAAACGCCTCGAGATCGTTATCACATTTGATTCACAAACATTACATAAAAGCACAACTAATTATGCTCATTATCTATTATTGTGCGTCGACAAAGTGGCCTATAAATACGTCGGAAATTACAAAGAAATGTGTTTATTTTTACTTCAAACTGTACTAATAGATCATAACGATTGATAGTAAGAACATCAATGTTGAAATTCTTTTTTCGGATAATATCATTTAAATTGCCAAGATTTATCTTTCAAATCATGACCAAAGCAGGTTTTGTATTCAATTTGCCGGACGGATGGATGGGGGTGGACGGGCGTCGGACAAAAAGACTCTCTTCTCTAGGTAATTTTTTATTCAGCATGAGAAAGAGAGATCTGGCTGCTAGAAGGACGTCATCCCGCAGCCAAGGCCAATCGACAACTCCTCCTCGACTCCCGCCTTCTGCGCGTCACCACCCAACCGGCAACGGTGCATGCGCAAGAAGCGATTGGTCGGTAATTGCACTGTTAAAATAGTACATTGCACCTGAAGAGAGATGGAAGATGTCGCTGTTAATCTACCGAATTAAGTCTGCTCAGATTAATATCATACTCAATCCCCAACACTCCCTCTAGAGATGGTCGAGAAAGCGCCCTTTGAACACCTTTCTATGCAACAATTTTTCTAATATAAGAGTGATTTTGATATGCACAACAAACACTGGAATGGACAGGGTTCGGCAGGGAAACTACCCTATTTAAAAATGAATAACACAAACAGCATAGGAGATATCATTTTAATTATTTTTTACATGTTACAATGAGATTTTTTAAAGACAGTCCACCGCATGATCTATACTAAATCCACAATGCAGAAAACGTTAGATCCCGCTCTTTTGAATGAGTGCCACCCTACTCTAATCGAAATTACTGTTGCTTCAGGGCGTCCATTCCAAATAAGGAAGTTTCCCTGCTACATCTTTAACAACACGATTTTCGATATATTCATCCAGATGGCCTGCTGGGTGAGCGTTTACAAATAAAAATTGAATACCATCTTCAATAAGGCTTCGTACAGATTATTTAGATGATATCCTATCCCTTGATGATGCCCTAATCGTGCATTAGACTGAAATAACATGGAAAATAGGTCTTCGAAACGGAACCGATAAAACCGTTAATTTTTGCAGAATCATCAACAAATTTATTGCGATGCATGCATATAAAAATCATATACATTTTTAATAACAACGATCTAATCAAGAGATAAATTCTTCGTTCAAAATAGAAAACAACGAAACTCGATTATATAAGAAACATATAAGTAAGAAAATTACATAAAATGGAAGTGGGCTGGTCATGTAGTAAAACTGATGGATGTTCAGATGGTCAGATCTGTCATGTGATTTTTTTTATAAATTAAGCAGCTTTAATGTTAATTACACTGATATTGCTCATAAATCAGATAGAATATCTATCATTAATAATAGAGGCAATTTTCCTCATTGCTGATGATCATATGCAATATCTCCCTCAAGTGAAACTTTCGTGGGAGGAGATATTGGCTATGTATTAATAGATTGTTGCGATATTATCATATATATTTTTTGAAGGATAGGATAATCATTGTTGTTAATCAGCCACCCATTGATAACCCTGACCGACTTGATTATAAATCGTTCCAGTGTTTGTCCGATTTGAATCCAAATCCAAGACTGGATGAAATGAATGAATGAGATCGCCTCAAGTCGGAATTGAAGCACTTGTTGTTGGGGTCGCCTCGTAATGAAATGCATATGTAAAACAATGACATAAAATTTAAATTTTACGTTGAATTCCCGCGTTATCCTCTGCCTCACCTCCAAATTCAGAATGACATTCAAATTCTAGATTGTTAGTTTCCTTATAAAGAACCAGTTAGAGATAATGTCTCGTTGTTCGATTTTAAGCGTTGAAAATGCATTTATAACAATATAAAATACGCATTTTCTTAAAATTTATATCGCTATACAAACGCACGACTAACATAAATTGCATACAATTGTGCATTTTTAAGAAGCAAACGGTTTTAAATGTCATTGTGTGGACCGTAATAAAGATGAAAATATTTATTTTGAGCGCTGTTGTAATACAGGATGGCGAGTTTCTTATTTAAATATTTGCTGGAAGTGCAAGCATCATGCATATTTTGTATTGCTCAACCTTTTTAGCGCCTTACAACGATATATCGTCGATGGCGACTCTTGCACAAAGTGCTAACGACGATATATCGTCACGTATGCAACTGCGCCCTAATAATCCCTTTAGGGGAAATACACTCAAACCTCTTTTTGTGCGATTTCGAAGTTATGAAGTTTTTTTTTAAAGCAATGTTTCCTTTTTTAATTTCATAAAGAGTACGTATCTAGATATTTTGGATAAAATAGGAAATAAATCATCAACATTAACCGAAATATAGAAAAAAATTATAATTTGGGACTGCCGTCCTCTTTTTTTTTGAAAAAAAATATTTGGATTTTTTTTGTTTCAACTTTTAAAAATACATTCTTCAAAGGAATTTCCAAAATTCCAACTACTTACGGAGTTATAGCTATTTTAATGAGGCGGCAACTTGGTCGGTACTATCATAATTAAATTTTTTAACGCGTTTTTCTGGAAACTACTTTTTTCAACACGGTTGACATTATATATCAAGTTTTAATTAATTAATTTATTCAAAACTGGGTACGAATATTTTCTATATTTCTACCAGTTTATGTCAAAATGTATTTTTTAACTATTTTAAAAAAAATTAAAACTGTGACAAAATACAGCCAAAAAATGACTTGACTGATTTTTTTTAAATAGTCGCCATTTTGTGATTTTTTTGAGCTAGGGACTATAGTGATATCTTTATCATCATACAGCGATGACAGTTTGTAATTCATCCTTAAAATTTTACCTAAAATGATGTAAAACGTCCTTTAAATGTTATCAATAATGTAATTTTTTATTTGCATTCTTGTTTAACTTTTTTTATGCGATTTTGGATATATATTTATATAGCTGTTTCAGAGTTATGCGGTTTTTAAAATCCATGAAACGCATCTCACTTTTTTTATGTAAGTCATAGTTTTTTTTTGCGCGACTTTCCGCGGAACGCATCAACCGCATAAAAAAAAAGATTTATGTGTATTGAACGTTTTCTGAAAAATCGACGTAGGGGACTGATGTCTTTGTATTTAAATGAAAAATACGGTTTTGGTAACAAAATTATCGTTTTTCAAGAACATTTACAGGTGAAATAAATTTGCAAAATACTCTATTCCTTTTTAAAAGTATATTTGGTTTAGGGGCTTTCTTTATTACCTTGTCTATTATAACATCTGCTACATTGTCTTGATCGAATCTAAATGTTTGAATTTTATTATAGTAGAGTTTTAGAAATGTGATAAGGATTTCACTATCTTATTTATTGCGCTCACATGTCGAGAACTGTTTCCAGGGGGCTGTTTAATTGGATTTCATTGAAATGTAGCATAAAATATAGTTAAGTTATGTTATTTTGCTATACACAGGGATTTATTATTTTTCATATAATACTAGCCGATACCCAGTGCCGCGTTGCCGCCACAGAAGTAATGAACAAACATATAAACATTGATTTTTATATAAGATCTACTGTAAGCTAATTATACTATATCTATATTATTTAAGAAAGTGCAAACAATAAGTTGGCAAAGTTTTATCGCAATAGAATGAATGGTATGGCAACGCATTAAATACGGACAAACAAACATTGTTTTTATAAATTAGACTATGCCTATGTTACTTGCGGAATCCTTAGCAATGAGCGGAAGAAGTTTTATTGCAATCCGATGAACGGTATAGCAGCGCATTTCAAACGAACAAAACCCAATTCATTTTTATACATTAAAAAATTGACCTGAGACAACGAGATGCCCATTTTACTGAGAAACGCCCACCACACATACAATTGGCATTCATTTATTATCCATTTATGAATGATGAGACATGCGTAGATCGCTTAAAATGGGACGCAAATTCTTGGATTTTCCTCGATTTGGGTTTCTTGATTGCACTCGGGCATCCGGATATGGATGTAATTTATTTTTAAGGCTGATTTAAATCGAGTATGATTCATTTTATCGGCATTTGAAACCCTGATGCATGGATGAGAACAAATTTAGCCTGAATAACAATAATATGCCAAGCAAATATAAACAGGGTGATTCATATCCTTTGGGAGTATGTCCTTGGACTTCCTTTTGCTAAATACAAATCTCCAATGCGAACGAGCTGATATTATGGAGAGGACATGTGTTGCACGTATTGACCTATGTTTAACATATGGGGGTGCTTTCGACAGGAAGTGGTCGACTTGAATTTCAATAACTAAGATGTATCGATGCTCTTTGTTTGGTTCCCAAATAGCCCTTTGGGCTCGGGAAAGAAAGAGCTGAGTCGAAGAGACGTGACGCATAAAGTAATCTAGAAAGTGACGGTTTTGTCGTAGCACTAATTATAGTTATGGTCTAACGAGCGCAGGATGTTGTGTGAAAAAACACGATTTACTGCGTAATTTTGGTTTTTGTGCTCAACCTTATCACCGTGTCGAGCTGAAGAATGGCTTTTCCCTTTCCAAAATGGCCGTTTATTGATTTCAAAATGGAGTTTATCTTAATCGCGCTTGCAACCGCAGACAGACTCGCAATACGACCATTTGCCTTAATAACCAACGCATAAAATCTTGTTCGCAAACAGATTGCTTTGCAAACTGGAAGGTTTCTCCAGCTTCATTTACCTTCGTACTTTATTAGCCATTCTGTAGCTTCTTTAAATGACAGTCAGCTTCGCATTCAAAAAAATTAAGGACTTTTTACACGGATACTTTATTCGCACAATACCACAATGCATCAAACAATGTATATTTTGAACCAGGGATTCCAACTCATTTGGTCATAGTGACCTTTTTACCTCGAAAAAATTTAGCAATATCAAAGCTAAAAACTAGAGGACGGAGCGGCCACAAAGTGTGTGTGTCCAACCGGTCTGCTCTTCGGACCGCTAACAAAACACATGAACGCCTCGAGATCTGATGACAAACCCAAACATGTCCACAGAATATGGTCTGCGTTCCAAGTATGATGCCGATTTCCCGAAGAAATTTCGCGTTGTTGAAGACGACCCTTTAGGATGAGACCTTGCGACTTCGAAGCCGAGAAAGCTGATTTACTCATGCGACTCAAGTCGCAGATCCTCTCCAAAGACAAAGAAACAGTCAAAATAATGGACCGAAAGGGAAGAATTGGGTCCAAAAGAAGGTGAGGACAGTTCCAACTGCAGGCATTTTTTGTGTTTGCTTTATAGGGTCGGATACTTCTGGGACTACCCTCAAGCAAAAAACCTTTCAAAACCTATAAATACTAAGAACTATCGACCTAAAAATAAACACATTTAACAATATACAAGATGAATCATATGCGTCAGTTTGCAGTGAAGCAAAACAAAATAACATCTTACATTCATATTTATGTCAATTATAATGAATATAATTACTTCCCCGCGTCATTACATGTTTATAATATCCATATTGTCCTATTCATGAAGATTGAACGCAGAAGTTTGAACGCTTCATATTAAAAAAGGTAATTGTGGAAGAAATCTGTTGTGTGGGATAAAATGATCCAGCGCGAAATCGCCATTTTAATGCGCCGCGAGAAAATCCTCTAAAGTGCGCAATAGCGAACATTGGAAGGGTCGAAGTCGCGCCCCCTTTTCTATAAGGGTGTAAAACCCCGTAGGAGAGGGGGATTTTAGAGGGGCTATATTCACGGCCTTCCCTATATATAATATTCATCCACTCTTCGCCGATCTGAATGGAGGTTATTCTAAAAAAAAATGTCATTGGGCCGGGACGTAACCAAAGGGAACAAATCACCCTCGGAGCACGCATTTTTAAAACCCTATGGGTGTGGGATTTATTTACCCTACTATTACGACTATAGATCTAAAAAATTATAACGATTTTAAGGTAACATTTTGGATATTATTACTATCATAGGGTTTAAGTGTGAAACAGGAAAGGACACCCCTAACCACCTAAACATTGTGTCAGTCCATAATTCAAACATCCTGTATATAAAATATTCAAATATTGTGTGATTGAGGATAAATATGTATAATATATATTTTTTTCAATTTAAATTCATCGCATAAGGATCTAAAATACTTATAATGTGGTCAAATGCATTTTTTTATTTTTTTTGAAAAACACCGCTTGTTAGAAGCAACAACGAGGATAAACGTTTAAAAAGCTGTTTAAATAAATATATATAAATTTAAATATACTTCAACATTTTACATGCACAAGTATGCCAATTTGTATTTGTTTAAATATTGAGAATTGCGTTTTAAACTTGAAAAAAGCCAAAAGAAAACGACTTATAGCCTAAAAATGTCCGTCTAATGCTTAAATGTATTCATATTCTAAAAAAATAATAACAGCTTCTTACATTTAACATTTTGACATATTTTGCAGCAGTTTTGGATATACAAAATCATAATATGCAATCATTTTCCAAACAAATTTATAGAGTAAAACCCTTCAACGGCGGCGTTGCATTCGGGGAGTCCTTGACTTTTGTGCATAATTGGTTCCTGAAAATTCGCATAACTTACGAAAGTAAAATCGTATGGATTTACCCAGTGCTAAAAAATATAATTAAAAATTCGTCTTTCAATCAAACAGGTTTTAATGAAGTGTAAATATTGGTAAATTGTTTCCTCAAGCGATTGTCACGCGATAACACTAGCCTTCTTTTTCATTTCTCGACACGTATTATGCTTCTATAGTAACGTTGAATTATGATATAATCATCCATGACGTTAAATAATTTTTCAAGGTGCATAAATGCTTCACTCGCATTCACCATTGCCGAAACAATGAAATGTTCATAGCCATTTTGGTCTTATTTGTAGTAGAATTGGTTCCTCATTCGACATACAACATGGATGATGTGCAATGACTCAATGACATCTCCAATGCATTATTATAACAAATTACAGTGCAATTTTTCTGGAAATTTTCCAACAGTTGATTCGAAATTATATTTAGCAATCGCAACTCTAGATATATTTCCGTGTTTCTTATAGATAAGCATTGATCATGTCCAGCAACATTTGTTGTAATATTGAAAATATTTGCTTGAATCAGTGGACTATTTGTTTGGAAATATCAATACACATTTTTAGCATGAGTCTTCATAAAAATATTGACTTATTTCATGACGTGGGTATTATAAAATAAATATAAAACTTAACGTCAATGATTGACGTCTGTTGTGTCTACAAATCGCCCGAATATTAAATTGTTTCAATTAGAAAACATTAAACATGAAATTGAGAAAAATAAAGTTGCAAATACACCCTTAGCATTTTTTTGAAAAATCAATATAGGGGACGGTCGTCTATGTCGGGAGGCTGTGTATTTAAATAAAAAATACGGCTTTAATTGTTCTATTTCAGGTATGGATTTTAGATGTTATTTAATCATGCGTGGTGTAAAAAACTACCCTCTTTATGCTATGTAAATCTCTCGTTAACCCTTTGAGTAATGAGCTAATTTTTTTAAATGCGATAAAATCATCAAAACCTTAGTTGCTATATACACTCGAACCTCTTTTGTGCGACTTTTTTTGTGCGATTTCGAAGTTATGCGGTTTTTTTATCGAGATATTTTGGATGAAATAGGAAATAATCATCAACACTAACCGAAATTTGAAAAAAAAAATTGGGACTGTGTAAATCATATTGCATCTGCTCTCACTGAATTACGACCACGCCCTTTATTCTGGTTTAGACTTGCATGAAAAAAAACTTGCATTTTTCCAAAATTCATTCTCCAAAGATATTTTTAAATTTATTTTCACTCAAAAGAAGAGTCATATCGAAAATTATCATACAACGATGATAGTTAAAATAATTAGAATTTCTCTAGTGGATGTCTGGCATCCTTAAAATTTTACCAATGATTTAAATGTTACCAAAAATGTTATTTTTTAATTGCCTTATTGTTTCCCTATTTTTTTAATTAACTTTTTTTATGCGATTTTGGATATATTTTATATAGCTGTTTCAAAGTTATGCGGTTTTTAAAATACATGGAACGCATCTTCACTTTTTCTATGTAAGTCATAGCTTTTTTTATGCGCTTTCCGGATTTTCCCATTATTAGAGACAAGTTGTAGTAAATACATCACCGGTAGGACTTAGCTTGCCCATTAGTAGTTACGCCATTGCGTTCAGATTTCGGTGACAATGCCTTCATCGTGCTGGTGAGGTGTATGATTTCTTATACGTATTAATAATATCAAAAATGTATAATAAAATTGAATTATTGATTGATCTTATTAATTATGCCAACATGCTTATATTCCAGATATCTCTCTTTTTGTACAGGGCATGAATAATATAAAGTGTCCGAGATAAATATGGATATTCTTCGACGCAGTTTATATATAAGAGTTGGCTGTATAATTATAGTTTTTTTGTCTTTGTTTGTCATAACCTTCGTCTTGTCTCAATGTATCTGTAGTTCGACTATTTCGCTGTGGTATCCGAGAGATTCCAGCATGAATATCATTTTTTCTGGATATTCAGAGTAGAAGACGATGTTGTCTGCGAATCTTAGATGTGAAAAGCAGCAATAGTTTAATTTAAGCTGTTTACGTGGCGCATAATTCAAAATATAGACAGGGAGATTGTTCATAAAATGCTGAGACATGATAAGCAGGTCTGATTAGAAATTATATAATCAAACACACCAGGGAACTGTTTTCGAGCATTACAAATACGTTTTTGATATAATAAAGTTAATTAAAATGAATTTAGATAATCTTGTATAGTTGATTGCTAAAAATGTTAAGGAAAACCAGTTGAATAATTACGATTTCAATTTAGTCTACATCATTGAGCTCTTGAGAACCGAGAGCGGAAAAATTAATTTACATATACTTACATACAAAAAAAGCGTTCTCAACATATGGACAAAGACGATAATGGAATTTTATAAGAGAGCTGTCAAAAGACGAAATAAAAAAGCAGCTGCGTGATGTGAAAGAAATAAGTATGCGGTTACAATGGATGCGAATTTGCACGAATTTGGGTCACGCATAGTCTGATCTTTTTCAATGCCCTCTTCCCTTCCAGCCTATTCGAATCGATCTAACATGCGATGATCAATTCTCATATGATAAAGTCTCGCATTTGTAAGTTAAATGGCATAACGTCGATTTCGCAGTCGCTCGCTGCTCCTCCACTTTCTTGGCGCTCGTTTTCTCTCTTCCTTACGAAATAGAGCTTTGCATTTGTCGGCCTCAGAGACCAAGTTTCGCCTATAAAATATTCAAATTACCCAATTTCATCCAGAATCATGTCAAACACAAAAATTAACATACATTAAGAGGGCCGGCGCATAGAAGATAAGGCTCACCTTGGAAGCGTTGACCTGCAGCACGACGAAATATGGAAGCCTCCTGCCATTTTCGTCTTTTCGCAGACTTTAAATAATAAGGCGTTCACGATCCTTCTCGATCACGATGGTGGATGCCGTAAATAATTGCATATTTGGTAACACATGCATCGGAAACATCTTCAGCTCACCGACGGTGGATCATTAATGTGTCATGCGTGGACTGTAAATCAGCTCTTTTAATCTCCATCGTACAACCCAAAAAAACAACTCTCAAAAAATTCAACAAACGCGCTCATTATAGAGCAAAAATTATCAGCTCGCCTCGACGACGTTTTCCGAAAGAATGCGAATCTAAATGAAGCTAAAAATATTTGATGGAAAATTTCGAGCTGGAATTCAGAAGGCCATCGATCATACAGCACAAACTAAAACTAAATGTATGCATTTAATGGCAAAGTCTAAAAGTACAAGGCTCATTGGAATACTTGCAATATATATAGCAATTCAAACTGGAAATATTACACACGAAAAATCATAATCAATATTAGGTAAAGTCAAAAGCAATCAGAATTTCTTCGATGAGCTCTTTCACAGTTTGTGTTGAAATTAGATGATGATATCCTGAAGTCGATCGTTGAATCAGATCCTCGTCAAACAATCGAGAATTTATCGTCACATGGGAAAGTTGCACAAATAAGAAATTTGGATCCTCAATGAATTGCAGATCAGACAATGCTTGATCTACGGCGTACAATCTATGTGCATCTTCAGTAT
Source organism: Stenopsyche tienmushanensis (assembly GCA_008973525.1). Lineage (NCBI taxonomy): Eukaryota > Metazoa > Arthropoda > Insecta > Trichoptera > Stenopsychidae > Stenopsyche > Stenopsyche tienmushanensis. Next base: position 121,508 of record WACJ01000533.1, on the reverse strand, counting down.
GAAGAAGATCCATTTTGATGTAAAATAATAAAGATAGATAAGAAGTGGGTGCTATATGTGTATGCTAGTGGATGTTATGAAAAGTTTTTCAGTGAAAAATCAAAACGACTTTTTCCAAAAACGAATTGAATTTACGCTAGCAAAAGATGATTGAAAATTATGGACATAATTTTGTTGATTAGTATTCAAGATTTCCCTCATAAATAAATGTTTTTCGCAAAACATATGTTAATTGATATATCGGATGCACTTCTATTGCATCTTTTATTATTTTCTAAAATATCTATGAATTATCCGAGCGTAATTATCCTTATTTTCAATGGTTGTTTTTGTTTTTGGAAATTCAGTCGCTCAAAGGCATTCACTGCATTATTTTATTAATTGTCTCAATACACTCAAAACACTTGTGCGACTTTTTTTGTGCGATTTCGAAGTTGTGCGTTTTACAAAGCAATATTTTTAAATTTCATAAAGAGTACGCATCAATAAATTTTTGATAAAATAGGAAATAAATCATCAACACTGGCCGAAATTTGGAAAATTTGGGACTGTGTAAATCATATTGCATCTGCTATCGCTGAATTACAAACACGCTCTCTTTATTCTGGTTTAGATTTAAAAAAAAAAATGATTTCGGTTTTTTTTTTTACTTTTTCCAATGTTTCGACTTTTAAAAATACATTCTCCGAAGGAATTTCCAAAATATCAACTATTTACGGAGTTATAGCTATTTTAGTTAGGGACTATAGGTGACATCTTTACTAATTATGAATTATTGTATATTGTTGGAAAGAGAAAATCCACACAGAACAATGATGACATTGACACTGGGTATAGTATTTCTTCCAAAGAAGAGAGCGATTTTGAGTCATATCGAAAATTATCATACAGCGATGATAGCTAAAATAATTAGTATTTCTCTATTTTTTTGAGATCCCAAATGTCAGACATCCTTAAAATTTTACGAAAGATACAAGACGTCCTTTAAATGTTAACAAAAAAGGTTATTTTTTAATTGCCTTATTGTTTTCCAATTTTTTATGCGATTTTGGATATATTTTATTAAGCTATTTCAAAGTTATGCGGTTTTTGAAATACATGGAACGCATCTTCACTTTTTTCTATGTAAGTCATAGCTTTTTTTGTGCGATTTTCCGCGGAACACATCTACCGCACAAAAAAAAATTGCCTTATCATAATCAAGAAATTTGGGTAAATCTGGATTGATCAGATATACAGGATGCGGTAAAGAGACTATCTTATTTGAAAGATATTCCGAGAAGGGTGGGTTGCCGCCTTTAAGGAAAACGCGCACTCCACCTAAGAATAAGACTTAGCATCTGAATAATTTAGCCCTAGTGTCATATTTTGTTTGTCAAATAATTTTAAAAAACTTTTTAATTGAAATCATTACAGCATAAAACCGTGTGTTCTTCACAAATAGCTTTGCCACAGGAGTGGCGTGAGAATTTTTGTCATCCCGTGATTTTGATAGGGACAAAATATGACTTGCCCTACTACGCAACATTGGTCTTTGGCTTTCGGGGAATCGAAACACTTCTGACACCAATGTTGCGTGGTGGAGCGGGAGCGCTCGTGGGGTGGAGTCCCCACATCTACATGTATTTATCACTGGACATCTCAGTTCGACGGACGTAGACCATATTCTGTGGACATGTTCGGGCATGGCGTCCGATTTCGAGGCGCTCATTCGATGTGTCAGTGGTCTAAAATTCGGACCGATTGGACACGAAAACCTTATGGTCACTCAATGCAATTTAGAACTACATATTTATCTAAATATCAATACTAGCCTAAGAATTTCAAAGTGAAATTAGAATCTGTAGCTAGTTTACCTCCGCACTCAAAGCGCAAGTGACTGTAAAAAGTGGAGAAATTGCTTGTCCTTGCGAGAATGGAATTTTAAATGTATGATTTGGCACCCTGCTGTGTACAATTTGCGAGCAGTTGAAAGCAAATAAACTATACTTCTGTGGATCTGTTTTAATGCGGATCTTTTTTATGCGATTTTGAAGTTATGCGGTTTTCAATAATAATGGAACCCATCCCTCGTTTTTCTATAGAAGACATAGCTTTTTTATGCATTAAAAAAGTCTAAAATACCTAGTGCAAGTTACAACCGTTATAATGTGAGTGCGTTATAGGGCGATGGGCCAACGGAATTGTTTTTAAATCTGGCAACTCTTCTCAAAAGCTTGAGAATTGCATGTTTCCATATCACGAACTGAGTAAAAAATTAATGGGTAAATCGTCGCAAAGTTTTGAGTAGTGAGCTAATTTAAAACCGTGATAAACTTAGATGCTATATTTGTATGTACGCCACCTATCATCCGTACAAATCCACTTATCTGTCAGGATCGTCGCAGCGTGTATAAAATTTGTATTTAAATAAATAAATACTGTCGATAGCACACAATAATCGGTAATTTCTTCATTTTCGGTCATTTTTTAATATCATTGGAATTCGAACACAGCGTATTTATGTATAAGAATTTTTATAAACTTTTTTATGCGATTTTTGGTACAATGATTTGAAGTTATGCGGTTCTTAAAAATGATGAAACCTATCCTTAAGTTTTCTATTTAGTTCAAGTCTTTTATTATGTGATTTTTTTATATGCGACTCCCCGTGGAACGTATCTATCGCATAAAAACAGACCCAAGCGTACTTTATTAAGTATTGGTTTATACGAGACCAGAATCTTTTCAGAATCAAAACCAATAATATTTCTATGTTAGAATTTTTCATCTCGAAAGGGATTTCTCTTTTATTGCTAGGTTACCAACATTGGTTAATTTGTAAGGAGATTGTAGTAATTCTGAAGCAAGCAAAATAAACGTGAACCAGTTGTCCATGGTTATATTTCCGTTTGTTCTGTTGAGTTGTTTCACAAAATATGTGACTAGAGGCATATTGGCGCTCTTTGTTCTTTTTCCCAAATGTGGCATCGCATTATAAAGGTGGCTACAGTTAGATTTTTTAATATGAGACATTTATAAAACATAAGAATTACTCAAAATATCTTGGTCCACGTTTTACACGAAGTAACTAAACATTAGTCTGAGCGAAAGATATGAACGGGGCGGAACGGGGAAGGTTCGAAAATATGCATACTATGTATGTAGTCTGCGAGACTAATGATTAGTGATCACCTTTCCTGGATAAAATCACATTTGACTTGGATGATATCTTTGATTGTGGAAGTGTATGAATTTGTGTGAATTCTTGAGCGTTAAATCAATGGGTGCCGGACGAACTGACGCTCGTTCTTTGGCGAAAAGTGGTTAATTGTTTGGATTGGCCGCCCCTGGATTATACCCACTCATCCAAAAACCTCGGTCAAGTTTTATACACACCTTTTCGCTTTTTTATTCGTTAAATGTTTGAGAGAAGCGATTTTTTGTGTTGCATGCGAAACTGCTTCCACGCTACAACGAGCGAGTCTCGTCCGTTTGTAAACACTTTTTTCCGAACATATCTATATAACGTATTAGTGATGGCATAAAAAGTGATATTCCGAGAACATTTTGATACCACCTTATTAATTTGAAGGTTATTCGTTCGAACACATACCCACTGAACACCATTGTGACGTAGTGTTTTTTATAGTTCCGCATGTTGCATGGGCCTTGCTGAATAGCAAATAGGCTCCGATCACATTTAAATATTTCGGCGTCATTCGAAAAATGTGATTTGGATGAAAATTTGATCGTTTGCGCCGCGACCAGATTGAGTATTTGTTCAATTTCGTCATGGATTGATTTATGGACGGATAAGCGAATGTCGCATACTTTGCAACCGCCGACTTTTTTCGGGTAAAAGAAGACTTGCTTCGCTGAATGATTCATAGATTAAATAGCTCACGGATGCGCGGAAATATTTCAAATTAAGATTCACTGTGAATTTTAATCATTTGAGGGCCAAAAGACCATTTATCGTTTTTCGGCACGGGTTCAAAAAGGCTAACGTCGTCGACGTCATCGCATACAGTCGTCTCATGTACACCATTCACACTCTCAAATGAGACGAAACAAAATACTGCAGTTATCCCTCGCTGTACACAATGCGTGATTTGCATGGTTTTGCACAGGGGACTGTAGGATGCAAATATTACACAACTGATAAATTATTCGACTTCTGACTCTTTGATAATTTGGATATTTCGTAGGAGATTCTTGTATCAAATGAAATGCATTAAAATATGTCAACATTATAGAGAGGGTGAAATATTCTCACCCTCTCTCACGAAATAATCATACGATTCGCTGCACCTCAGGGGATATTTACTGTTTCAACCGCCAATAAAAATCGACTTTAGAGGATCAGAGCCCTTTGTTACTGAGGGGCGGATTCCCTGTCCTCTTTCTATTATCCGGCAAAGGGGGCAATCTGGTGCGTTTGAGCCTTGATTGTGATGGAAAGTCGTTTAAAAAACAAATCATATTAAATATGAAATTGATGTTTAAATTATTAAATAGTCAAATAAATTAATTTAAAAATTTATATTCATTTATTTGACTTTTCTTTTATTCATTGATTTATTTTTCATAAAAATTTGAGTTTTTCAATTGTATTTTGTGATTTTTTAATTTTTAAATAATAACATTATTAATGCAATATACTAGTATATGGTATATTTTTAATTTAATATACGAAGAAGTACCCGTATTAATGGCGGTTGTTTTAAAAAACACTGTGATAGAAAGTGTAGTTTTAAGTTACAATGACGCTATGTTGTTTAGTATGTAATTGTCTGTGTATTCAACCGGTCCGCTTATCGGACCGCTAACATGACGAACGAACACCATTCCCGAACATACATCTACAGAACGATTAAAACCTCTCATTACAAAATGAAATTGTCCGAAGAAGACTGATCGGATGGGTTATTTAAATTTTACCCCGTGACCACTTGCGCCCGTGGCAGGCGCCTGCTTTGCCAACCCCTTGTTACGGCCCTATTTCAATGTGATATTGGGATTAGCATCTAATTTATGTATATAATAGATTTATGAACATTCTAATTTCGCCGTATGAAATTATAGCGAAAACACCAGCGCAAACGCTGTAGGAAAAAAAACTCTATAGAAGCGTTTACTCTATTATACAACTTCAATTATTGGCTATTGAAATCCTATTGTGTTTTTGACCGTACAAACAATGATTCAGTAGATTGGAAGAACTACAAAAATAGGACTCCCAATTTGGCCCATCATAATGTACGCCTTGAAATATGTTTTAATTTTAGTGTGTACAATTTTTTTGTTTACACTGTTAAATTGAAGGGTTAAAGGGTAAATGCCTTAATATTAAGAGCTTCATCGCCAAACAAAATTTTGCTTTAAAACAATAGATCTCTTGTTCGTTGTTCAATAACAATGTATCCATAGCTAAAATTGTACTATCTTCTACTAAAACAAAATGGCTTACGTCATTTAAAAAGAGGCGTCTAGGCGTCGCATTTGGATGATCCTTTATGAGACGTATGTAACCACAGGAATTCGTTGATCGCTTAATAATATTTTCGGAATGCAAAAGTATTAGGGAAACCGGACGATGTGATTGTTTATCATTTTTATTTAACGCCTTAAGAAACCGGTTTTTGACAAATTCTTTAATGTTACGATTGAAAACATAAACACATAAATAAAACGAGACAATTTTCGACAGGTAAAATAACGGCTATCATAATCGTATACATATTGATCATGATTTAAATGTCTTCCACTTTGTCGCGGAAAAATTAAGAATATTGTCGTATGCAGCGAAATCAAAATTTAAATGGATATGAAATAGAAAAATTGTTTTTGGAATAAATAAGACACAATGTTGTGTACGATTTTTTACACATTGAGCTCGGAGACAGACAGAGACGGAGAATGTCTTGCGCGTTGAGTTTGGAGAGAAACAGAGACGGAGAGATTATCTTGCTAGTCTGAGATTATGAATGGGTGACAGAGACGGAGGGAGTATCTTGTGTGCATCGATACGATTGTATAGTTCGCTAACCCAAATTTATCGAATAATAATGATATGTGAATGATATAATGAATCGATTTCAAGTGTATTGTTTATGTTTACTTGAAGAAATAATCGAATATTGTGTGCTATCTACAGTGTTTATTTATATACAAGCTTCATACACGCTGCGACGATCCTGACAGATTAGTGGATTAGTACGGATGATTTAAAATTAGCTCACTACTCAAAGGGTTAATGTGAACCTGTTGATAGGACACAATATTCGGTCATTTCTTCGCGTAAACATAAACAATACACATGTTTATCTTTACTTTAGTAACAAAATAATGCATTTTTTGAGTCTTGAAATCAATAAATTTGGGTTATTGTTATCGATCGATACAATCGTACAATGTAAGAGTGAATAATGAGACGCAAAACACTCTCTCTGTCTCTGTCTTCGATTCACAATCTCCGCAATCAAGGTGCGATAGCATTCTGTCAGTTTGAACCCGATAAATACCACTAAGAATTTAAAAAAATCTATTCTTCAATAAAACAACATATTAAAACAAAATTTAGCCTTGCCACAAGATTGGCATGAGAATTTTTGTCATCTTGTGTTTCTAATATGGACAAAATGCGCCCCGCTCCACCACATAACATTGGTGTCTGGTTCCGCGGCGGAGAATCGAACCCTGGTCTCCCAAGAACTTCTGACACCAATGCTGCGTGGTGGAGCGTGTTTGCCGAGAGCTCGTACGCAGGTAAATTATTTTTGCCGAGCGAAGAGATGGAGGTGAACGGGTGTCGAATAGAAACATTCTCATATTTTTGATGATGAGAGAGAGAGAGAGAGAGAGATTTGGCCGCGAGAACGGCGTCTTCCCGCAGCCACAGCTATCTGACCACTGCTCAGCGACTCCCACCTCCTGTATGTCACCACCGGACTGACAAAGATGCACGCGTACGAAGCGATACCTATTGTTCTTTTAGATGCAATTTATCCGGAGCGCCACAAAAGATGTCGCCATTAACGCATTGATGGACACGTCTGCATTATGAAGTAATTTTTTATATCAAAAATTATATATAACGAGCGAATACCCGGCATGTGTTGCAATGCCATACTTAAAGAAATAAAGTGTATGTTTTTTAATTCAGTTTATTGGAATGATTTTATATATTTTTAATTACACTGAAAAACGCGTACACGATCGCGCTTAGTAATTATTTGAGAGGTACATTAGGATTTCAAATATATATCTTTCCGATATTTCGAGTCTCCTGTCGGACTCATGGACGCAGAATAGCTGCCGGCGTCTTGGTGGTGCTCCTTGTGAGCATCCTCCGTCCAGTGTTATGTTGGACTATGCATTTCCGTCGCTTCGTGGTAGATTGTTTGCATTTTCAGATTTTTTGCTTGGTTATTGGTGCCTTCATGAAGGTAATCGCTTTTAGAATACATTAATGATTGATTTGTTATTTTTAAAGATACGCATATATATGATGTGGTTGCTAAGCCACACGCGCTTAGTAATAATTTGAAAAGAAAGACTGAGAGGTTAGGTTAGGTTGCGTTGCCCCACGGCCCTGCCACGCCATAAGGCCAAACCCCGCTCCGTGAGCCCCCCACCACGCATGGCATTACTTCTTTTACCCTAGCAAAACCGGGCATGCTATTACCGCCTCTTGGCATAATTGACAAAAGGCTTTGTTTACCTTAGCAAAGCGGATCGGACAGACATCGAATTTCGGACGGACATTTGATTGATGGCATTATCGCCTCTCGGCATAGTTGACAAAAGACTTTATTTATCTTAGCAAATTTGGATCGGACACACATTGATTTTTATATATATACAGACATGGACTTGTCCGCCGATGCGTCACAACGTCTAAAGAAAGACGAAAGATATCGCTTTCAATCTACACAGATTAACAGCGCCATTCCATGGGGATGTAATTTCGCCCACGCTACGCTCCCAAGATATTTGAGCCGTCAAATTTTTAAAGTGTGTTGGATTTATAATGAATTCTCAATAACTGTATCATTTTAAATACTAGATTGAGGCTGTTTTTCTATATTACTAAATGACAATATTTTGAAATCCAATTTTAATGCGCTAATGAAAGCGGCAAAAATGATTGAACGAACGAATATTCGAGTGCTTTTGTGTCAAAAGACGCGCACCGAAAGGATTAAGATTATCGGATAACATTTAGCTATTGTTAATATCAAAATAATCATTTTGAACAATTCTTACACACGATCAAATCGGCAAATCAGTTGATAAAACATCCGTTAAACAGTCGCAGAAATCCACAAGACCTCGGAAATGCCATTAGTCATTCGCACAGTTCTCACATTCATTGTTCGCAAAAATTACATGTTCTGCACAATATTTTATGCCATGTGCTCAATTGTGAGTAAATATCAAATGTCAATGAATGTCTTCATTATACCATTTACTTGTTTCAAATCCATTACCAATTATTTATATGTTTATCTACGATTCCATTCTATTATACTTTGTTACCAATTAATCACACTTGAACAATGCTCAATTATTAATGCATCTTTATTGCATAAGTTTCATTTTGCTATTAATCGTTCTTTTGTTAGCTTTTGTTGGCCAACACCGCTGGATAAAATCATATAGAACTGTTATTAAAATTTTCAAATCTGGGACTAAAATCTGTGTAATCTGTTAAATTTAATATAATAAAAGCAAGGTTCATTATTAAATATATTATATCATATTTTTTCTGCGAAGCCCTGATAATAAGTGGTAATAATGCTTTGGCAGACACGTCTGCATTATGTATCATTTTGTCAAAAATAATGCGTCCGTGTCCGCCAACGCATTAAACTGGTTGACATGTTGTTATTCGGTTAGCGTTTTTACATAGACATGCCAATGAAGTCAAACGAAGTTTGATCGAAGACCGGGTATCGACGGAGTAAATGAATCAATTTACACATTTTATCCTAATTATGGTCGTCTTTTTTATTAACAAATTTACACGACGCTGCCTAATGTGGCCGACGAAGAAGGAAGTAAAAAGTTACCTTTAACAATTACCGCCGATACGTGTTAATACTATTGAAGATTTTATCTTAAATACTATTCAAGGACTATTGCATCATGAGATCGGGTTTTTTGTGCGTTTGTTACAAGTTCAGTTATTGGCGCAATAGCAATTAGCTTCGGAGAAAAATTACTGATGCCAGATAGACAAAGGTAAACGATTTTTGGAAGCTATCTGATTCAACATTAACCCTATATTAATTATTTTGAATGCAAGTTCATTAGTATTTTTTTTTTATTTGAGCGCTTCACAAACGTGCACACTCAATTATGCTTGCTTATCTGACGACTTTAAATTTAAACGCGATTGTTAGCGTTTGGCGGTGTTAAATTGAAGAGTGCCGCACGAGCTGATGCCTTATAATACAGGAGGGAGCGAATGAAATTTTGCAACCATTGGTACAAAGCTATTTTTTGTTTCAGTTCTTACCGTGTACAATCAACCCTCCTATAGCGTCCACTTTGTTTGTGGCGTTTTTTTGCGTAAGCAACGGATAAAATACATAAGGTCAATGCTTCCTAATCCAATTATTATATCCTAATGCCAATTAAAATGTCTACAAGTAGATTATGTTAATCATCGTTAAATAAATGTCGTTTACTTTTGATACATGATGCCTAAGGCTTCGATAAACGTGACTAAAGTTATAGCACGAGAACTTGATTGAAGTACACTTAAACTTTTTTTTGTGCGGTAGATGCGTTCCACGGAAAATCGCACAAAAAAGCTATGACTTACAAAGAAGAAGTAAATATGCGTTCCATGAACTTTGAAAACCGCATAACTTTGAAACCGCTATATAACATATACCCAAAAACGCACAAAAAAAGTTTTCGATATGATTTTAAGTTTTTTTGAATACTTCAAAAATACATTTTGACATAAATCTGGTAGAAATAATAGAGGAATATATAGAAAAAAAATCGTAACCAGTTTGAAGTAAATTAATTAATTAAAACTTAAGATATGATGTCAACTGTGTTGAAAAAAGTAATTTCGAGAAAAACGCCTTAAAATATTTCATTATGATAGGATCGGCCAAGTTAGTCGTTAAAATAGCTATAACTCTGTGTGGATAAATCTGAGATACTGCATTTGAAACATTATTTAAATAGTTCAAAATTGAAAACTCTTTCCAAACTTCAGGTATCTAGTGGCCGAATTAAGCATATCGTGTTGGGGGGAAGAAACACTATTTTTACATTTGGATGCTCCAAATGAGGACGATTTTTGAAAAGCGCATAACTTCAAAATCGCATAAAAACAAACCCAAGCGTATATCAAAATACATTGTAGCAAATATTGATGATTACTTATATAGATATGTCTCACACGTATGAGACATAAATTTTTCCGATGTTGTTCCGATGGTTTCCATGTAGATTCAGATTTGATATGTTTATATTTAGCATACATTTTAACCGTTTGAGTGCTACGACAAATTTCGCAGATTCTCGCTAAAAATGTGACGCAAAGAAAGAACAAACTGACATAAATAAAATGTAAAACGTATCACAGTGTCGAGTACACAATTTCTGATTGTAGTTCAACGTCTATATATCGTCGCGCCGCACTTTTAGCTGAAATTTCTCGCACAGTTGTGAATCGGATTTTGATCAAATACATTTTATTCATTTGCCAATAGTAATCCATGATGAGATGATACGAGGGTGATTCAAATATAAGCCGGAGTTTTTCTGTTTAAAAAAATGTATTAGTGATATATAGAAATATATTTAAATGGCCATAGTCACACCGAACTGTGCATTGTGTCTTTTCAAAATTACGCTTTGATTTCATGCCTTCGTTTACGAGAAGACGAATAATTATGAGTTGCGCAACAGACGATGCTAAAATTTAGTCATGAAATTTACTTTATTGTTGCGGAAGAGTGATTAAAATAATTTTTATCGTATGATTTACAGTTAAACATTAAAAACAGAAAGCCTCACAATGCTAAAAATATGCATATAAATTTTCATAAACGTCAGTCATGGCGTTATCTTCTGAGATTATTGAGGTAGTCGTTTCAATGCAATAAACGTGTTATAATTGATGTGTTAATAAGGAAAGCTGAAATGCATTCAGCGTTTGGAATACCGGTATTCCGGGTTTGATCGATCAACTATTTGATTACCGGAACACATTAAATGACATGTAAAATGATGGATTTAATGATCGCCAAACGAGGCTCGTCATATGATATAATTCAGTCAGAACGACGTTAAGGAATCTGAAAATTTTCCTCCATTGTGGTTATTCTTGGAGGTCTACAACCTTCAGAGGAGTAAGATGAATGACCCCAGACTCTCGATTCACACTTGAATGTGTTGTTTATTTAGCTAATTAGCAGGCTGTGTTAGTTTGCAGTCTTAGCTGCAATGGAAATGCCATAAGTCATGTAAATACTTTATTAGCAACCATCGATGGCGATAAAACTGCTTCGCCAGAAACGATTGTGCGAAAGTCGTCTGTCCGTGCGAATTAGCCACAATTAAAATGCGTTATTAATGGAAAATATACTTTGGAAGTTTCACTTGGTCCATAATAGAAAGGTTCGAGTGAAATTCTTTCGATGTATTTTTTTACGCGGATTAAAAGAAAGATTCCGGACGTCACATTATTTGCGCGAAAATATTGATATTGGCTGCATTATTGGGAAAATAGAAACTCGTCAAATATTAACTGTGAGAATGAGCGTGTGACCTTTACGATTTGGCTAAATTTTTGCGAAATTTTCTTAATGCAAACAAATTCGGCGTATTTATGAAAGATTTTATCGAATTTCAACATGCGGCTGTCGATTCGATGGCATTGCTTTTTAACAAGACTTGGACAGATACGCTCTGGGAGTGGTCCATATAAAAGTTCATCATCTTGTGGCTAAAAGCCTGATCGATATGTTTTATTAATCTGAAAATATTTTAGGACATTAAGCTCTGTCACATGAGCAAAGCAACCTTGGAAAACATCTTGTGGGTAGAGCACATGCCCCACATCGAAAGTTGCAATTGGACTGGTTGTGGAATGTCGTTGAATTGCTATATTTTCTAAACAAAGCTCAACATCGACAGGTTGCACTCAAACTAAAATTAATTAAAGAAATCCAAAAAATAATTCAATCGAGATTCAAATACAGATCTTAGCAGCGTCGTTATGTGGAAACACCAGAGAGAGCTGATGTATGATCATATGACTAGTTTCTTAGGAATTTTGTACAATATTCAGGTATTTCAACAAATTACGATGCTCATTGTTCAAAGGAGCAATTATTGCAGTTTATTAATAACCATTATTCAAACTCATATTATCGCATAGTATCTCTTAAGGCATACAAACTTGTTTATAGCTCGTGGATTCGCACAAAAGTTTCTTGTGCCTGTGTTACAATCGGCGTACAGATAAAAGTTACATTGTGTAAGATCGATCGATTGTATAAATATTATTATGGATTGTCTATAAATTTAAAAATCTATTTGTAAATATCGACAGTTTGTCATTTCAGCGAGAATAAAGGCTTAATTCCGATACAAGTCTAGTCCCTGATTTATCCAATCTAACGTATAGATGGCCGTTGTTGCTTAAAAAATAATAATATTTAACATATTATAAAGCTACGTTGTTTAGTATTAGTTTGGCAGCCATTGATAGTAGATAGCCCCGAGTACGCATTTATCCCCGAAAATGCAGCAAAAAACCTAAAAGAGTGAACACAAGGTCTTTGTGTCCAACCGGTCCGTTTATCGGACCGCTGACACGACGAATTCAGGGAAGTCCCCGAACACGGATCGTTCAATATTACAAAAAAATACATCTAGATGTCACATTTGGATGACCCTTTATTATTCGCGAATTGAAGAATAAAAATACATCGCACACGTTGGACAAAATATGTATATTTCCATAATAACATAAATAAACAACGAATATACAAATGTTAATTAATAAATTAGAAATTTCTTTCAAAAGCGAATATCTGTCAAATCTTGAAAATTGGCGTTTATAGATACAACAGATTAAATTATACTTGCTGATTTTAAATCATGCGTTCATTGTGACTTGACGAAATTTAGAAAGCAAAAACATGTTCATATTCTAAATAAATTCGAATGAATTATAATGTGTATTGTGCGTAAATATCACAGTCTTTGTGCCATTCTTGTAGGATATAGAATGAGTTGACAGACTTGTGGGAAATCCAAAAATGGCTCTCGGCCAATACACGTTACAAAGTATGTATGCTTTCAATCAAACACTAAAAAAACGAGGAAAAACATATTTATTTAGGAAGTATAACAATATCTTGATCTTGGGCTCATATTTATAGGAAATGTTCTTAGTGGAAACATATTTTTAAAAACAAGCCAAATTGATCAGTAGTCATCCCTTAAAAATTATTATAGGGTGTGGTAAGGACACTTCCTTATTGAAGGATCGAGGTCTTGGCAAAGCAGGCGCCCGCCATGAACGTAACTGGAGTTGGGGCGCAAAACGCAGAATACCGACCCGGTTGAGAATTGCACAAGGTTTTTATTTTATTTAGCCATTCAACTTTACATGCATCAACACTGATTGACTCTGTCCATTTCTATAATATACACTAAGTTGTCTAATCCCTCTTTTCATCGTTATCTGATCGCGAGCCGCTCATTCAGCGGTCCGAAAAGCGGACCGATTGAGCATATACATTTTATGGCCACTTCGTCCCATTTTATGGCATTTTGTGTCATTTTTTTTATGTTCTGTACGATTGCGGAAGTGACGTAGCATCTAGATACTTTCGAGAATTAGAATGGTATTAGTAAAATAAATTGAATTTCCGGGGGTGGGGGTGTTAAGTTGATACTTGCCACGGGCGCTTTATACCCTAGTTACGGCTCTGGTAATGATCATGCAAGATTGTCTTTAAATGTCTCTCTGTAATATGGAAAAAATCACTTTTAATCTTTTAACTGCCAACGACGCACCGGCGCGTCGAATTTGTATGCGCTGATGAGTCATTGGCAGTTAAAAGGTTAAATAAGGTAGTTTCCCTGCCGCATCCTGTATATGAAGCTGTATTTTTGTCTTATTTGGTAATAAAAAAATGTATTGCCATTTTTTATCTGGTTGCTAAATAAGATCAAAATAAATGAAGGACGATAGTATTTCAAATACATTTAAAAGGAATGGAGAGCTGTTGCAGACAATTCCCTTCCGAGAATTTGTCGTTGTCCGCCTCTGGTTTGGCGCGCTGACGATGCAAATCAGCCGTTGCGAAAATTCAAATGGTGGTTATTCCGGCTTTGTTAGTTGAATCAAATTTGTCTTCTTTTTTGCCGAGATGCGTGATAGTCCAAGGCATAGGCAAGGATCAGGGGCGATTACAAGAACCGCGCTCTCTTTAATGAGGTAGACAGCACCGGATTAAGAGATGTTATCTGGCCTCGCCTGAAAATGAAACGGTTATGAATAAGGCTTTGTTGAGTTGGAAATCCAGTGTGCGGATTCGATTGGCACTCCCTAGTTGCGACACTGACCGCTGAACCTGTCCTCGTCCCACGCACCAACTCCTGCCGCTTTTACTTTCTCGCTTTTATTGGAAACTGTCAATTTCAAATCATCTTTTCAACATATCTTCTCATGTGATGACTATCCTATGACGACATCTGTCGAGTTAAAAAGAGGACTTGATCCATACCAAAATGCTACCACCAGAAACCTAAGCTACTTATTGTTTTAGCCCTCAGAGTGCTAAGAAGCGATGTATCGTTGATTATGAGGACTGCAAATAACGATCGCTATTGGCTCATTTATCACTTCAAAATGCTCAAATATAAGCAATTTCTGTACACCAGGTTAGTGCTCAACCTTTTAGTACATCTTGTTTATACGCCAGCGCAATCAAAAAAGAGAGAGGAAGATAGCAAACAAATTTTCCCTCGTTAAAGTCTTCATATGGAACTCCAGTGAGAAAGCGATGGGGTTTCCACTTTCTTAGTAGCATAGGGCTCGATGATAGTCTCCAGTACGACGACACTCCTTGCTTCCGAAGAGAGGGGGGGGACTGTTCTTTATCTTCAGCCGCCTTTCATCTTTCAAAAAAGATACAGGCTGGTAAAGGTTAAGATGTAAAAAGGAGGTGTGTCCTGGTTGATACGATTCCAACCCTTTTTGTCATCTAAAATTTAAAAAACTAAAAATATTCTTATTTAGTAAGGATGTCGCTATAGTTTCTACATTTAAAAAAAAAATGACGCCTTTTTTTAAAAAAAAGAAGTTTTTTTTTTAAATAGTTAAAAATAAAGTTTTGACATAAATCTGGTAGGAACAGTAGAAGATTATATATTAAAAGTTTTTGCCAAATTTGAAGTAAATTAGTTGATTATAGCTTGAGATATGATGTCAACCGTGTTGAAAAAGGTAGTTTTAAGAAAAACGCGTTTAAAATTTCATTCTGATGGGACCGGCTTAGTTGCCGCTTTACTAAAATAGCTATAACTCCGTAAATAATTGGAATTTTGGAAATTCCTTTGATGGATATATTCTTAAAAGCCTAAATATGCAAAATATGCAACAACAAAAAAACGAAATCTAATTTTTGAACTCTAAGTAGCAGCAAATAGCGTGACATATTTTTGGCACTACCGATACAAATCAGTATTGGCGCATATTTAGACCTGATAAAATATTTATTCGAAACAAGTCATCAACAACGGCCGCCTATGAGTTGCTAGGTGTTATGTTGGATGACCGTGATGGCTTACAAAACTTCAAACAGGAAATTACGACAACAAGAATAAATGAAAGCTAGATGAAATTGAAGCAGATCCTACTTCGACTATCCATCGACCGGCAGAAAAACTCAACCATTACGATTCGTATACAAACATTTTACAAATTCACACCCGGCTAAACAGTAGCATTGCATGATCAATAAAAAAACAGTTCCCTGTTTGTTTACATTAGATTCATCATTTGACCAATGTTAATTACCATTTTATACGTTTCGGCTACGTGACACCAGATGGCAATATCTGAGTGTTGACAATGCAAGCAGTGAGGCGTATACAACAGGGCCATCACGATCCACAGTAAAGTATGGAGTATGTACTTACTTGGCTGCCATGCTTTTACTGTTGATTAAAGTACGACTTTCTACGCGTTTATAACAAAAAATCAGACGTACTCTTGTATCTTGCTACGTTCATACTTAATTTAAATAGAGTAATGATAGCCCTGCCCTTGAACATCTAGTTCGCACTATTCCGTATGTAATCGATCGAGGATATGGATAAATTGGATGATATCTATGCATAGTGTCTATTATAAGGGCATAGGTTGATAGAAATGCGTTTGTTGTTTCAAATGCAGAACATTGTCACGGTTCTTGCAACACATGGCATTCGTACGCATCCGGAGGAATCGTGACAATTTCATAATTCTCGTTTATGACCATATATTTTTTAATATATTCAATCGTCGTCCTAAGAAAATTGCACAGGCCACTTTTTTGCTTGTATGTTGATCAAATCTTCAATTGATCAAATGAATAGATAAATCATTAAGCATTTTCTGAAAAATCAATACAAGAGACTGTTATCTATGCCAGGGGAGTACATTTGGTACCTAAAATGCCTTGGTCGAATCTAATTGTTTGGATTTTTTTATAGAAGAATATTTAAATATCATATTTTGCTTTACACAGAGAATATTCATCTATTTTAACAAAATATTTTTTTAAACATATAAATATATAATTGTTATTATTTTTAGCATTATTTATCCCTTAAAAAATTGCGACCAGGTTCGATTGCGAGATGTTCTATCGTCATGTCGGCGGTCTGAAAAGCGGACCAGTTGGACATACAGATCATGTGGCCATTTTTTTATGGCTTTTCCGACATTTTCGGGGATAAATGCGTATCCGGGGCCTTCTATGATCTGCACGATCATGAAAACCCCTCATCGGCTAACATACATAGGTGACTCGCGGTAAATGAGGTCGCGAACGGACCTAGACTTCCTCTCACATATAAAAACTATATATTTATCTATCTTACTAATTTATACTGCTATCTAAGCTATTTTTTAGTTTTAAATTAAAAAGTATACGGGATCAATAAGCAATTCTGATAACTGGAGAATTCCTATGTTCCTTTGTCTTAAATTTGATGTGATGGACCCATGTTTTATCCATGGTTATGAATTAATGCAAAAACTCGGCCTTGTTGCTGTGAAACATCGCCAAACACTCGACGAAAACATCATTACGACGCTGTATTTGTATCATTGTGAGCGGCACCCATCTTGCGCACAGCTTTCTCATGTCCAATTTTTTGATCAATATGCAGCATACAGTATTTTTTGAAAGGTTTACCATATCTGCTAGCTCGCGCACTTACATTCGACAGTCATCCATTACCATTTTCTTTAGCATTTCTTGAGTGATTGCCTCATTTGGTCGACCATTACGCTGTTCGTCTTGGCAGCTCGTACGGCCTCGTCTAACATTTTCTTTACTATGATATATTTACTACAATTCGAATCTAATAATAGGAATATTGATATGAAATATAATAGATAACGGGAATTTTTCAAGAATTTTTTAAGAATTTTTCAAAATTTCATACGGTGTACCAAATACATATCATGGTAGCGCGCTGATGTTTTTTTATTTAGTATTTTTTTTAAGCAACAACAGTCATCTATACGTTAAGTTGGGTACTTGTAAATATGTATATCGCTTTGGTGACACACCTGGGAACTGTTTTTGAGTATTATAAATACGTTTTGGATATTATAGAGTTAATTTAAAATATTTTTTAATATTCAATAGTATGTTTGAGTCCAGCTGCATCGAAGCTTCTCGGTGTGTATGCTCATTTTGATCCATCTGCATTAAGATTTATTGCCATTCTAGTCTATTGCTTTTTATCTTTTGCCACATTCTCTCTCCAGTCCGGTGTATTATATAGTATTTATGAGATTTCTAATTTGAAGATTTTTTTATAGCCACGATCATACACTCGGACGGTTCCATTTGTTGCTATTATAAATGGTGCATTTAAATTGTATAATATCGTGATAAGGCGATACAGATGGAAAAAAGTCGTCGACCTTTAATAGAAAAATGGCGTGTTGCTTTGTTGAATCTGCCGCTGGTTTTCCACGCCAATAATAGAAACTGTGTTTTCAGAACATTAGCATCGAATAGATGCTGGGAAACGCAGCCAAGTCGAAAGAGTGAAAGTGAAGTCATGAACATCATCATACTTGCACTTCGGCTTCTTCTCAACTCGATCAATCAAGTGGAAATCGAACTCGGATAGAAAGGCGATCGCTCGGTAGCAAATCGTCGGGCCGATTCGACGGCAAAAAAGGACTGATTAGAAATTTGAAGAACCTTAAGGTCATCATCTCATCTGGTCAGATCTAGAAATCGGCGACGCGTGATTCGAATACGACTCATGTTTACGAATAAATTCACACATTCATTACTATGCGGTGGACATTAAGAGATATCTCCGCTGGGACACGCATCGACTTCAATTTATGCTTCAGACACAATTTCAAACCGATCCGGAACCGACGCCAATAAAACAAGTATTTGCTCGGAAAAAGGATTTCTAAACAATTTTACGAAAAACCATATGAATCAATGCTTACATTTTGAAAGCCAAGCGATGGACACACACTCGTAGAAATGAAGTTTGAATCTGTCTTCAGCCAATTTAGCAACAATTTCTCAATTGCAATTGGTCAATCCAAATCGGCGACAATATGGAATATATTTTTGTTTGAGATGATATCGAATCATATCTGTAAATTGTCTCAGGCTGGCGATTTGGCATGTTCTAGGTCAAGAAATTCATGCAAGAAAGCTCATTTGCAAAAAGGTCAAGAATACATGGACATTTCCAAATTCTTTGAGAATCGTCGATAATATTTATGATAGTCGATTCTCATAGATAGCCTTAAATTCGATCGTTAAAAGTCCTCAAAGGTGATTTCATCTTCGCAAGACAAAGAAGCTATAAAAATATTTTTGTCGACATTTAAATACAATATATAATCACAATAAAAATAGTCATTTAAAGACAAAAATCAAGTTAAGATATTTGTTGAAATTTATTAGATTGTAGCGGCCATTTTGTTAAAGTAACTTCTATCAAATTTATTGTGAATTGTTAAGTAGTTTATGGCAAATTTTCATGGAATATTACAGCGTTGATCAACGTCTGCAAAGTCCTAATATTCAACATAAAAAACGCCATCCAGCAAATTTTTGCACAGATTTATGCGACAGTTATCGAAAAATTCGAAAATTCGACCTACCGAATACGCACCACCGAACAAAGCCGCGGCGAACGATTTATTCAAACATAATTAATGCCATAAAATATTATTTTTTATAAATTAAAAATCAAGTTATTTTAATATGAGAAAATAATGATTTCTTCTCGCAAACTAATTACACTTAAGCCTTTTTTGTGCAGTTGGTGTGTTCCGCGGAAAATCGCACAAAAAAAGCTAAGACTTACATAGAAGAAGTGAAGATATGTTCCATGGATTTTAAAAACCGCATAACTTTGAAACAGCTATATAATATATATTCAAAATCGCACAAAAAAGTTACTATAGTAACAGGAAAATAATAAGGCAATTAAAAAATTACATTTTTGATAACATTTAAAGGACGTCTTGCATCATTGGTAAAATTTCAAGGATGTCTGACATCCACTAGAGAAATACTAATTATTTTAATTACAAACTATTGTAAGTAGTAGGATCTCCATAAGTAGTAGGATCATGTATTTTTAAAATAAAAAAGCTTTTAAAAAAACCGCATAGCTTCGAAATCGCACAAAAAAAGTCGCACAAAAAGAGGTTTGAATATATTTCATAAATAAAACAATGTGTTCTTTCATTTTCTTAATAATGCGGTCGCTGCTTTGGCCAACCCTGATATTAAAATTAAAAAAATGAAAGGCTGGTAAAATGTAAGGGATAAAAAGAGTTGACACGATTTCAACCCTTTTATTAATTTAAAATAAAACAAAAAAAAGATTCTTAACTAATAAAAATGTCGCTATTGTCTCTACATCAAAAAATATATATTTTTATAAAATGGCAATTGTTTAAAAAAAACATTTTTTAGTCTCATTTTTTTTAGTTTTATTTTTTTTTAAATAGTTAAATATAAAATTTTGACATAAATCTAATAGGGACGATAAAAAAATATAAAAAGAAGGTATTAGTACCAAATCTGAAGTAAAAGAAAGTAGAACTTGAAATATGATGGCATAGTTACCGCCTCACTAAAATAGCTGTAATTCCGTAAATAATTGGAATTTTTAAAATTCCTTTGAAGGATATATTCTTAAAGGTGTAAGTTTTGAAAATATGCAAAAGAATAAAATGGATCTTTTCAAAATTCAAGACTAGAATACCTCCTTAGCCCTTATGGTGGTGCAGTCGCCTATTTGCGAGCGAATTCCAGTGATTCAGAAAGAACACTTTTGCACGTTGGGCTCTGCGAGAGACAGAGACGGAGGGATTGTGAATGGAAGACAGAAACAGAGATAATATCTTGCGTACCTCGCACGATTGTATATATGGTTAACCGATCGACGAATAATGTGTGAATTATATGATGTGGAAAGCGGGTGGGGGGTTTTGTCAGGGCCATAACAAGGACATGGCAAAACGGGCAACCGTCACGGGCGTAACTGGACTTGTGGGGCGCAAAACGCAGAATATCCACCCGTTAGGAGAGTTGTACATTGTTTTTATTTTACTTGACCATTCTAATTTACATGAATCAACACTAATTGACTGTTTGTTGTCTAATCCCTCTTTTCTTCGTTAGCTCTTAAACATTGGGCCGACCCAGCCGGCATAAGCCCACAATAGAATAAACACAACAATATTTTCGACCGATTGTAAATTTTAAGCAACCCACCCGATCGGTCTTCTTCGGACAACTTCGTTTTGTAACGAGAGTTTGTTTCTGTAGACATCAGGTGTGGGGTCCGATCGCGAGGCGCTCATTCTTCATATCAGCGGTTCGAAAAGTGGACCGATTGGACATACCGACCAATGTTGCCACTCCGTCCTCTTTTTAGGGCTTTTTGCGGCATTTTCTATGGTCTGTACGATCACGGAAGCTCCCTCAGAGGCTAACTTACATAGGTGGTAAGAATGAGCATGTTCTTGCGGACATGGGCATTAGATTCAGGTTTTACACCTTGCTGTGCATTTTTATTGAGTGGGCTGGTATGCTCCCGAATAGCGGGACCAATAAACAGCTCGGGTCAGTTGAAGGTCCTTTGTCTCAGGTGAAAAGTGATGAACCCATGTTTAATCCTGAATTGATGCAAAAACGTTTTGTTCCATTGTGAGCAAATGCGACACCCATCTTGGGAACTGCTTTCTCATGTACAAATTTTCGGTAAATTTGCGATGTACAGCATTTTATTTACAGTCTAGGGTCATCCAATACCATTTTGTGGATTTTCTCCATCATTTTTTGGGGCGGTCACCTTTTTGTCGACCACTACGCTGTTATAGGGGGCGTTTGTTATATGTCTGGGTATTTTGTTTTCATGTGTTTGTATTTTGTGGAATGTGGTCAGAGATGAGATGCTATCGACAGTGTTTATTTATTTATGCACAAGCTTCATACACGCTGCGACGGTCCTGACAGATAAGTGGATTTGTACAATGATAAATGGCGGACAAGCAAATATGGCATCTAATATTTTGATGACTTTAAATTAGCTCACTGCTCAAAGGTCCTGTTCTAACAAACATGATTTGCTTGGAGCATGCGTGATACAATGTTGCATCATCAAGGGCAATGCAATATTCGCAGTGTAAATTTAATTAATTTCTGTCGTTAAAATTATAGTGAATCAATTTAAGTGTCGTTCATGCTCTTTGCCATTTAAAAAATATCAATTATTCAACCAAAACAAAATAAAGTCGATGACGACTTTATCATACACGACGACCGTTTAAAGACCGCGATAACCAAATGTAATGGGTCTGTTTGTTTTTTATTCATAAGAAATTTAATATTGGGCCTCAAATTAGTCATACGTAATGCGAATTGGTCGTCTGAACGAACATCAGCTATCTGGGTCTTAATTTGTATGAGATATTAAAAGGTCGATTCGCAGCAGTTCCATAGCAAGACGATTTTTTCGTATCTTAATGGGATTTTTCCTGCTGCAAAAATGTGTCAGGTAGTATTTTCGAACCGGTAAAACCGTAATTTTTACTGAACCGATATAAATGTTAGGCCTAAACAAAAAAATAACGATTCAAAGTCCTATTTTCGAATCTATATTTTTACAGGATAGTGCCCGTAACTGCAGTGTTATATCAACGCATTACATTCGGCTTGAATATCGCTTGTGCATTAAATAATTTGAATATTCATTGTGCACTCCAGTGCATATAAATGCCATCTTCATAAATATAAATGAGCAATGTGCAAAGAAGCAAAATCTGCAGCGTGCTAATAGAATCTCTAAATATTTCAACATGCATACGTTAAACGGACGGAAAAAATCTCAAGGATGTTAATAACGACAATATTGAATTTAAAGGCAATTGAATTGGATTCAGATCCCACTTTTCTAAATGCGACTTATTTATGTACTGAAGATCAGCGAATTGTGTCATTTTTAAATTGCGCGCCATTTCACCTTTATTGTCATTTATTAAAAACAATTTTGCCAATTAGCAATGTGGACATTTATTATAGGCGCCTATCATACATTGAATTGAGATAATTGTCTGTTGGAGAAGGACGCTTAATTACCACTATTGGATGCTGTATTTTGAAGCAGCAAGATTATCAAAGATGTCGCTGAATGAACTCTGTGTCGTAACTCTTCATTGCTTATAAAAATATTCTTAAAAAATCATACGTAACCAATTTCCAAATGTCATTGTTGTTATTATACTGGACGTCAATGATTAAAATCGAAGATACGATGGAGATTCAAATATGAGCAGGAATTTTGCTGCACAAATTTATTATATGTGTAAAAATGTCTGTCTGTATGGATGTATGTGTTGTATACGCTCCTATATTATTCATCAGATTGCGATGAAACTTTAAGAAGTTGTTGTGTGCACAGCACTGAAGGTTTTTGAATTGAAATAACCATTGTTTGTATGCGCTCAAGGAAGAGAGAGACAATCGATCTTCGGTGCAAGAGCTTGCTTTTGGATCTTAGCGCTTCAACCCGTGCTACACATGGCATTCCAAAACATGCCGAGTACTTACCAGTGATATATGAAAATACAAATGGAGTATCTTATTTCTTTTTGTATCATTTTGTTTAACAAATTCTTAAATTGCATCACATTGGTGCAACAATAGAAAGAAAGACTGTTAATTTTAATTGGCATATTTGGGATGTCCTTTCAAGTTCGATCACACTATTGAAAGTATCCAATAAACCAATCAAAAACGATTTTAGACACAATCGCCTCAGTGACCCATGGGGTCAGATCCCATGAAAAAATAACCAAATATCAAGCACTTTCAATATCAAAAATATTTACGTAAGCGTATTGAATAGATTTCAATTTTATTCAAACGATGATTGTAATGGCGAAAATTTATTAACAATATATAACATAAAATACTCGCTGTAATAAATGAGATAACGTTTATATTGCCCATAAACAAAACATTTATTGTAAATGTGAACTCTTCTCCGAGTATCTTTCAAAAATTAATTGCAAATTTGATAGTGTACTTGAAGTTAACGACCCCTCGAACAAAATTTATTAGTACATTGGAGATTGTCGATTAATTTAAACTCACAATAAATGACGTTTTTATAATTTTTGCTTTTTTTCAAAACGGCCATAATTGAATCATATTGAAGTGTCTGATGTCTATTTCCAGCAAGATGGTGCTACATGTCACACAAATCCTTCATTTGGTTGATCTTTTACATTTTTGACCGATCCAATGGAAAAAAAATCAGCACTTAAATGGGTTTAAAGGGATTTTCTTGTCGAAAATTCGATTTTGTTTTTTTTTTTATATTTACCATAAGTTTATAATTTTAAGAATATATCCTCCAAATCCAAAAGTTCAATTGTTTACGGAGTTATAGCTATTTTAGTTACACGATATCTTAGTCTGTCTTACCAGAATGAAATCATTAACCTGATAAATGGGCGGGGCGTATATATACTTCCATTGTAAGCTGCATTGAAATTGGTTAGGACGTATATATACGTCCTCGAAATATATGTTGATTCCTAAAGCAGGCGGGACTTTTTTTTGTTTGACGAATGTGTGAATTGTCGATACATGTTTTGACATGAATTTAAGATAGGTAGCAAATTAGTTGCATTTCGCTATTGTGTTGGGATGGACGTGTACTTGATAAGCGGTGACTAGTAGCATAAGGTAAGATTCAAAGGCAAACTTATAGTTTTAAAATGGAAGGACAAAAAAGACGTATTGATGCTCAGTTCAGACAACATAATAAAAATCTAACCTATGCCATAAAAAAACATGGATTACAGGTAAACCCTCAGACTTAGTTGAAAGGCATGTGCTTTTGTTTATTTTTTGTATTTGTATTTGTTAACTTCTTTGTGTGTTTATGTATCTAAATAAATAAAGAAATATTTGTTTCATTTGTTTTTTTATAAATTCTAAGCACTGGTAAAAAAAATATTAATATGAACTCACGCCAGGTGGGCGGGACGTATATATACGTCCTAACGAAAATGTGCGCGCCCACTGTATGTTGCATTATTGAAAAAAAAAACTCCCCCGCTCAACAAGTTAAACGCGTTTACCTCGAATCTACTTTTTTGAACACAGTTGACATGATATCGCAAGTTATAATCAACCGATTTACTCTAAATTTTGTGTGAACCTTTTCTATATAACCTTCTTTGTTTAATATGAAAAATAACTTGATTAAGAATTTTATTTATTTAAGAAAAGATAAAAATACAATTCAAAAATAGATAAATAAAAAACTAAAAAAATTAAATACATATTATTTTGAAAATATTCCCACGCTTTCGTATAACACTATCAATGTGACTGATAAATTTCTTTTCTGCTGAGACACTGACTAAAATTCGCAAAATTCCCGATTTCCCGACAAATTATTTATTTCCGTCGCTGAACATGAATACTTATACAATATAATACTTTGATGTGATTCGTAATTATATTACGGATTAATATAAAAATTCCGAAGCCCGTATCTATTATATTTCATATCGATATTCCCATTATTAGAGTCGAGGTGTAGTAAATACATCACCGGTAGGGAAAGGTTGATATAAAAATTTTAAAGCATATATGTATAGATAGATTAGACAGTTACTGCTCCTAGGCGTCGCCTAAGCTCGCCAATTAGTAGTTACGTCACTGTTTTCATATGTCCATTTTAATTTTTGGCGAAATTTTTCTCGAATGGAGCACTGTTTTTGAAAATAAAATTATTCAATGATATATTTCATAAAAAATTGCCATATACATATTGTTAAATAATTTACAATGTTTTTTTACATCTTGCTTTAACAATTTGTCCGCTATAATTGTTAAAAAATTGAGCGTTCTTATTGAAAGACCTTTGTAGATGCTTATCTTGCCTAAAATCCCTCTTCAAATAATTCAGTTCTACACTAATTATATTTGGATGACAAATAGGAAATCAACGCTGATTTCATTATTTCTCAATAAAAAATCCAATAGATATCGCCTGCATTCCGGATTAAAAAAATGCTTGAATATTTCTTATTAGCATTAACATAAATACACGATCACTTTCATTTATAAATTTTCATATGAAAGTAAAGACGTTAAGAATTGAATCACCTTCCTGGCACGTAGCACAAGCATTGTTGCACAAACGCAGTACAAACATTGCGCTGTTTATTTACTTGAGATTTTAAAAAATTCAACAGCGAAAGCTTACTTAAGCACCAAAGCACACGTACGTTGCCATCAGCTTGTTTATTGCGAATTTTTATATTCCTGTTTTACAATGGATATCGGCCTGCAGGAATTTCTAGTCGACACATTTCCTATTATTATATACATTCATATTTTCCTTGTGCTGGTAATTTGACGCGGCATTTTAAAGGCGAGCTGGTCTCGTTGCATCAGAGGCTAAAACTCAACGACTATTAAGCATGATCAAAAAACGTCTTAGAACGTTCAAGTTCATAAAATGCGAGCTGATAATCAAGTTTCAGTTATAAATCGTGTATGAACTTTAGTGGCATCGGGCGCTCCTCTTTCGTATGTATAGTACCTGATGCACGCGTTGTGCCAAACCAGTTCTGCTGAATGACAACCATATACCTGGTACTGAAGTCACGCCAATATCGCTGATGTGACTTCTTTACACGAAATATGATATCTATACTATAATACATGGAAAGACTCGTCAAGATCTTTGCCCTCGGAAACGGTAAATGCTAGATCGCATTACCGATTAAACCATTCGATGCACATTCATTCTTTTTTGGCCGGACTGGATATCTATTATGAGTGTGGCGACTGCGTTTGCTGGAAAATTCATGACTAATAAAATGTCAAAGGATTTAGCAAATAGCAGAAAATGTTTTCTCAATTGGTTGCTGGTTCTTAAAAAGAGTTTAAACCAGTTTCGTATTGTACCTTCCATATATTAAACAGGGTTCGCCATACCAAACGTTAACAATTTGAAACGCCATTGCTTTAGCAATGTTCAATAATTCAATAAGGAATTTGTGAACAACATTAAGAAATGTTTGCATTAGTTAAAATCCTAGCTTATATTTCAATATACATAGTTTTTGGCGCGATTATAATGTTAAACTTATAGATATAATCACATTCTCGTTGAAGCCTCAGTCTTCAGACTGATCATACAAGGTTTATCCAGAAAGTAAGGTTACAACATTAATGTAGGATCGAATGTAGGACCATGGAGCACATAACTTCTCGCAACCAAAATTTTCCAATATAACATTAATAATGAGACTTTCATAAATGTCAGGAAATTTTTCGTGAAGATCGTCAAGCGTTACACATAGGGAATCCAATCCCCGGATCCCGGATCAGTTTTAAGTGCTCATGAATCCCGGAATTAGTAAACCTAATCCCCAAAAATTCGTGATTAAAATTTTTATCTAACAGAAATCGTACACCTCACCAGCACGATGAAGGCTACTAAATCGAGACATTCCCGCCGAAATCTGGACGCTTGGAAACAGTGGCATAACTACTCATTGGCGAGCTTGGGCGACGCTTAGGGGCAGTAACTGTCTAATCTATGTATACATATATTCAATACATATCAAATTGTTATATTAACCTTTCCCTACCGGTGATGTATTCACTACACCTCGACTCTAATAATGGGAATATCGATATGAAATATAATAGATACGGGGCTCAGAATTTTTGTGTTCCTTCGTAATATTATCGCGAATCACATCAAAATATTATAGTATATAAGTATTCATCTGCAACAACGAAAATAAATAGTTTGTCGGGAAATCGGGAATTTCGCGAGTTTTAGTCCGTGTCTTAGCAGATAAGAATTTTATCAGTCACATTGATGGTGTTATACGAAAACAGGGGCTTAATTTTACTTCGGGCATATTTTCAAAATAATATTTGAATTTTTTAGCATTTTATTTATCTATTTTTGAATTGTATTTTTATCTTTGCTTAAATAAATAAAATTCTTAATCAAGTTATTTTTCATATTAAACAAATGGACTCGTTAGTAATTTTTGATCAAATTTATCAATGTAATTTCTTAAGCTATTGAAAATCCCGGGACTGATCCCGGGACGGTTTAATGCAATACCGAAATCCCGAGATCGAAATTCTGGCTCGGGATTGGATTCCCTAGTCACACAACTCTCATTTCGCACTTGTTCTTCAATTTTTTGCAAAAGTTCGTCAGAAATGACCGATGGTCTCCCACTCATTGCCTCATCATGGCCGTCTCTGAACAACCCACTTCGGCGGATATTAGCGGCGGTATTGTTTTGCAAAGTCCAAAAATAGAATGACCGCGCGTATCTCGCATGGATAGATGACGAGAACGCGCGACGACCTCTCCATTGGAAGAATTTACTGTGACTGAACAAAATGGCCGACAAATACACGGAACCAAACAAATTAACCGTTAGAATCTCCCTTACATGCCAGGTGCGCCAACTTTAAAACAAGCAAAAAATCCCCCAGCATCTGAATCCCTTGTAATCTTACTTTCTGGATGTTGAAAGTTATTTTTTAAAATTCATTCAGTTGATAGATAAAATTTATATTTAAACAAGCATTGCAATTGTAATTGATGCATACTACTGAATTGTAAGCATATCTTATCATTCAATAAATCAATAATCAAGCGTTGATGTAATACTTTTAGACTTTAATGTTAGGTTTGGGCTTAAATCCAGATTATATAAAATATTTCAACATATCAATAAACATGTAATACCGGAAATGTAATATTGTCGATTGATCGAAAATTTCTGATAAAGTAAATTAATCTTGTGTGTAATATATAATAAAATAAGCTTGATGCTATGTATGCGTTCGCGCATAACGTGTTTATATTATATGCTATGGACATACAGTAGACTCTCGATGTCACCCACATGTCGCCCATAACGTCTCTGTCTCTCTCCGAGCTCAACGTACAAGAGTGCTCTTTCTGAATCATTGAAATTCGCTCGCAAATACGCGATCATCCTACCATACAGTTTAGTTTTAGTAATCAAGCTCTTATTACCCCGGGTCCATTTTTACAATCTTACTCTCGTTGTGATTTCTGCCTCGTATAATAAGATTTCTTTAACTCTTGCCCAGTTGTGTAGAAAAAACCAAGGTACATAATTAAAACATGAGAATCGTCTATCGCTTTTATGAGATTTATGAGATTCAAAGATATCCGATATAACAAAATGAACGACTTCACAAGAGTGTGTTTGCTATCGGATCGCGTAGATCTTAAAATGAAGGATCTTCATCTTGACAAATATCTATATTTTACGCAGAGGGAGATCCCAACTATGATATTACAGGCGATGCCGGCGGGAAGAACTCGCCTTCTCGTGATCAAGACTGTCGCTTGGCTCTGTTTTCTTTCTTTGAATCGCATCATATTGTGTTGCAATTACATCAATAAAATTCTAAAACCGGCAAATCCTCAAAGTCTTGTTCTTTTGCCGTTTTATACATACATACATCAAAGCTGCTATTTTATTGTACATCTCCAGAAATTGACATCATAAACATTCTGAGTTTATTTTTGGATACGTTGAAATTATTCCCGGAGATGTTGTTTACGATGCTTTGGAGTTTGAAAATACAAATTGCTTATCATCGACTTGAACAGTCCTTTTATAATATGGAAGAAAAGCTGAGACGGCGAAACGCCAATGAAATACATTCGAAATTACACATACCAAGTGATGAAATCTCATTTTTATAGTATCGTCGCATTAATTTCTGTGGACATCCTTGAAGACGTATCAAAACCTGATTGTAAAAATTAAACATGTCAATATTGCAGTTGAAGATTGCGACAATCAGAATAGTGATGGCGAAGACTCGATTGAAACGAGAGTAAAATTTTAATATTTCTCTGTCGCTTCTCAATTCTACAGCTGATGACTTAAGAATCGCTGATTAATTTTTGTGCATAAATTGTTCGGGCGTGATCAAAATTACAACTATCAAAGAGAAGACATTCTTTAAATTGTGACTACAATCGCTAGATGTTTCTAATGTGCGATGAGTAAATTAACAAATCGATAAACACATGCAAATCAAACACAACCAGGAATTTTGCTGTACAAAATTATATAAATAGTTCCCTTCGTTTATAAATTCTACTCTGGGGAAATCTGGTCCTTCGTTTACAACAGTAATATATTGAGAGGCAGAATTTAAACAAGGCCGTACAAGCTGTCAAGAGGAACACCGCAGTGGTCGATTAAACGAGTCCAAAATCCACAAAATGATGTTGGATGACCGTCGACTGAAAGTATACGAACCAGCAGATTTGAAGTAAAAGTGCTGTACATCGTATATTGACTGAAAATTTGGACATGAGAAAGCTGCGCGCAAGACGGGTGCTGCGTTTGCTTGGGTCTATGGGTCCATCACTTCACATTTGGGATATAAAGAGGGATTCAAATCCATTTATTTCATTGGATAAGAAGCGTCTTGATCCCGTCGCTGAAGAAAGAAGACAGCTGCTTTGAGAACCAACTGCGCACGTATTGTTCCACCGCAGCGTTGTCTTGAAATCGTTGCCTTCCTTATGCCTGTATAAACATATAGTGTTGATATGGCGCAATGTCTGAACTATAAGTTGGTGTACCTAGTACAATTGGGCGAGTTTATTACAAGTTATAGTTCCTGTACGCTTTCCGGGTTCCGGGAAAAATTCCGGGTTAGATTTGAATCACCTTCATAAGTATATAAATCTAAAACAAATGGAATGATAATCGATCGATTTCGAAACTTGCAACACAACACAGTGTTGAATAGCATAGAAGTGGTCACAATTACATGGGTTCAATCGTTGACAACAGCAGTGGGAGCAAGCTGGGATATTACTTGGAGAATTGCTATAGTGAAAACGATGATGTCACACCCGACAATGATTTGGAAAGACAAGACCATCAGAATTGCAATAAAAATAAATAATTTGTTTAGGTTTTCCTGAACCGAGAAGTGTTCAAACACACTCATCGTTGATGCTTTAAGAGTCAAGAGCAGACACCCAAGAATATTAGCAATGTAAAGAGACGAAGAAAACTTGTGACAGATTTATGATTAAATTGGCAAAGCGCGACAGACTTACATATTTATTCTGGAGCAAACCCAAATAAAATTATGATTATGGCTTATTAAGCAAAAAACCGATTTTTCACAATCATCATTTTGCGCGATATAGCATGAAATTCGCGTAAAAATAATAGAACCGGATTTTAAAAAAAATAGCATCTTTTTTTGAGAAGTTATTATAAGATCATCTTCATCGAATGGAAAAATCTAGAGACTAAGTTTTGCATACATTTAAGCGAATACAACCTTTTTCCCGAAGTGTTTGATCGATGAAAGAAGATTATAGCAAATGCTTATTTTTAAAATAGATCATTTTATATACATCTTTTTGTAATATTTCATTTTTCTGCTTATCTGCCTAAAAAAAATGATTACTATTCGATTTGCCTACTGTATTAAAAAATATCGAATTACTTGTTTAGGTCGACCTATTATATTCCATCAATGCCTTTTTTTAAGCGCACGCTACACAAATAGAAGACTTCTCTTCTTTCGCATATTTTTCCTTATTAAAACACTTTATAGTCCGGATATTCGGCGCTGGACTTCGCCATAGTCTGGACGATTTCACAAGAAATTCAAGAAACTCTGTTTCTTTTGTAAAATTGATATAGTTCTTAAACTCACATCTATTTTATACGATTAAAATATTGATCCATGTGTGTACTATCATTTCTAGTAAAAAATTTAATTCTATATCAAGTACGTGCAATATTTTTTCAAGCCGAAGTTGCATCATTGTCATCACGCCTTAAAGCGGGTACGGACTATAAAGCGTTAACATGGAAGCAAATTCTATATTTTAAATTGCTTTAAAATGTTTAAGCATTTAAATTATGAGGTTTATTTGTTACTCAGTTTCATGATAAATGAGTCAAAGTGCACATTTTGAATTGCATATTCTTTTCAACAAGAAGGCAAGCAACATTCAATTGAATTTTTGCAACGAATTTTAAAATTAACGGCAGCATTTATGACTAATTGTGTATTGTTCATTAATGTTAAGACCAACAATGGTCCGCGATTTGACCCTTGGGTTATTTCCAAATGTATTTAGATGCCTTTTGATAATAATTTAATACAATGTCGTTAATTATTTAGATAATATCTGAAAAAATATTTGATAAGCAAGTCTGGGAACTTGGTGTTGATAATTTTATAATGAATACGACGGGGTAGTTCCAGAAGTACCCGATCTGAAGTATAGATGGCGCTTGTTGTTGACATGAGAAAGCTGTGCGCAAGAGGGGTGCCGCGTTTGCTCGCTATGGAACAAAAACAATTTCGTTTCAATCGAATGCTTGACGATGTTCCACAGCAATAAATGCCAAGATTTTGCGTCGATTTATAACCATAGATGAAACATGGCTCAATCACTTTATACCTGAGATAAAGGAACAGTCAAAACAATGGATTGAAAGGGAAGAATTGGCACAAAAGAAAACAAAGACAGTTCGAAAATAAATTAGTTTATTTTTCTTAGCTTGAAAAAATGGCTCGGTGGTAAAAGATGAAGAGGTGGAGTCTTATTTTAAAAATATTTTCTTTTTCTTTATTAGGTCGGGTACTTATGGGACTATCCTAGTACATCTGTGATCGACTTTATTAAACGCTTTTTCAAAGTCGTCGTAGATCCCATCCCATGTTATATCCGACCTCATTTGTGTAAACTAAATTGTTTCAAATTATATTAATTATGATTTAAAAATAAAAATATTTTATATTGCTATCTAAATTGAAGCAACTGTGGTCTAGTTTTGTCTTATCTAATACATTTAGTGTTCATCGCCAGGGATTTTACACTCGTTTTTATTGCATTTATTTATGAAAAAAATATATTCAATAGTATATAGAACCTTTTTTTATTTAGAAATAATTAAATTGATAAAAAAAGCATTTTAAAAGATCGGAGCTATTGAATGTGTATTGGTGTCCGATTGGAAGCGAAGAGTTGAAGTTCAGCGTGCGCTATTGTAATTTATATGCATGTGTCGTAACGCCCGAAGTTCTCGAAGGTCCAGAGTCTACTGAAGAACGCTCCATTGTTGAGTCACCAATTTGAAAGACGATGTTGCCGTATGAAGCGAGTGCAAGTGCACTCGAGACTGTGTCCTGCTCCAGGAGGCAACGCCGCGCGAATCCTGTTTGACCGCTCAACACCAATCAACCTGCCGATAAACCCTTCCATGCCAACTCTCATTCATGCCATCGTAATAACAGGACCCCAACTATTTTGCAATCTCTACGAATTAAGCCAATCAATGTCACATCTTGGACGGAATATTAAAGCGATGCATGACGAAACGCTCTTGCTGATTCAGCATTTAGGATCGAACAAAAATGCACAAGTCATTTGTCAAAACAAAGAATATTCATGTTGAAAGTCAACGCATTTGCAAAATCATGCATACAATACGCACAGAATGCTATCTTGGGCTGTCTTTCAACCAACATTTAACAAACGTTAACGATCGCTACTTGATTTGGAGATCTACTGTCAATTGTTCAATGTTCAATTTACCCCTAGTTCACTAATCATATTTTCGAGCTACACTATCATTATATATATTAGTCTCACAGACTAACAAAATAAAACTTAATACAGCCTGGAAAGTATATTTTCCAGAAATAGCCTTGGCACAGGAATGATATGAGAATTTCGTCATCCTTTGCTTTTGATAGGGATAAAATGCGCAATGAATCGCTCATGCAACCATAGCTTAGTAACAGCATCAGCCAATATTTGAACAAATCCTCTACCGAAGCGCTCTTTCGATGAGTCAGTGGTCCGAAATTCGGACCGGTTAGACACTCCTTTCAATTTCAGAGTTTTTTGAAGGAGCTTGGAGAAAAATGTATCCTCGGGACGTTCTAAGACAATATTCATTTAAAACATGAGATCTTTCATACCCAGTTTGAATAACCAGCGGGCAACTCAGATGAACGAATCGAAAGACAAGTCCTCCATACGGAATTTAGTTTCTTAGACTTAAAATAATATTACCAGATCGATATCGCTTTAAGCCGAAAATTAATGTTTAATTTATGCTCCGACATCATTATTCTCGAGTCCTTGTGGCCTATCAGAAAAAGCAAAGTAAACGGTAATATTTTATGCAATTCGTTGCATAATCAAGACCACTTTTTTATCAGATCACTTCCTTCTTCGACAAGTTAAAAAAACAATTTAATGAAATGAATACGGGAGCGTTGGCAAGCCCTGCCCGCGATGTACAATACGGCAGTGATACTCAATTGCTTATTTTGCAATTTAATTATTTCTCTGCTATTGAATTAATCAATTGCGTTGCATAAATCATTTTTTTACGCGCATTGTTGCGGGCATTTGTGTGCATTTGCTAATGTTATTGAATAATAAGGCAACATTTCGAATTGAGCGTTTATTTATTATTGAAACTGAAATATGAAAAACACAGCTTCGAGAGCACCAATCAATCCGCGTTGCGCAACCTTAATTATGTACGAATTGATTAAAGACAAATGCGGAATTAAATAATTAGGGTAACCATACGCTCCAAGTCAGAATGCGCAGTGTCTATGAATTGTGTTAATTAAAATCTTGCTCATTAATCAAATAATTGAGTTATTTATCACATTCGAATGTATTGGAAATTCTGTATAAATTTTAATTTAAGTTTTGTTCGCATTTATGTAAAACATTTTTTTTGTAAATCGGCTCAGTTTCCAAATGAATTATTTCTGAGTGCGATTAAAATATCGATGTCGAAATTGCATATCTTGAATTTCGATCAAAGATACTTTGACATTCACCAATTGCTTCATTACATTTTCTGTCCGTTCTTTTAGCATCCCTTCTTGAATACGTGATTTGTTTTTAGCAATCTGTTCTTGGGTGGGATGAGGCTATTCTTTTCTGCAACGGGCAGATAAAATCGCAGACTTAATCTTTTCAGTGCCACCTTGCCCAGGATTACTGTCGCCATACCTGCCTAGAAATACACTATCTATTGTTTATAAATCTATGTATTGTGCTTCTCTACAAAAATAAAAATAAAACGGTAGCTGCTTCTTTTAATAACAACGACACAGAGACGCCTATTGTTGATACAGATTGGTCGTATCATTAAGCGAAATTCTTCAATGAAACTCGTCGCCATTGTAGGATTATCAAAGAATCTATATGGATTACAGAATCATCATCATATCTTTTATATCTATTCATAATAATGGAGGCAACATCTCGAAGAATACCATATCCATAGAGATAATGGGTTGTTTCTAAAAAACTAAACAATATTCATCTGATAGCAATACCAAATTTATTTTGATGATTATGTTGATTTAATTGGAAAATAATGTTTAGAGTACACGAAGTTGAATCTCAACTTTTATTGCTAGGGCAATACTGATATAACAGTATAAACTTAAATAACTCATTAAAAAATATAACAAAATTGTTGTTTATAAATTAAATAGATAATCTACTGTCAGCAAGAATAGACGATAATATGTCCCTAATCCAGGCTAAGCCCCAGGAAAAATTATTTTGTGAGCTGGGGGGCACTTGTTTAATTTAAACTACTTAAAACAAAGAAGGACTGCAGTAAATTATTTGGCTGTGCGCATATGCGTCCATAGAGAATGAGAAGGTGCGATTTCCGCGTCTGAACAACGTGGCCCCCAGCTACAATGTAAATCAAACAGCTCAGCAATCCGTTCATGTTGAAATACATTAAATTTATCATTCATATTACTCTAAAATTCTAGACATTTTCTAAATTAAATAAATTGTAAATGTTTAACCCCTGTGCAGAGGAAGCAGAAATTAACGTATCATTAATACCTGGAACAAAAACCAAAATCGAACCGATATAAATCTTTGGAACGTAACCGAAACCAAAACGATATGAAAAAGTCGATGTTTATGACGAACATTTCAGTGCAGATTTCAAATCGTTTCGTTCAAGAGGGCGAAATCTCTTGGACGGTTCTTATTTATAACTTAAAATCTGAGTCGAGGTGTAGTAAATACATCACCGGTAGGGAAAGGTTAATATAACAATTCGAAAAACATATATGTACTGTATATATGTATACATAGATTAGACAGTTACTGCTCCTATGCGTCGTCTAAGCTCGCCCATTAGTAGTTACACCACTGTTTCCAAGCGTTCAGATTTCGGCGAGAATGTCTCGATTTAGTAGCTGGGACTCTGAATCCCGGGTTTGGATTCCCTAGTCAAAACTGAAGATTTTATTTGGAATAAAGCCCTGTTTAAAATTGAACTAACAATACATATATTGAAAACATTTTAATCTCTTTAAAATAACTGATTTTCGATTAGTTTTATGTAGGATTTTATCTTAATTTTTAAAGATTCTATCAGGAAGATAAAATATATCGTTATTACATAAGTCGTGGTAGATTTGTAGCTGTTGTTGTAGTCCTTGTTGATATAAAATGTACTTTTCTCTCATGAGATATTTTATCAAAGCAAACGTGATGGCTTGCAATCAATTTGTATGCGCTAGTTTGTACGGCATCCAATCAACGATCGTGTTTATCTGCAATGGCGCTAATAAATTCCTCCATGCTTAATCTGTCTCATAGTGTCAGATAGTACAATAATTTAAAATCTCATTAATATTTAGTTATTTATTAAGTTATTTCTATTGGAGACTCTTTATGCGGTTCCCAAGAAAGATGATTATTGTGATATTTCAGCAGCTAGCTGCGTTACCTTGGACCACTTGATCCGTTTGCTGGTCTCACAATATGCTGCTGGATTTCGCAAACATTAGCAACACTCCGGAAGGCATCGACGTCCTCTGCATCCATTTTTTAAAATATCCATTCCATCGTCTAATCTACATCCTTTCTTGACACATCCATTTCTAATCATGGCGCTGATAGCCTCTGTTTATAAAAGTTTCTTCGTGTTTTTGGAGCGAATTCTCTTCTTTTAGTTCATTGTTTTGACAATTCCCTTGTCTTAGGTGTAAAGTGATGGACTCATGTTCTGAAATATCTACCATGTCTGCTAGCTGCGATGTTCGTCTTGGTTGCTCGTACAACTTCGTTTAAACTCTGCTACCTAATATTTTACTGTTATAAACGAAGGAGAAGACTCGAGATTTGATATTGGTTGAACTGAGACTTTCCAAATAATAGTATTGTACCACATAATGATCAATTGTTTCCATGTTGACAAATTCACTGAGAACGCTCTACGAACTGCCTTCGTATCACTATCTGATATTGAATGGTACTCGATGGTCGTTGGGAGTTCTTCGAGGATTCGCATTAAAAAGCAAACAAAAAGTACTCATATTTCGAGCACCTGGATATGTTCCATTGTTAATTCCACTTCCTAAATATCTGTCATTCACTTGGCTCTTGAAAATGCGTACTCTGTTCACTATTGCGTACATATCTTTTCTGTACAGCGAAAACTTGTTTACTAGGCGAAACAGGATACACTGCCATGTTGATAATACAATATCGTATTTTTCTCGTCTACAAAATAGTGTTTCCTCAGTGTGCGTATTATCTCATTATTTTTTATATTCATCAAAAACATGCATAAAGCTATAAATATTTATCTCGAACGTGACCACAAATTAAAACTATACACAATATGGTGCAACTTTTCAAATGAAATAGTAGATAAATTCACCCTACGATAATACACACCGTACCACAAACCACTAAAAAACGATTTAAATGAGATATATACAAATATTTTTAAATTGTTTATTGATGCTGTACCAATGACACAGCATGTGTGTCCATAGCCTTGCTGTAAAATTGGATCAATCATTTAATTTCTGAATGCGGTTTGAGTGTTAATAAGATATATTGTCCATAAAGCAATCACCTCATATTGTTACGATTAATAAATCATTTTCAACGTATTTAAATACCATATTAATTGCACGATAATCCAGTTATGGACACTAAATATCCCCCGGATCCAATTAGTAATGCTCACATACTATGTATATATAAAACGAGTTATCAAATGGCAATTAATTAAAACAAACATTTATACGGCGGTACTTAAAATATTCATAAATTTAAATATGCGATGGCGATTCAAATATAACCCGGAATTTTAGTTTACATTCGTTAGAAAAAAAATCCATCGAATAGGAAGCTTTTTGATCCCGTCGCTGAAGAAAAAAGGCGAGAAGTAGCGTCCTGTGTTGCGCAACACGTAATTATTCGTTTTCTAATAAACGAAAATGATATTTTGGGAATTGAAAGGTATTTTATTGTTTGATTTTCTACATTACAAATAGACGGTGAATGCCTGGTGACGCTGAGGCTGCTTATCGTAACAAAATACTTCTGGATTTCAAAGGACAAAGACCATCCCGGGATCAGTTTCGGGATCCCAGGACCGGGATATTCAATAGCTTAAAAAATTACATTGATAAATTTGATCAAAAATTACTAATAAGTCCATTTGTTTAATATAAAAAATAATTTGAAAGCAAAAGAATTTTATTTATTTAAGAAAAGATACAATTCAAAAATAGATAAATAAAACACTAAAAATTTCTAATATTATTTTGAAAATATGCCCAAAGTAAAATTAAGCCCCCGTTTTCGTATAACACCATCAATTTGACTAAAAAAATTCATTTCTGCTGAGACACGGACTAAAACTCGGACAAAATTCCCGATAAATTATTTATTTCCTTCGTTGCAGATGAATATTTAAATACTATAATACTTTGATGTGATTCGTAATTATATTACGGAAGAATACACAAAATTTGAAGCCCGTATCTATTATATTTCATATCGATATTCCCATTATAAGAGTCGAGGTGTAATAAATACATCACCGGTGGGGACAGGCTAATATAAAAATTTTAAAACAACATATGTACTGTATAGACATAGATTAGACAATTACTGCCCCTAGGCGTCGCCTAAGCTCACCAATTAGTAGTTACGCCACTGTTTCCAAGCGTTCGTATTTCGGCAGAAATATCTCGATTTAATAGCCTTCATCGTGTCGGTGATGTGTACGATTTCTGTTAGATAAAAATTTCAATCCCAAATTTTTCGGGATTACGTTTACTAATCCCGGGATTCATGAACTTCTAAATTGTCTGAGATATCCGGAATCCCGGGATTCCCTAGTAAATTTTCCTTTCCTTCTCGCTGTTTTCATTCCGTTGTGAGCAAACGCGGTACCCATATTGCGTACAGCTTTCTCATACCCAAATTTTCAGTCAATATGCGGTTGAATCTTATCCTAAAATCTCAAGACTCAAATCATGACCTGACTGATTCTCTTTTTCGTCTGTCCATTCACTGATCTGAATGATTAATCGACAAATTTCAAGCGCTACAAAAGTGTTTTTGTAAACATATTAATATGTTACAAATTGACATTTAATCATAAATGAGTGCCCTGTTATCAGCAGTTTGACCTGTTATAATGAATTGAATTTTGTGGAAATTGATTTAGCTGCCTATTTAGAGTAGTGATAGTGATATTTCAACATTAAAATTTTAAGGCTATATCCTAAATCAAGAAGAATTTTCCTTGTGCTGGTATTACAAACGTTTCATTGTTGATTAAAAAAAATCAAAATTATGGACAGTAATGAATTGATGAAAAAACTATTTAGTTGGAAGGTCATTAGCCAGTTGACACAAGTAACCTTTTAAGTATGATGTACGACGAAGCACGTTTTCCATGGCTTAAATTAATAATAAAAACATATAAAGATCTGTGAACTGCCATTGTTGTGGTATAATTTGAAAGGAAAATGCTGTACGTATAAGGCTCGAAACCACAGCTACAAAGTGCTAATACGAAAGACAAGTTTCCAATGCAATTCTTCATAACCGAATAGAAGCGATTTCAAAGAAGTATATAGTAATTTGATTATAACTGGAGCCATTTAGCAGTCGTTCTCATCACGATTATTACAAGCAATATCGAAACCAGTCGCAAGGCAAGCAGTATTCAAATCGCAATTATCTTGTTATTTTGAATATTAATTATCTGATAAACAATAACACTTCTCAAGGCGTTCTGCTGCACAAACCGGTCGTTTGCTTGACATTCACCATCGCATTTTCTTCATCGCAGCTTTGGAAAATTATGACGTCGAAGCAAAATTTTCGTTTTGCATTGTAATGCTCCAAAATAAAAGCACTAGACCATAACTCGTTTGTAGACCAAACCACCTGCGTGACATTTTTTAGCTCTGAAGCAGCTTTCATCCACAGCTATCGTCTCCAAGCTCCCGAGCTTTGACATTAGGATGCATCAAAGCTCCACATGAAATTACTGCGATCGAAGTTTGAACATCATCGATAAATTAGACGACGTTATAATGCAAGGAATGACATGGCACTCTTCTGGAATTTTAAGTTCTTCGAGGTCGAAATTTACACGATTCGAATAACACTGAATGCTTCATCGATTGTATCTGCTTGAAATTAAGCGCTGCAGAATTTAAATGCAATGGAAATTCGAGGGCAGGGTTACTGTGTACGTTTTTTTTTTTGGCACTTGATCCTTTGATTAGTAACCGCGCGTATATGTGTTCGAACATATTGAGTGCGGATATTAGTGAATCAGAGACAGAGACTGAGAGAGTGTCTTCCGTCGCATGATACACTCGAACGGACTCGATAATGAATACCCCCCCGCATAAAACGTGTTAAAATCTATTCAAGGGTAATTTTGACTTTTTGATAAATATTAAGTACAATAAACATTTGTATCAATATCTTCTTAAGGTGATATTTCGTTATCGTTCAGATTATTTCGACATAGGATTGACGTTTACTCGATATTCAACTATTGTGACATGCACATATTTCATAACGCATAATGGATTAAATAATATTGAACATCAACGCTATTGCTCTATTTGACCGATAACATAATTGAATCGTACCCGAATGTAATTTTATCTTTTTTTTAATAATGAGCCACAAAAACTACAAAGTTTGTCCAGAGCGAAGTTGGAAGACAAAAAATAAATTGTGGACAAACGAGTTCTAAGAAGGAAGTGAATCGATAAAAGATTTATCACACTCCGGAAGATAAAGTGTTTTGAAAGTCCAAAACAAACATCACCCTCGAGAATCGATTATGCAAAATGAGAAGAACAAAATCACGACCAGAATTTGCTCGCTCATAAAATCATTCATAAAATTTTATTGCACAGGAAAACTATTTAATGTTTGGCAGTTTCAATGGATTCCGAAAAATACGGTTTTGAATGACATCGAATAAAAATGGTTTTGATTATGCCAATTCTATAATTAAACATGATTCGAATCGTTGGAAGCAAATACGCGGGAAAATGATAAAGTATATCGCTGTATTTTGTGGGAATAACGGAATATTTCAATGATAACGATGGAATAGAAACTGCCATATGTAACAATAATGGTACGAGGGGTATTCAAATATAAATTTACTATACAAATTCATTAGTAATCCCCTTCAAATCAACCCTTCTACAGCGACGAGATTTTATAATATATACATAGTTGTCTAATCCCTCTTTTCTTCGTTTTCATTA
This sequence comes from Stenopsyche tienmushanensis, assembly GCA_008973525.1. NCBI lineage: Eukaryota > Metazoa > Arthropoda > Insecta > Trichoptera > Stenopsychidae > Stenopsyche > Stenopsyche tienmushanensis. Next base: position 80,040 of record WACJ01000533.1, on the reverse strand, counting down.
TGTTCAGGTATGGCATCCGATCGCAAGACGCTTATTCATTACATCAGTGGTCCGAAAAACGGACGGATTGAGCATACTATTTTATGATCACTCCGTCCTCTTTTAGGGCCTTTTGCGGCATTTTCTATGATCTGTACGATCAAGGAAGCCACGTAGTGTCTAGACACTTTCTATCTTAGTATTTTTTACACGTTAGGTCGGTTACTTTTGGGACTATCTTTGTGTATTATTTTAAAACCTACATTATAATAGTATTTAATATATTTCATACCCTTGCTACGGCTCTGTATAACAGTAAAATATAGGGTGACAAAGCACAAAAGCAAAATCACTGTGCATCGCATAATGACTGAAAAATTGTATATGATAAACCTGTGCGCAAGATGGGTGCCAGGTTTACTCACAATGGAACAAAAACAGCGGCGTGATGATGTTTCAATTTAGTGTTTGGCGATATTTCACAGTAATAAAACCGAATTTTTGCATTAAATCACAGCCATTGATAAAACACGTGTCCATCATTCCACAAATCCAGCTGTTTATTACTCCCGCTATGCGGGATCATGTCAGGCTAAAACTAGACAACTAAGATATATATCCACATATATATTGTAAATTAAAACTAGATAAAATAAATATATAGGTTTTATACATAATTGAGGGGTCCATATTTGTCACCGAAAATTCCGCAAAAAGCCCTAAAAGAGGACGGAGCGGTCGCAAGGTCTGTGTGTCTAACCGGTCCGCTTTTCGGACCGTTGATACGACGAATTAACGCCTTGCAATCGGACTCAATGCTCAAACATGTCCATAGAACACGGTCTGCGTCACAAGGTAGCCTAAGCATATCTTTTCGATGACTCTTGTGTTGAGATAGCCGATCAATATAGTAAAGATTTTCGAATAAAATATCCGTCATCTCACGATATCATAATTTTGCATTTGCACTTCGTCATTCGAATCTGTCATAATGATATCTCCATTAATCAATCCACAAATCACGTATTAATAACTTGATCGTTATCTGTTTACAGTTCTTTATTGTGTATTTATCATTAATACATCTTATCGTCGTCTAAAAATGATATCTACAATAAACAATTTGTCCTCAATAAACTCAAAATTAAATTATTACTCTTATATTATATTTATGCCAAGATAATTCTAAATTTTTAAAACAATATTTTGTAATCAATTTGTCAGCTTTTATTAGGGATACATAAGAATGTCTTGAGTGGATTAAGGCCCGATCCACACTATGATGCCGTTGACGGTTCGATCTTGCTCCGATCCCGGCCCGATCAAATATTCTTAGGCCCGATCCACACTATGGTGCCAGTAACGGTTCGATCTCGGTCCGATCAAATATTCTTACACGAGAAACAATGAGCATATTCACACTATCGTATCGTTCCAGAATGTGAATACGCTCATTGTTTCTCGTGTAAGAATATTTGATCGGACCGAGACCGGAGCGAGATCGAACCGTTACTGGCACCATAGTGTGAATCAGGCCTTACACTAGATATTTGACCGGAGCGAGACCGAGAGCGAGATCGAACCGTTAACGGCACCATCGTGTGGATCGGGCCTAAGAATATTTTATTACTTGAATGAAAATTTGTCTGCGAAAATACGTGGATATTAACCATCCATTAACATAACTATCCATTAACCATCATCAATGAGCCAAAATACATGACTTATTATTAATGACAGTATCATCTATTTTTTTGTTATAAAATTATAATAAGCCACTATTATAATAAGCAAAGGAATGTTACATCATGTCACCATTTTCCTGTTCAAATACCACCGATTCTATGCTGTAATTTTAATAATAACATAGTGGATCATCTTTAATACTTATTATAAAAATAATTAATTTTCTTGCGCATTTTATATCAAAATTTGATAGTTATTAGTTAAACAATAGTTCAAGGAATGTAGAGTAAATTTATCCAAAGTTAGCTTAGCCTTGATTGCAATATGGTCAACAGGAAGTTGTCATATTGATGAGATAAGAAAAAATGTAAAATTTCATCTAATTTCTTGATAGTCGCTTTCCGCTTTGTTCGCGTATCAAAAACTAAAGGATTTCATTCGGTAATGCGAAATTGTTTTCGAATTTATTGTTGTAAACAGCATTATAAAAAATGTGGTTAACCATATGGATCGACATCAAGTTGATGTCACGAACGCATTCGAATTAAAACGCAAAAGGAAACATGAGGTTACAAATAAGAGTCGCAAAACAATTTTCGAATGGAGAATTTATCAATATAAATTTTGATGACTGATAAGTTGTACATGGCTGATATTGTTAATCAATAGCAGTGCAGTAAATGCAGTTAATATAAGCAAAACAAAAATGAAACCACAATGTTGCTTATATCTGTTCGCTGATTTTTGTTGTGTGTTTACGCACGTAACACCAACGCTAAAGGACATCACAGACGACCTCCGTGTTCGTTGTTTACTCTCCTTGAATATATAGAACCGACATGGACCCTTTTTTTGTTTGCGGAGGGGGGGAAATCTTCAAAAGACACCGCCATTTTAGTAATAGTGTGGGATTTTGGGAAGGTAAGGATCTACATCAGGTGGTAAAATAGCTGACCGTGTTTTCTTCTGTTTCATTCTACCAGGTCTGCGATTAATCGTTGTCCAACGATTTTTATGGAGCTGTTCCATCGGGACTTCCGGGTAGGTGTTAGACTCCACGATGCCCCTGGGGTAATGGTGTGGAGTAGAAGTGCGCGAAAGTAGCCTCGTTGGTTTGCTCATCAATCGCAGCTGGGGTAGCCCAGTTAACATGAGTTGGGTACGGTCACCCTGTACTGGACACCCATAAAGGGGTGTGTGGAACAGCCAATTACAGAAGTTGGTGGAGACTGTGTCAAAGGCTCACCACCATCCTCAACAAGCTAGACATACAAGGGAGAACGGTTTTAGTAATTTAGGCTGTTCGATCGGCGACTCGTCTCCGTGGCTAGATACGAGTAGCATTGAGAGGAGGTAGCCTCTGTAGTCCGTCATCTGCTGCAGCACCTTTCAAACTGAGGTCCAACTGAGTCTGTGAAGCTGGACTACCCGCGCAAACCTCACCTCCTCTAGAGGGCGCGGAGCAAAAGGGGTGGGTACGTGGACGCTTTGCACGTAACGTTTCTCATGGGGCTAAAAGATCAGTGGAAGACACTCTCTGTGTAGCTTGTCCGGTGTAACAGACCATACAGCAGCATAGGAAATAGGGTCGATTTAAACGACCCTCCAATCCAGTCAGTCGCTGTCTATTATTGTTCCATCAGGACTGCTAGACTGCCATGGTGCTCTCTATGGTAGCCTTTTTTGTTATTTCTTTTTAGACCATCTTTATCTCATGGGCGAACTGGTCAATTGGCGGTATGTATGGCAATATGGCACCTGAATTTAGTATCCATGTCTTCCAGAACACGCTCATTCTTACCACCTATGTAAGTCAGCCTCTGAGGGAGCTTCCGTGATCGTACAGACCATAGAAAATGCCGCAAAACGCCCTAAAAGAGGAGAGAGTGATCACAAAGTTTGTGTGTCCAACCGGTCCGCCTTTCAGATCGTTGACACTTCAAATGAGTGCCTCGCGATCGGACGCCGTGCCCGAACAAGTTCACAGAACATGGTCTGCGTCATTTAGCGAAGCCCTAAACTGCCCGTGTTCTATGAAGAGCTGGGAAGTTTAGTAATTTGGAGCGACCCAGCGACATCTCAGACGGTGACTTTCCTTGAATCTCGACAATATGAAGTGTGTCTGATAATAAATCGGTGTCCATCAATCGATTATTTTGAAGAAACGTTTGATGGCGCCACCTTTGGAAACGTATCGTTTATTTATATAAAGAGTCTCTAATTTGAATAAACGTCTATTCATAAACATTAAATTATGAAAAGAGAAATCTCGAACGGAGAACTTGTTCAGATGATTAACATAAGAACCATATTTCGCTGTGTCACACAGTACCTTTTCATTAACAATTGAAAACATCTTGCGACACTCAATAATTAAATTTGCCGCTTCGAACACGTCTACTTTCGATTTCGACTCGTCGAATTTCTGCTCGAAAAACTGCCTAAAATTCGCTGCAATTCAATTTTTGCATCAATGTACTTTGATGGAGGCTGGTTTCGTCAAGTTTTTTCCAGAACCTATATCTGCTGTCGTAAATTTAATTCTCGACTCTAAATTGCGTGCATTTGTGAACGTCATTGAAAAAGTTATCTCGAGAACAACTTCAGAATCGTCATTAGCGGTTAATAGCTTCATTTGTATGAGGAATTGCCGCACATCAAGTTAATATATTTCGTAAATTCCTTATGAAGTTGTGCTTCCATTTCGCAATTTTGCCCGTGTTGAATGAGAAATTGGAAATAAATCCTGATTTAATGAGCATCGTATGTTCTTTTCGACTTGGTGAACAATGATGCTGAATGCATAATCAACAGCCATCTTTTATGGAGATAGAAAAAAATAATTTATGTTCTTAATTTGTGTTGATCTCCTTGAATTAACAGTTTAGTTAGATAAATAAAATTAATCGAGTCAAATGATTATCAATATCCAAGCTAACAAGCTTTCAACGCTGCGGACATTAATAAAAAATTTCGAAATCTGAATAATTGTGTATACTGGCATTTAATTAGAATCTACAAAGCTGCTTTTTGGTCTACAAGAAGATTATGTTAATTATTGTTAAATAAACGTCGTCTACTTTCGATACAAATTGGTTAGGGCTTCGATAGACGTGGCTAAAGTTGTAGTGCGGGAACGTGATTTCGAACTATTACAAACTTTCAAAGCATTGTAATATTAAGTACGTATAACATTTATTATAAATGTCAGCGATGACATCAACGCGATAGATCTTATTCGTATGGCACACATGAGGATTCTAATTTCTCGATGATTTTCATTTCTTGAGAAAACATTTTTTTGTTTGTCAAATCTCTCAAGAATTCTCGAGAAATTTGATAAAACAGAAATATGGTTAACATTTGAAATTTGATCCTAGCCCGTTGATAAGGAATCCCGTATATGCTACGAACAATATAGAAAGATCATTCTTGCACATTGATTGCAGAGATAGTTAATCGGAGACAAATTACTAAAGCTACTAAAGACACAGATTTGTATTGTTTATGTTTACACGAAGAAATGAACGAATATTGTGTGGTATTGATAGTGTTAAGGCTCATTTATTGATATACAAGATTGACTCATGCTGCGCGGTACGCAATGAAAAATGAATTTATATGGAAGATAAGTGGTGAACATACGAATATAGCATCTATTATGCTAAGGTAGACACATTGTTAAGTATACATTTGGCATAAATAAACTGATGATGATGATTTGAAGTCCCAATAAGTAGGCAAATGCTAGCTCAATCCTGTGTGTATACTTCTACTACTGTATCAAATTCAAGGATTATTTTTTCACATCGAATCAAGCAATTTGTTAGCAATTCCAGAAATGACTGCAAATGCCAACGAGGCATATTGTCATGCCTGTGATTGATTTATTCAGTATCGTTTATCTCAGACATGAGATGCTGTGTACGCCCTGAGCCACGCATGACCCTCGCGGGAATATCTGTTGAACGCAAGCGATTCAGTTAACTCTCTCTTAAAAATGATTTATTAAAGACGTTGCTCTTAATCATGGTTGTCATTAACATATTTGAAGTACAAATCCCCGAGATAACAGCGTCTAGAACCTATTAATGCATATTAATGACGATAGTAGGATTCGGGACGAAAGGCTGCGTTGGCACTCGGAGATAAATGAAGGTTAGGCGGGGACGAGAAGGGGTCGCTCTTCTAAAAAGATTAACATGCCGCGTGCCTTTGTGTGAAACAAAAGTGAAATCAAAAGCATGATGCTGCGAGATGCGGTGGAACCTGTTTTGTAACCTCCTCCTACCTTGCTCCCGGCTTTGCTGGCCCGACTCCATCTACTACCAAATCTGGCCTTTAACCACCATTTTCAATTTCATTTTCTTCTTTTCTTTCCGTATATGTGCGGGGAAGCACGATCAATTACTCAGCTGTGACTGCTACAACTGCTTCGACTCTGCGAGTCTCCACGAACTTACTCCTCATGCTCGACGAGATGCATCCTCTGCAAACAACAGATCAAAACCGACCACGCACAATATTTCACAAACTCCAAGAATATCTCAATATCAATAACAATACATTGCCAAAAATACGCGTAAGACACTCAAATTGCGAAAAAAATAAAAAGATAATACATTGGCAGTGACTCAATTTTGACATTTTAAACGAAAATGCACAAAAATAAGAATTTGCGGGGCTTGCATAAATGAATGTGGCTACAATATGATAAAGATGTCTTATAAATATAATATTTATATATAATGATTCACAATTATAATAAATATATATTTAAATGAATGTTTGTGGTTCGTTTGTCTCGTATACGTTCCTATACCATTCATCCGATTGGGGTGAAATTTTGGAATGTTGTTGTGCACATCTCCGTTAATGTTTTTGAATCACACTTTGTGTACGCTTTTGAGTCCTAGCATTTTAGCCAGCGCTACATTTAACTGCCTGAAGCAATAAGTCCCGCAACTGTGCTGTGGCATTGCAACGCATGTCGATAGTACTCGATAGTAGTTTATAAATATAATTATATTAGAACGTTGATGTCAATTTTTTTGAATTTCGTAAATTTCATACTTACTTTTTACAAAAATATTTTTTGTCAAACTCAATCGAATTACCTCAAATTGGCAATCATAACGCAAAAAACCAAATTAATCATACAAATTCGAAAACATCATCAGAAATGAAGCGAGTCGAGGGGGTCTTTATTCACCAGAAGACGCCATTGAACCGATAAAGGACTGACAAAAAAGGTAAAATGAAAATCGTCCGAATACTCGATACTATTTTTTTCCAAGTATTCAGGGTCCGCGTTCAGATCAGGTGCTATCAACTTCAATACATTATAGCTGTCAAACCGCTGATAGCAACGCTCTCATTTTGGTCGCATTTATTGGATTATTACGAGCGCTAGAGAGCAGGTCCGTAACAAAGGGGCGGCAAAGCAGGCGCTCGCCACGGGCGCAACTGGGCTTGGGGCGCAAAACGTACAATACCGACCCAGTCGAGAGTTGCACATGGTTTTTATTTTACTTGATCATTCTACTATACATAAATCAACACTGATTGACTCTGAACACTGTTTTAAAAAGCATTTTTGGTTATATTTGCTTGTTACGGCTCTGCTAGAGAGTATTCTATTGCAATCTTAATCCTTTGGCATCGGGTCGTCGCTTTTGCGAAAAATGCGGACCGTCGCTCAATTTTTTTGAGTTTCAAATTTTTGAATCTTGATTTGGAGCATTTGGAACAGCGAGTGGCTATGATAAAACGATGAGCTGTTCGAGTGTTGATTTGATGAGTCAATATAAGTTTTGAATTAACTTCTTCATTGTAGTTTTTTTGATATGATTTATGTCAATCTCCATGAATTAAGATGTCATTATGCTGTAGTTAAGATCCATATAATAGTACTCAACCATGCATGATGCTGTACTATGTAATATCATCTAATTAATTTCCCATTTTTTTTAGTCGTTAATGGTTTAATCTCATAAAAAAATGATAGAACTAACATCATGACGTATTGCTGCAAGATTTTATGCTAATATGTAATAGTTTAATTGCGGTTTTCATTGTTATATAATATGAACACATGTTTAGAAGAGTATTATAAATATTTGCGATTGAGTCGACTTTGAATTTGAATAAAATAAATTTATTTCGTATTGAAATGCACAATGAATCACAAAAACTACTTCTGCTTAAAATGTTGCTAAAACAATAGCATTTTCATTGTAGTTCTTCTTCGTGTATGTATTATTTAGGGATTCAAATTGGATTGAAACCGATAACCGGTAATAGATAGTACCAGGACCGATATACTGTCATTCCTTCTATAGCGTCCACTTGTTTTGCGGTAAAATACGTAAGGTCAATGCTCCCTCACGCGTGTTAGTCACTTACACTTGTTAACAAACTAAATATGTTTTGTATTGGTGCCTAACTTTCTACAACGTTTTGCTTCTATAGTATGATCCCTATCTCGACGCTATAGAAGGATTGACATTAAAATTGTTGTAAATGTTAGGAATGCAACCAAATGATATTATTTAAAGGACTTCCATGTTTGCTTAATTTCTAAGATTGTTATAGACAACGAGGAAAACGCCGATAAATAATTCGCTTGATTTATGACATTTTTTTTTCATACAAGTCGCTTGAATTATTCATGAAAATCAACATCATCGCAATTCTGGATAAGTCTTGAATGATTCACGCCCGTAGGAAACCTGTTTCGGTTTGCGCCGAAAAAATGCTTCGATTAACACTTCTTGCGCGACATCGAATAAACTAACGTCATAAACACTGGCTCATTATCGCGTCGATTCGCCCGCAAGAATTATGTGTATTTGGACAAATTTAAATTCAAGTCTTCGCAGCAGCTGGCTCGTATTTATTACGTTATGTGCCGTAAAATTAGTAAAGACCTGGCGCCAAACCCAAACGACTGTTTCTCGAGATGACTAAAAGGTCAAGGAGTGTCGTTTGACCTTATTCTGGCACTTTTACGCAGGAAATTTTGGACCTATGGATCAAAATTTGAATGATAAACTCCTTTTATTTTTTTAACTTCTTTTTTGTAGAACAAAGCGTTGATTGATCGAGCTCCTTGAAAGAGCAATAAATATAGTAGAGTGCCATGAATATTCATTTTGAAGCATAGACTGGTTTGCGTACGGAGCAGATGCTGTTCGGCTTGAGATGGTGGACCGCAGCATTAATAAATAATTGAATTATGGTAGTCCATTGAAGAAACCCTCCGTGACCAATCAGCTGGATGCTGGCTGCTGGCCACAGATCGCTCTCATTGTGCTCTATGTGTATCAGATTAGTAGGAGGAACGCACTGGAATTTTATGTCAGTGTAACGAGCGTACTATGTACCATAAAAAACACGAGAGCTGATGCTTGAAATTACCTAAAAGTGAGACTGTACTCAAGGTCACTATGAATTGAGGAAGGAACATCAGAACAGGTGATTAACTTAAGTATACGCTCGCCAAGTAGTATTTGACTCATCAGAATCATATGTTGTATCATAATAAAGATATCAATTTGAGCACACGAAAATTTGCATATTTTATAATTGCGATATTTAATATTCATCTTGAATAATTAATGCCTCAACTCTTAAGAAATGTTTTCATAACTATTCAGAATGATGATTTGCACACTTATCCACTCAAGCAAACATTTTTAGCAATTAACACAGCAAAATTTAATGACAACCTTTGTCTCAGCTGTGAAGTAGAAGAGAAAAACTCGATTGAAAGCATCCTCAAGACTAGGGAATCCGAGCCAAAATTTTGATCCTGGGATCAGTCCCGGAATACAGAAACCATGATTTTCAGTAGTTTAAGAAATTACATTGATAAATTTGATCAAATATTACTAATAAGTCCGTTTGTTTAATATAAAAAATAATTTGAAGGCGAGAGAATTTAATTTATTTAAGAAAAGACAAAAATATAATTTGCGAAATTCCTGATTTCCCGACAAATTATTTATTTCCGTCGCTGCAGATGAATATTTATACACTATTATACTTTGATGTGATTCGTAATTATATTACGGAGGAATACCAAAATTCTAAAACCCGTATCTATTATATTTCATATCGATATTCCCATTATTAGAGTCGATGTGTAGTAAATACATCATCGGTAGGGAACGGTTAATATAACAATTTAAAAAACATATATGTATACATAGATTAGACAGTTACTGTCCCTAGACGTCGCCTAAGCTCGCTAACTAGTAGTTACGCCACTGTTTCCAAGTGTCCAAATTATAAATTCCAAGCGTAAAAATTTCAATTCCGAATTTTTCGAGATTATGTTTACTAATCTCGGGATTCATGATCACCTAAAACTGTCCGGGATTCCGGGATCCCGGGATTGGATTCCCTACTTATGATGCTCGCTTTTTGTTCCATTGTGAGCAATCGCGGCACCCTTGACCCCACGAACATTGCAGTGGCGAACCGAATGATATGACCACGTCAGAAATGCTGAAGAAAATCCACATAATGGTATTTGATGACCGTCGACCGAAAGTGTGTGAGCTAGCAGACATGATAGGCATCAAAAAGCACTGTACGGCTGAAAATTTGTACATGATAAAGCTGTGCGCAAGATGGGTGCCGCGTTTGTTCACATGCGAACAGAAACAGCATCATTAGGATATTTCAATCGAGTATTTGGCGATGTTTCAAAGGAATAAAGCCGAGTTTTTGCTTCAATTCATAACCATGGACGAAACATGGGTCCATCATTTCACAACCGAGACAAAGTAACAGGACGACGAACATTAGACAGCGATTGACTGGATTGGGAGTTCATAATCAATCGAACCCATTTCCTGCGCTGCTGTATAGTCTGTTTCGGGTTACCCAGAACTAGCCACACAAAGAATGTCTTTCACTGATCCTTTAGCCCCACGAGAAACGCTACACGCGGAACGTCCAGGTGCCCATCCCTTTTGCTCTAACTAGTAGCTAGCCACGGAGACGGCTGTTCCACGCATCCCTTTATGGGTATGCAGCACAGGGTAACCTGCGCACCCAACTCATGTTAATTGGGCTACCCTAGCTGCGTTTGATGAGCAAATCGACGAGTTTACTTTCGCACATCTACTCCACATCATTATCCCAGGAGTTCAACCGTTACCCACGGGCATAGGGTTGACTCCCCCCCCCTGGGATTTTATGGTGGGCATCGTGGAGTTTAACACCCACTCGGAGATCAAGTAACAGTCAACAACAATTGACTCAACATAATCCAATTCAATATAATTCAAAAAGTCTTAACATAGCCATTTAGAATATTTAATCCCCTTTAAAGTATCTATTCAATTAGATATTTATTTAATAGGGCTTATGTTAGAAAACGATCTTGCTTGTAGCATCATCTTCTGAAGTAAACTGTTCGCTGTTGTAAAGGTCGCAGGGTCGACAGTGCAGATCAAACGTAGGGCAAAATACTCGTTTGAGCGTCACAGCTTCCGAGGTCGAACGCAGTATTAAAATGTGCTGCAAATCTGCGGCAGATCTACGCAAATTCATTTCGAGATTTCAATCCGAAATTGATTGTATTCGGTTATTTTGCCATGATGTTTCGGGGAAATCAAATAATTTTCATGGGCAACCGACCACGCGATGAGATGTCATGTCTGTTGGATTTGGCACTAGATGAAAGTGGATTATTTAATTGTCGATTTGGAAAGTTTGAATGGCGGATAACGCGGAAAATCGATTGTGGCGACCATTTTTTCATTACAACTCTAACAATGGTTATTATTTTTACACGAGCACACTGACAGGATGTTGCATATCATAATGAGCGATGTTACATACTATCGATTAGAAAGTCATTTCCTTCCTGTCCTAGACCGACCGTCTACACTAAATTGCATGCTTCGATGTGTGCCTGTTTTTCAATATTGAAATCTTATCTCACATAGCTGACAACGATGCCGATAGTGGGAAAACTCAATCCAATTCCACAAAGCAGTTTTTTAAGCCCTCATTGTGGTTAAGTTTTCACCAGCATTTAATTGGCATGCAAACAGTAAACACACATGTTTGGGAATGCCGGAGGACTGTTTGAAATGAAACCATTTTCTTCCGTGACATAACTCTTTAGTGCGATACAGCCTTGTGGTTTTCAACTTCAATCATTAGCTGACAATCCTGATCTGACAGCTCGTACGTATATACTGTAATTATTGTGAAGTAACGCGCATAAAATATCAATAGTCCGCTTCGAATCAGCATTATAAGACCATAAAAATGATTTAGCATTTCATACTTTGATTCCGTGCGGTTGCTACAAGTAGACCTCCTTGTTTTGATACAAATGGTTTCATGTTCGAGCAGTGTGATGTTATTGTGGATATCAATCATATTTCTCAAGCAATAAACTCAGAATTCCCTTAAACTTATGATAGAATCCCATTAACCTTCTTGTCGCCATGCGGGATTTCTACACTCAATGTTTGCAACGCGCATAATGACTGAAAAGATGTAGACATTTATATTTCATTTGCTAATATCAACTGTCGTAGCGGACAATGTTGCATCGTTTTATTACCACAACTGAAAGATTTCATCATCAGATAAATATTTTGACATCTTAGATTGGTATCGTAAACTTTTATAATTTGTGTAAACATAAATTGGACTAAACGGTGTTTGGAGTGGCTTCTAAAAATTAACTATCGATTGGCACTCAATATGGGATTCTATCTTGGGAATACATCATAATTTGTTTTAAAGTACAAGGGTCATCCAGAAAATAAGGTTACAACATTTATATAGGATCGAAAAATGCTTGTATTTAATTGAAATTCACACATCGACCAGCTTTTAGGGGCGTAGGTTTGAATCCCACTTCTGACACCACTGTTGTGTCATGCCGTCACGTAGCCGGGTGGATGGGTGAAGATAAACGGGCGCCGAATAGAAAGATTTGGCCGCAGGAAAGACGTCTTCCCGCAGCCAAAGCTATCCGATGACTCCTCGCGACTCCCACTTCTTGCACGTCATCATCGAACCGACAACGGTGCACGCACAAGAAGCGATAGCTGTCGTTATTGCAGATGCGATGTATCCGTAGCGCCACAGAAGATGGCGCTGTTAAATTTGACACATTGCGCCTAAAGAGAGACGGAAGATATCGCTGTTGATCTAGGTCATTGTGGTGAACACGTTGGATATATTTGGGATTTCTCCAATTCTTTTCGCTAATTCTCGACTATCATCTGCCCACGCCTCACATTTGATGACAGTGTGCTCTGCGTCATCGCGATCCTCGCCGCAGTGGTGACACTTTGTCGAGTCCTCCTTGCCAATTTTAAATAGGGAAGCATCGAAGCATCCATGTCCCGTCAGCATCTGGGTCAGATGATAGGTGAATAGGGCGAGGTCCATTTTTGTACCACTGGGATCAATTGGTACGTCTACCTTCCCTTGGTTCCGGTGTCCCAGCGTTTCTGCCATTGTTGGACTTCTTCTCTTCCTGTGTTTTTCTTATATCTGCACTTCCTTTCCATGGCAAGGATGTCCATGGGAAGTGTGCCTGCTAGAACTTGTACTGCATCCATCTATAAGCTATAACTTTCAAGCGTCCGTGTTAAAAAAAACCCTATAAAAGGGTAGCATTAAAAACACTTTAGCTGCAATTTATACGCTGTTCTGGTGTCTAACGTCCAGTTCAGATTATGAATCATCTTGCGTTATTCAATAAGTCTTCAGGGGCATTCTTTTTTGTTGCCATTTCGTGTGACGGATTTAATAACAGGCGCCACATGCGTGATGGCACAACTCTATTATTTACATCAATTTATTTTCATGATCAATCAACGTCTGGAGAATCAATATGAAAGATTAGCAAAATAGAGCACAGCTCCGCGACCTAATATGCGATGTTTTTTTCTGGTTCTCTTAAATGGCGTCGTAGTCTTCTCGGACCGTCCATTTGATCTGATGTTTTGTATTTTTATATGTGACTAGTGAATTTGTGATCTGATGTTTGAACGATGTTTGAGCGAGCACTTTGAAGTTCTTCAGCGGTCGGAGTAATGCTTGCATTCTTAGAATGCGTCATATCTCATATGAAAATTCTAGTTAACCCTTTGGCTGCTATGTTTGATCTTCTTCTCGCTTTTTCTCAGCGCTGATACTCCGACGTACAGAAATTATTCGTATTAGAGCATTTTGGAGTCATCAATTAACCAACAGCGATTATTATTTACCATCTTCGTTATTTTCACAATCGACGATATATCGTATCTTAGCACTTTAAGAGTTAAAATGCAATATTCTTCTGAACCAAAGCGAAGTATTCGTATAGTTTCTATAAATCAGCTTATTGGAAATAATTAATTTTACTCCCACGTTCATTGGATTCTCGTGGCATCCAATATTAACACTTTAATCGAAGGACATCAGGTGTTCTGATAAAAAATATTTCGTTTGCAAAAAACTTCTTGTTTTTTCGAGCCGGGTGCTGGATCGCAGTATGCCTCAGACGTCGCTCGTTTCCATGATTTGCAATTTTTTCCCATTGCCTAAATGTGGTGAAGATCCTGTTCGATTCCGTAATAAGACAATATGTAATGGTTTGTCAATGGTGGCATTAAGTTCATAAATATTCCGACACCGCGGACCTACAAATACGCGCGGTTATGTAACTCGCGTTGAGCAATACCAAAACGGTGTCACTTATCTTCGGCCAAGAAGTCTCTTCTTCTGGTTTCTCGTGCAAACATTTACTTATTGTCGAACGTTGCCCAATAAATCAGTAGCACCTGTCTTCGATGATATGCCGATTCGACATATAAGGCGATTGTCATAAGCAAATATTGCACTCGCTTTCGGCAGAATGCGTTCCATGTAAGGAAGATGCAGTTACTTCATAAATTAATTATGACGATCGACGGTGAAGATGTCTGCGGCAGCTCTTTCAGCAGGACGATCGTTTTATTCTTATAAATTTTTGGAAATAAACATGTTTTTTGTTTTGATATCTGGCGCGTTAGGGAGATCCTAACTGTTAGTTTTTTTTGGCTCCTGCGTGTTTGTCAGCCATTTTGTTCAGTCACAGTAAATTCTTCTAATGGAGAGATCGTCGCGTGCTCCCGCCACCTCCCGTCTGTTCCAGATCCGCGTGGCTATCCGTTTTTTGACTTTATAGAACAATACCACCACGAATATCCATCGGAAGCTCGTAGAAGTTAACGGTAGTGATGTGATGAGTCGACAACATGCCACAAAGTGGGTTGTTCAGAGACGGCCACAATTAGGCACTGAGTGGGAAACCATCAGTCATTTCTGACGAACGTGTGCAAAAAATTGAAGAACAAGTGCAAAATGACCGTCCTGTGACGCTTGATGACATTCGCAAAGAATTTCCTGACATTTCTGGAAGTCTCCTTAGTGATATTGTATTGGAAAAATTTAGTTGCGAGAAGTTGTGTGCTCCATGGGTGCCCAGAACACTGGAGCACAGTCAAAGTAGTGTGCCGCCGCGCGTATGTTTTTGAATCGTTTTTCACAGAAGAGAGAAACTTTTCTGGACTCTATCATGACGGAAGATGAGACATAGGTGTGTCACTACACTCCAGATCCCAAAAAATGCTGGTGGCGGAGAATTATGACACTGGCATAGAAAAGCTATTACCCTAACTACAGAAATGTCTCGATCTCCACGGCCATTTTTCGATCATACATCAATATTGTAACCTTACTTTCTGGATAACCCTAGTTAGTTTTATCTTCTTTAATATATAAAAATGAATTGGGTTTTGTTCGTTCGAAATGCGCTGCCATACCGTTCATCAGATTGCGCTAAAACTTCTTGCTTCTTACTTATTGCTAAGGATTCCGCGAGTAACATAGGCAAAATTTTCGGTCAATATGCGATATAAAGCACTTTTTGAAATACCTACCATGTCTGCTAACTTGCGCACTTTCTGTTGACGGTCATCCAATACTGTTTTATGGATTTTCTTCAACATTTCTGACGTGGTCGCCTCATTTGTTCAACGTTCTTCTTAGCAGTTCGTACTTTTATTAGAGAGTTTATCAAATATTAGTCCAGATTGCCCTAAATCCATATTATGTAAGCATGGAATGCTGTTTTATCTAATCAATACCCTAAGAAATTTTATTAAATCGGAAGAAAATCATAAAATAATATCTAAAATACAAACAGTATTTTTCAGCAACGAGATTTACAATGTAATCCCTGAATATATAAGATGTAACAATGTTTGGGATTAATCACCAACTACGCCTATACTATTTGTTGTAACAAATTTAATCTTTACAACAAGCGATATGCGCTTATTTTTTATCACTGTAATAAAATAAAATTAATGTTATCTGAGTGTCATCAATTTTATTATCAAAATGTTGGTGTGTTTTAAAAAACTGTTGAATTATCGCCTGTGGCGATCATCCCTATAAATGTTCGATGCTCGACGGAAATCATGTATTTAATCTACTCAAGATCTTCCAAATTTGAGATTCTGCGAGTGCTAAAAATTTGAAACAATATAAATATAAAACAATCTATTAATCAGTTGATACATTTTTCATTTATTTTGTTTTTTTTTTTAATTTTGTTGTCATCTGTTGATGATTGGTGTGATGACTGTCTATTTTGTATTTTATGTAAAAAAAAAAACGTTTAAATATTAAATGCTCACGAGTCACTCTAGTCCGATCGCACATGTGCGTCATTACTCGTCAACGGGTTAAAAACGCAATTCGATCTTCCTACAGTTATCAAATAAGCATGAATTTATCAGCATGCTTTTACCAGATATTTTTGCTCTATATAAGATCAAGGCCCTGTAAGGTTTGTTGCATCGATTTCGACACGACATCCAAGTATCGATCCTTCGCTCGTTAATTCGTTTCGGCGATTTTGATTCTCGATTTTACAATGGACCACATCTTTCCAAATCCCCCGAAAAAGGTCGACGGTTCGAAGGCTATCGGGTATTAAACGAGACCACGAAAGGATGCTTTTTTGTTCCATCGATCCGAACCTTGACTATCTTCACGTAATTTCACTTTGCGCCCTGAACGCCTCAAAGTCAACAACCAGCGGGCTTTTATATATTTTCTCAAGAGAGGATCGAAGGTCACATTATGTGTTCACGATCATATTCACGTGCTTTTTAAAACGACTATGAAGATTCCTTCAAAGCCTCTCCAGGCCTGCATACTGACGTCGTGCTCGATGCATCAAATTACTGCAACACTACTGTTAATAAAAAGTCTACGCGGAAAACCAGCTGTCTGCAACTTGCTAAAAGTCAGCGGTTTCCAATGCATTTCTCGGTAATGTCGTTTAAGTGGAACTTTCAAGGTTGAGATGTTGTTATATTGCTTAATATTGCTCAACAGCGTCGGGTTTAAGCAACCACGACAATGTAACATAATTCAAAATAAGTTGGACATTGACATTATGATCGATAAGTACGAAATAGAATTCTAAATGAAATCGAAAAGACGATTTTCTTACACACAGCTCTTGACTGTCCAAGTGGAATATTCTAGCCGGTGACTTTACAGGTTTGACCAGATCGAGTATATACCAATTCAAAACCTTATAAATTTGCCAATTTTCAATATAAACGCGAGTTTGGTTCGGATGATACGCTTTCATTCTCGTCGAAGACTTGTTTGCGAGCTGTCCACATTCTCCTATTTTTAAAGGACACCTTGGCTTATAAATAATCCAATTAAACTCAACGATTAAAATTGTTTACGTATTCACAATATATCATATTTTAAAATATTTTGTGATATAATTAAAAAAATATGTCATTAAGAGTATGCCCGCACATGTTGCGAGCGTACCCAAACGATCCAAAGAAGGTATGCCCGCACATGCTGCGGGCAGCGCTCCATAGCACTTTATTTATAATTCCGTGCTTATATCTAATAGAATATTATTTATTAAAATTATTATGTCAAACATTTATGATTCATTATTTAATTAATCAAATGGTTAATATTTCCAATCAATCATCTCGATCCTGATATGGTTCTGATTTTCTGAATCTGGAAAAGCAAATACTGATACCATTAATTAAATCAAACAAAGCTGCCTATGAATGACTAATTTGGAATCATTAATAAAATTATTATTAAATATAATTATATATAATTTATAATTATATGTAGAGTAATTATTAGTTTGTACTTAGATTAAAAAAATTGCAATAAAAAAACCGGTGATTTTCAACAAAAAACAACAAGAATTTAATCAATAATATATTTTTCCTTTGAATCTATTACAGTTGACATCTGATTTGCAAATCCGTATTTTTTTTAATCGAAAAACTGCTCTTATACGAAAAACAAAGGAAAAACCAAAGATAACGGTCGAACCCCTGGGGTAATAAAGTAGAGCATAAAACAAACGCTGCTGGGCTAGCTTAGCTAACATGAGTTGGGTACGTAGCTCACCCTGTACTTATGATAGTCCTTACCCTTACCAATGTTCTGTGGACATGTTAAGACATGACTTCCGATCTCGAGGTCCTTTTCGATGCATTAGTGGTCCGAAATTCGGACCGGTTGGACATGGATGCCTTGTGGCCCTAATTTTTGGATATTTTGGGATTTTTGTAAGAGTTTTGAAAGGGAATGTATCACTGAGACTTTCTACGATCTCTACCGGATCGCATTTCGAGCGCTCAGTGCGCAAGAGTAAAGTAAGTGAAAATTTTTTGCACCATATTGTGTATTTTGCGAGCGTGCTGGTATGCTCCTGAATGATAGGATCAACATACAGCTCGGGTCAGAGGAGAGTACCCTTGTTTTAGGCCTCCCACGACTTGACGAAATTTGGCAAACTACTTTTTTTACTTTTTAAACGGTAAGCCTGGTCAGAATAAACTGATCAATGACTGTTTCAAAGCGTATAGCAAAAAAAAAAACATTAAAAAACTTATGCCCCTTATTTGTTTAAGTTTTCTAAACAAACGGTACGTATTTTTGACACTATATTTTTTTTAATAATTTCAATCGAAAATTGTAGAATTTCAATAATGCTGCTGAATTCAGTTCGAATATTGTCATTGCGAATAGAAACTCTCGCGAATGAAGACTATGGATCGCAAAAGAGAGAGTTTTTATATTCATTGTTTTGATGATTTTAACATCAAATCGTGACATTATAAAATTGATCATCTTTGAACTTTCATTTTTTCACAAATCGGCTGGCAACGATTCCATACGGAAATAATGATGTTCTTGTTCAGGAAGTCGAGTCGAGGCTTAGTTTTATTTGTGCTAACTTTCATGACTGCATGAAAATTTAAATTTATTCTCAATTTATGATATTTTATCGACACTAGGCAAAGTTCTCTCATTATGCTAAAATTGACCCAGATCCTTAATAGAGAGCTGCTGCATCTCGTTTCGCATTAATGCCGAATTATCTCCATTTATCTCAATTTTCACAATCGTCATTATGTATTGACCGAACGGATTATTTTTATGCGAATAATTTCGCATAACAACGTCGACGACAAAGCGATATTTTTATACAAATTGATTGTTCAAACATTTTTAATACCGGCGCGTTACTCTCGTGAAAGTCGTCGGCTAAATTACTCTCACTGTCGTTGTCGTTTACGTATCTGCAATTTTCATTGTTAACGGTTATTTTTGACACTGTGTTGCTTCGGACAAAAGATCCATTAAATCGTTTCAATGCTGAAAAATAAAATAAAACAAGTCCCGAAAGAATCGTCATGGACTAATGGAAAAGCGTTGATCCTGTGTCGGATCAATCTCAACGAAATCCATCATATACGTGCCAATATCAATGTCACCTTAATAGTTTCAATTAAATTATGTGGAAAATATATGTCAGGATTATCAGTTAATGATTTACTTATCGCTATCAATAATACAATCATTCGCGATTAAAAATATACTTGAAATACGTTATTTTCACTGAACACGAAAGTAAAATTTATGGATATGATAAGATATAGAATACTATCGCTATTATATAAAAACGTTTAGGTGCATGCATATATTTCTAAAATGCATCCATTGCAATATCCATAGATTGAAATCAATTTTATATTAAAAATCATTCCTAAACTTGTAGGTGATAAGTTTAAAAAAGAGTGATCAGCCTAGATGTTAGTACTATATAATGTTTACACGTGACTTCTTTTCAAAATGACATAAACCATTTTATTTTAGTAGAAGGTACTACAATTTAAACCATGAACAGGTATACCATTGTTTTCAAGCAAAATTTTGTTTGGCCCTTTGATTAAATAAATGAACCTTAACACTGTTATAGTTGATGTTGATAATAATAATGGAATGACAAATCCATTTATCCCTCAGCCCCGCTCAGCGTGAGTCAATCCTGTATATTAATAAATACACACTGTCGATAGCACACAATATTCGTTCATTTCTTCGCGTAAACGTACACATGTGTGTGCTCAGTTTTAGTGACAAAGAATGCATTTATTGAAGTTTAAAATCGATAAATTTGGCTTATCGATCTATAAAATTGTACGATGTACGCAAGACACTCTCTCCACCTCTGTCTCCCTTTCACAATCTCCGTACTAAACATAAAAAAATCCTCTTTCTGTTTCGCTTAAATCCGTTAAATTCATAAAATGATTAATGCTTATTTTGTTGTCATCTGTTGATAATTGACGTGATCTATTTTGTACTCTATGAGAAAAAGTCATCCAAATACAGTCGTCTCTTCTATAGCGTTTTGATTTTATGGCGTGGTCGCTATAAAAGAGTTTTTAGAAGGGGAAATTTAATTGAAACGTGACAAAATAATAAAAAAGATCGTAAATGTGACGTTTGAAATAATTATTAGAATAAATAATAATATTGTATTAGAAATAGAAGCACGACATTGAAAATGAAGCGCAATTAATCGACATACACTTAAACAGTGGTGTAGTGGGGCGGGGGCGCGTGGGGTCGGCGCTCCCACACTTTTTTCTAAACGATTTGGAAATTTTGCATAATATATATTGTAATTTAAAAAAAAATATTTTAACTTAAATTGGTTAAATTGAAAAACGTTTGGTTGGAAACTTGGTGCGAAAATTGTATCACTGCTGGTAGGGGAGGGGGTACTGAAATATTATAATTAATTAGCGCTCCCAGACTTTTTTATTTAGCACTACATCACTGCACTTAAACCTTTTTTTATGCGGTATACGAAATCAACTTTTTGCAAATTTCGGTTAGTGTTGATGATTAATCCAAAATATCTCGTTACGTACTCTTTATAAAATTAAGATGTGAATTAAAAAAAAGTCGCACAAAAAAAGATTTGAGTGTACTTTCAATATTTAAACGTGTACCTATACTTCCGATCATCCAGATTTATTGATACTTACGAACTACCCACTATACTATAGTGACTATATCAATATTTGTAATATTTAATTATTTATAATGTTTTTCGTTTAATCAATTTGTATTTTTAAAAATTTATAAATAATCTGGGGAGTACCCGGCATGCGTTGCAATTCACAGAGGTGCGCACAATAACTCTCCTAAGTTTCATCGCAATCGGATGAATGGTATAGGGCAGGGGTCGGCAACCAGCGGCTCGCGAGCCACATGCGGCTCTTTGGATGTGAAGCTGCGGCTCTTTATATCCATACGCAAATTACGAAATTTTCTACTTGAATAACCATGTAAAACCATCGCTCCCATTGAATTTGTTTGCTCAATTGTTTGTTATTGAAGTACAAGTTAGTGTTGTAAGTAAATGTTAAATTTTTTCAATTTTTTCCTTAAATAATAAGTGATTACCTTTTTCTTTTCTTCTGTGAGAGGGGAATCTTTGCAAGAATGGGTATTCTGGGTAGTGTGGGATTAACGGTTAACTCGTTCCTACCCACTAAAGCCCTCCCTTGCCCTTCTCTGGCCATCTGGTATTGTTTTACGCATTGCTTCAGGAGGTCAGGTAGTCTGGCCTTAGATTGGCCCTATTCTATTGTCGGAGAGGCGCTCTGCATCTCTTTCTCTCACTGCCCTCTTTGGCGCTCAGAATCTCTTCTACGTACTTGCGCCAAAGGTTCCAGTTCTTCTTGCTTCCTATCATGCTGTGGATCATGTTGTCGACGTTGAGATCGGCTACCCCGAGTGCTTGTTTCAGCAATTTTCTCTGGGGTGCCCAAGCCTCACAGCCATTGATGGTGTGCTCAAAGTCGTCGACCTCCGCTTGGCAGTGGTAGCACATTGCGGATGGTTCTTTGCCAATCCGCTTCAGGTACGCACCGAAACATCCATGCACCTGAGTCAAGAGGTCCGTCTCCACCGACTTATGACCGGGATAAGTCGATGGGTTCATCTTCCCTTGCTGGACTGATCCCATCTCCGTTGCCAGGCTTCCCTCAGTTTCTGGTCATGTTCGTTGCGATTTTTAGGATTTTCGTAGTCCAAAGCCCTCTTCTATGCTTGGAGATCCAGTGGTGGTATTCCAGCGATCACCAGCACCCCGTCTTCGGACACTATCTTGTACGCTGTGGTGACTCGGGGCGCTCCCTGTCGCTGGACCCTGGCGAGCTTCTTTCTGATGATGTCGCATCTGAGCGACTGGTGCCATATCGGGGCTCCATACAGAAGGATCGAGTATATTACCTCGTCTTGTGCACGGCTTTGGTCCTCCAATTTTGGGCATGAGCCGTCCAAGTTCGCTGGCCACCTTCCGTGCCTTCTGTGCAGTTTCTTCTATGTGTTTGCTAAAAGTCAGCTTGTTATCCATTAGGATCCCGAGGTATCTCAGAGTTTTGCTGTATTCCACCTCGTGTCCTCCAATAACAAGCTGCTCGACCCTCGGTCTTCTCCGTCTGTTGCATATCATTGCCTCCGTTTTCTCGGCCGCCAACTTCAGGCGATTATCCTGCATCCACGCTCGAATTCTGGCGAAGGCCTCCATTTCCCATTGATGTCGAGCTGTCACCAGCAGCGCGACGTCGTCCGCAAAGGCAATGAGTTCTGCTCCTAAAGGTAGTGCCATGTTTAGGACACTGTTGTAGAGTACGTTCCAGAGGGTTGGTCCCAGAACGGACCCCTGCGGGACGCCCATTTCCAGTCTTCTCGTCAGGTCCGTTTCGTCGTGATGGACACATCGGTCTTTGAAATAATCGCTTACGAGACCGACTGCATACTGTGGAACTTCAAATTTTTCCTCCAGGGCTCCCACGACTAGCTCCCAGTTTGCGCTATTGAAAGTGTTTTTGATGTCCAGTGTGACCATCACAACGTCCTTGCTTTGTTTAACCGAGCCTTTCCACGCTTTTCGGATGATATCAGTTACACGTTTTATTGCTCCAAGCGTGGATCGCCCCGTTCTAAAGCCATATGCCTGTCTAACAGTTTTCGTTCAATTCCTGGCTGGATTCTCTTCAACAGCATTATTTCGAGGAGTTTTCCAAGACCGTCCAGCAATTAAGTGATTATCTAATAATACCACATATATATTATCTAATTTGTTGTTAAAAAACACTACTTATATATGAATAAATAGATTAGTTATTTTTATCAAAAAACTTTATTTATGCGAGTACTATTTATTGTTGGTAAGAATTTTTTTTGTGGCTCTTTAAACACTTTGAAATTTGTAAATTGTAATTTTTGGCTCTTCCGACTCAAAAGGTTGCCGACCCCTGGTATAGGAGCCTATACAATACATACATACAAACATTCATTTTTATATTTATAAATGTTTATTTTATTTCATTTTTCTTGAATATTTCTTAAAAAAGGAAAACCGCAAATATTAAATTTAATCCACATGTAATAAAATACTGGGAACAATGCATTTCATGATTATTTTTATGGAAATTCTTGGAATAATATCATTTTTTTTCTATAAGACATTTTTAGTTTGTGTGTCTGTAGTCACGTTAACCTTGTTTGTGAGTCTATGCGATACGCCGCTAAACAACAAATTCATGCTTCATTTTACGGTAAAAAGGTCGCTCAATTTTTAATAAGCAGTGCGTATTTCGATTCAAAATAGATATCATACGGCACGAATGAATTAAAAAGCGCCATTGTAATACGAAACAGTCGCGATGGGAACAAACTGTTGACCCTTGAAGATTGTTTTTCAAATTTATCATTGTTCTGCGCTACGACGGGACCGTGAAAAATTTCTCCGCCGATTCCAAACAATCGGCCAAAATGTGATATTGACCCGCTTAAGTTTTGCAATTTTGCAGACAGACAGACGGACGAATAGATGCACTGGTGTCGAAATTGGACGGTGTGAGAACGACTCAATGGACGCTGTGATCGACTTAGGAAAGACACATCATTGTTGTTTCTAATGCATTCTGCTTGTGAATAATCTGCAAACAACATCATTGCCCAACTCATGCGAACTTCTCTTCCAAACAATGCTCCAATATCGCCATCGATCAATGCAGATCTTAAATCGGATGCCGCTGCAGACTGCTCGTTTCCAAATTCAACCTGAATAACATTGAACTTTGTTCTTTCTAAATTTATCATCAATTCATATAAACCATTCATTTATAATCCATTCCCTTAATATGAAATTTATCCAAACAATCATGATTAGAAATAGGATAAGGGCAACATATCAGCTATTGCAAACCATAGATACAAGTCAGATGCAGAAATGTTTTTGGCCATTAATCAATATCGCGTTATAAAAACATATTTGGCGATTCATTTAATTTTCGAAGAATCGTTTCAATTCTTGTCTTCCAAAAACAAATAGAGTCAACCCTTTTATAGAGTCGATATAGGGCTCACTTTGAAGACCCAAAATATAGGCAATTTTTAACAATTTTTTTTCACAGTAAATATGCTGTACCATGAAATGAACCTTTTTGAGATTTATTATGGCACTCTTATATAATACTAAAAAAATAAATTCGTAATTAAAAAAACATATATTATGTCGTTTTTAAATCATCAAAATGGCACACCAAAAAAGATGCAAGTCCGCAGCGTTCATCAGTTTTTTTTCATTCACCCGAAACAAAAAGTTAAAAAGATTCTTAATCTGTATGAATGTCGCTATTATATAACACTCATTTAATACTTTTTGTTTAAACGTAACAAAATGACGCTGGTTTTAAAAAAGTTCGGAAAAAAAAACACCTCTTTTTGGGGGTATTTTTTAATGTAAAACATAAGATAAAATAAATATTTTGACCTAATTTTGCTAACTGTCATAGCCATAAATGTGTAAAATAAGCTCGTAAAATATCAGACCAATCGGCGACTTGATTTTTCGAAATTCTTTCAACGCCACGTGCAAAAATGTCGTTTCGAAAAAACGCGTTTAAAGATTTAAGTACTTAAAAATTTTTAAAAAGGAAAATATATTACCAATCAGCGATTCTAACTCCACAAAGCAATCCTTTAGCTATCTCATCCTTGTTTTGGCTGATCCGTCGTCTTTGCGAGCTGTTTTCGCTTCTTTAGAAGATTTGTAACCTTGGCGGTTAGCAAGGCGTATAAGTCATTTGAACCGATTGTGATCCCCATGGCGATCATTATTTTTAAAATAGATTCAAATCCTTCGCTAAAAATGCATACTGCAGTATGTGGCGCAATTTCCAGTATTTATTTGCCACAAAAATATGTTTTTGTACCAGACATCATACGCACGCGTTGAAACTCTTATTTTGGGTATTCGATTGAACTGATTTTTTTGACGTGATAAAGTGAGATAACCCTTTAACGCCTTTAGCCATTCATTTGGGGCTAAATTGTAGATTTAAGCGTATAAACTGCAAACAATTATAAAGTCAACATAACGAACGTCATCCAGCAAATTCAGCCAGATTAATGCGACCAAGTATATAATTGCAAATTGAACCTACCGAATACGTACTACCGAGCAAAATCGCGGCGGACATTTGAACGATATTATATTTCATATTTAATGCCATAAAATATTATTTCAAATAGAAAAATAATTGAGTTGATATCTTACACACAATCTATTTTATTTGCATTTAAAAATTGAACGTCTGTATTGAAAGACCCCATATCTATTAAAATATGAAATTATTGGCAATAAACAATCATAAAATAAGGAAGCTATCGTTCAATTTTCGATTTCCTATTTGAAAATAATTATCGGAACTATAGATAATTGATAATATTGTATCGTTCTTTAAAAATAGCGAGATAATGTTTGGGATTTCCAATGTGACAATCATTATCTACAAATTTAAAAAGATGACTATTTGTGGAAAATCTCTACTAAATCTACAAAAATTACAAAGCAATAAGCACGACTTTTGGACTACGGCTCTGTGTACGCTTTCATTCATTGAAAGTAAAAAGGACCGTTTGTAAGTTCTAAATGAACGGACGTCACTCATTAAGCGCTCTTGAAAAGCACAAAGAAAAAATTAAAATGTTAATGTCTTTACTTAGCATTGAGCCTAAATACCAATCCACTGGTCTCAACGAACAGCAAATGTGGTTATTTATTTATAAAAAAAATGATAATATTATTTTGCAGTAGGTTTTTATCGAACCACAGTTCAGGAAACATGTATTTTTTGTTGTCATTAGAAAGTGAGAGTTGTGAATTTATCGTTTTGTACTGTTTGTTACTGTTATTTATAAACAAAGTCAAGGCCGGCGATCGATGAAGAACATTTGCATCATTGCATGCTGTTTTTATTTGAACAGGGAATGAAGACAAACGTAATAAAAAAATGCAATAATTCATATACATAACTACAAAAAACAATCTGTATAAAGTCAATATAAAACAAAAATTTAAAAAAATCGATTTTGATTTTTATATATATTCTAAAAGCTTAGACTTTTAAAAATATTTATTCCAAAGAAATTTACGAAATTCCAATTATTTACGAAGTTATGGCCATTTTAGTGAGGCGGTTCTACCAGAATGAAATCTTTAAACGCGTTTTTTTGAAATTACATTTTTCAACACGGTTGACTCTCAAGTTCTAATTGACTGATTTACTTCAAATTTAGTACCTTTTTTTTCTATATAATCCTCTATTGTTTCTACCAGATTTATGTCAAAATTATATTTTAAACTATTTGAAAATTAAAAATATTTTTTTTATGACTAAATGGGTTAAATTGTGTCAACCAAGACACGCCCATTTTTTTATCCTTTTATTTACACTTTACCAGCCATAACTTTTTTAATTGAATATTTTTATATTCATTTTTTTGAGTATTTTAAAAATATTTAATATCTAATAAAATAATGTAAATAAAAAATATTTTTGTTTCTTTTTTATCGACCATGAAAAAACACTAATTTGTACCTCTAGAATATACCCCTGAATGTTTTAAAATTTCCATCTCATCCAATTCTACACAAAAAATATGAACAAAGAGTGATGGATTCAATTTTATAAATTAAAGTAGAGCGTTTATGTTTTGTAATAAATGGTATAACAGAAATTTGATTTTATTCTGATTCCCTAATGTGTATTATATATCCATAGTTAGCGAGTACCCTGTAAACATTAAAAATGTCACACGCGCTTAGTAATTATTTAATTGACGTGATTTATTTCTTCAGATCACGTGTAGCGCGGACTGAAGGGTTAGGATCCGAATGCATGCGCGCAACATCTTCCTCTCTCCCGTGAGCGGAATTCAACTGACGTATTGCGCGCGCATCCTTCCTCTACTCGTCGCCGCGTTACATGCTTCATTTCGCCAAACCAATATGCGCCTACATGGTGCAACCGTTAAATGTCTCGCACAACTCACTAAAGTTTTAACACAATCGGATGAATACTATATGAACATATACTATACATATTAAAGACATTATTTTTATATATATAGATAGATAGACAATTTACACATGGGAAAGGGTGATTCTACTCTCGCTCACGTATACGTATTAGCCGCTGTGGGGACTTCCATGATCATAGAGATCGTAGACGATCCCGGAGATCCACTTCTTCTCATAACTTACATAAAAAGCCCCAAATACCCCAAATTAATGGCCACAAGGTTTGTGTGTCCAACCGGTCCACTTTTCAGACCGCTGAAAATTCGATATTTTTTAACAAGTTCAATTGCGCCGATGTTCAGTTCTGGTTCGAAGCCCTGATTAAAACCATTTCGACTGTAAAGAATTCGATTGAATTTTGGATAATCAGTGCGAATTATATAATAAATTATTCAATAGCTCATTCTGTGCTATTTCCTAAAAAAAATAACAATCATCACGCCTTCTTGCGTACGTTTCCCGTATTTGATTCCGTTTGGAGGTCGTCAGGAAGTTCCGCTTATCCGATTTGATTATAATTCATGAAGCAAAAAACCTACTGTTGTTATAGTCGAGATCTGACTGATATATTTTTACGATTTACTATTAACCCATAAATTAGCTCGGACGAGAAGGTATTAGCATCTTTGGCGGGCACGTCTCATGCCCGAGACTTTGGGAGTCTCGTTTTGATCTTTTTACTCCTGCGAGATGTTTTTCGCCTTCGGTACAAGAGTTCTTTGTTCCGAAATATGAATGACAAAGCGGCGAAAAAATTTGGTCCATGATGAAATCAAAAGCGATATAATTTTTTTTGAAATTTCGAGCACGTAAAGTCGGTATTTGTAAAGGATTCTCACGTCCATGTGATAATGTATGGCTGATTAATTCCCTGAAAATATGCATATAGCCTTTTAATGACTATCAACTGGCCGCTAAACATCAAAGACTCCAGCTCTATAACGACCTGTTTAACGACTCGTATTGCATATTTTAAATATGCCGGATTCGCGTATGATAATGTCGTGTTTGTTAGCCTCCACTTGAAAAATCAGTAATTTGATACTTTCTAGAAGGCTATTTTTCAGCAGCCACCACAGAATGCGATCGATCAGATAAAGCCGCTAAATCTTTCTGAGAAAGCTTCCTGGGGCAGCGCTGTTTAAAGTGTAAGGGGTAAAAATAGGGTGTGTCCGGTTGACACGATTTCAACTTTTCTATTCATCTAAAAAAACAAAATAAAAAAGATTCTCAACTCTTTGCAGTCCTATGTCGAGTCTGGCTCGACATTTTGTTTCTACATTTTTTCCCCACTTAGATTTAAAATCATGTGATTTTATTTTGCGTATCATGTTTAGGACAGTATTTGGAAAGGAATATTGGTTTTTATGATCCTTTATAATTTCGCCTATCTGCTAGAGATACAAAGGAAAGGGGCTGTTGCCCGGATAAAATCCTAGAACACATGCAGTGACTCTTAAAGCGCATTTTCGTGAACATCTCCGATCATACTTACGATATTTTTATGTAATCATATAATATTTTTGTCCGAAACTAATATACAAATATATAATAACTTAAAAAAAGTTTTTTCTAAAAAATGTCTAAAATATTTAGAGACCGCAAGGGGTTAATGAATAAATATTTTACTATAGTTCCTACTTCAAACTAGAATATTAATTTTATTCGATTTTAACGTAAATCTGGTAGAAACAATAGAAAATTATATATAAATAGTTCATACCAAATTTGAATTCATTCTGATAGGACCGCCTCACTAAAATAGCCATAACTTGGTAAACAATTGGAGTTTTGTAAATTTCTTTGGAATATATATTTTTAAACATCTAAACATTTAAAAAACGCCAAAAAAATATTTTTTTTTTAAATTCTAGACTAAAACACAAAGAGCTCAAATTTATGGAAATTTCAAATGCATTTGATAAGGTCAGGCACGATTCATCGATACCGTGAATTATATTGAGTTAATATTTATTCAAGGATAAAAATAAATTATATTTTATACCATTTTGATGATATATCATGATCTGAACAGGTTCATGTTGTTTCTTGATCACTCGTAGCTTAAATTATTGCTTAAAAATTGTTTTCTAATGAAATACGTTTATTATATTGATCTCTGTTTCACTATATTGATCGCGAGCTAGCAAACTTTATAAGCGTTTAAAAAAGTGCTGTACATCGCATATTGACAAAAAATTGTACATGACTAAGCTGTGCGCAAGATGGGTGCCGCATTTGCATAATCATGAATGAAACATAGCTCCATCTCTTCGTGTCTGGGACAAAGGAACAGCCAAAACAATGAACAAAAACAATGAGTGAGTGTGAGATTATATAAAGAACAGACAGACATACATTTGCATTGTAATAAATAGCAATTGATAAGATAATAATTTTGATTAACATCGAGAAATGTACATTTTTAGGTCAATTATCGAATATTTCAGTCGACAAATTGATTTAGTAGATCATAAATACATAATGAAATCGTAATTTCTCACTGTTGAACTGTTGAAATAAATGCAAATATATTTGAAGATTGTGTCGAAGATGATTTATAACAAACGAAAGGTGTCGAAAAAAATACATACAGACAGACAGACATTAATAAATTCGGCGAGTTATACATTTGAAACGAACGACTGCTAAAAAATCCAGCTGTTTGCCAATTTTTCAGGGGTTCGATTGGAAGTTGCGGGCTTGAATCATTTCCGACGAATTGTGATATCGTTCGTGTTCATTTGCTTAATGAATACAATAAATATATTTTTAAGATGATCATCGGCAGTTGTTCAAATAGGATGACATTGTTGTTGAATTTGTTCATCGCTCTGTTCAAATATTTTTGTCATCGCATTTGAAAGCCTCTGACGCGAGATATATGGCGTTGCATAATTAGAGCTTTTAACCCATTCATCTTATTTTCGATGGGCATTAAGCATGCGCGGCGCCTAATATGCATATAATATATGAAAAATATCATAAATTCACAGTTTCGTCGGGTAAGAATATGATTTTTGCCTCGATGCATCCATCATTTGGTATTAAAGAACGCTTGACGATTAAAAAATGGTTTGCTGTTGATATTAGCTTTTCGGATTACGCAAATGGGGAGAAAACAAAGAATAAGCGAAATTGCAACATTTGCAGCGATTTGAAGGATCAATTTAGAACGTTCGCTTTGTTGCTCATTAGCATTATTTTAATTAATTTGGGTGCTTGTGCATGAGATTGCGTTCCCAGCGAATTTGGGTCTCAAGAAAGGATGTGCATCGAGACACGCTTGCATTGTTTACGATGCACTTAATATGAAGCAGGCTTCAAACATGGCGTCCATTTTTTGTTTCATTGCGTCAATTTGTTATTGTTTATTTTTGTCTGGGATACTCGTTTGCGGCCAATGAATCAATTGAGCAAAAAGCGAGAGGACAGAGGGATGAGAGAGTGCAAAAAAGGATGAGGCGTTCGCGAATGCTCTTCAAAATTACCACCATTAATGAAGAAGTCACAAGGAGAGGAATCAATTTGCACCACGTAATTGCATCCACTTATTCAAACATAGCTCATATTACGCATATATTCAGTTTTGTTAATATCCTCAAGCTTTATCAAAGATGTTGTCATCAAATATTAGGTTATCCCGAAAGAAATCCATTATTTTTTTTTTAACTAAGTTAAAAAGTTAAGTTTTAGGTGCTCATGAATACCGGGACTAGTAAATGTAATTCGAAAATTTTTTATCTAACAGAAATCGTACACCTCACCAGCACCATGAAGGCTACTAAATCGAGACTACTAATGGACAGTAACTGTCTAATCTATGTATACATATATATTTTTCAAATTGTTATATTAGCCTTTCCCTACCGGTGATGTATTTACTACACTTCGGCTCTAAAAATGGGAATATCAATATGAAATATAATAGATACGGGCTTCAAATTTTTTGTATTCTTTCGTAATATAATTACGAATCACATCAAAGTATTATAGTATATAAATATTCGTTGAGAGCGCCGGAAATAAATAATTTGTCGGGAAATCGGGAATTTTACCGTATTTTAGTCCGTGTCTTAGCAGAAAAGAATTTTATCAGTCACATTGATGGTTTTATACGAAAATGAGGGCTCACGCGATCATCTACTCGAACTAGCATTTAAATATCTGATGACAATACCTCCGACGAGTGTGGAGGCTGAGCGTGCATTTTCAGCAGCAAGTTGCCTGGCTTCCAAAATCAGATCCAGAGTAAATGACGAAACATTCGATTCTTTAATGTTACTTCGGACATACTTTCAAAATAGTATTTGTATTTTTATCGTTTCTTAAAATAAAATAAAATAAAGGCAACAATATTTTCGACCAATTGTTAAATTTACACAATCCACCCGATCAGTCTTCTTCTTCTTGTTCGGGTATGGCGTTCGATCTCGAAGCGTTTATTCGTCATGTCAGCGGTCCGAAAAGCGGACCAGATGGACCCACAGACCTTGTGGCCACTCCGTCCTCTTTTAGGGCCTTTTGCGGCATTTTCGGAGATAAATGCATATCTGGGGCCTTCTATGATTTTTTTTGCTCGCGCACCTACAGTCAACGATCATCCAATACCATTTTGCTAGTTTCTGGGATGGTCGACCACTGCGCTGTTCGTCATAGCAGCTATTACGGGCTCGTCTAACTTTTACTTTACCATGATATATTTACTACAACTAGTAATATAGTAAAATCGATATGAAATACATAGATATAATAGATAAATATAATAGATACAAGGTTCAAAATTTCATATGATATCAAACATATATCACATACCAAATACATATCATGGTATTATTAGTATTTTTTTTAAAAAACAAATAACTTCTTTTGCACATTAGGTCTGGTACTTTTGGGATTATTTTCGTATATTATTTTTAAATATTCATTATAAACATATTTAATATATTGTTTTTATAATAGTATTATTTAACTTCTCTCGGGGGGGGGGGGTCACAAGTTAGATACTTGCCTTGTGCCCCCCCTCCTTATCTTATAAATCTTATTTTACTTACTCTTAAATAGATTACATATTTCTTACACCGAGAGTTTTTGGAAAAAAAGGTTGGTTTCTTTGTCTAGCCAACAATAACGCACATATGCTGCTTTGTTATCCGTGGACAGTTCGTGCGGCATCCAAATATCCATCTTGCTCACTTTACCATGCGTTTGAAATAAGCTTGTACAGTTGATGTTGTTGTTTTTTCCTTGTTTGGTGTTTTTTGTCATTAAAAAACCAGAAATGAAAACAACCGAAAATACATAAATAATATTGAAATATTGAAAATAATGGATATTTTTCGGGAAGACCTAACATCTCTTCATTAACCCTTTGATGAGTAAATAAATTTTAAATTCAGCTTTACATAGATGCTATATTTGTATATCCGTCACATATCGTCTGTACAAACCCATTTATGTATTTTAGGACCGCGCAGCGTGAGTCAAGCTTATAAACATATCTATAAATGAACCTTAACACTATTGATAGCAAACAATATTCGTTCATTTTTTTAAAAAAAAGTTAAGTATTGATACATCGGTATATAGCATTTTGAAGTCATAAATGAGCCAATAGCGATCGTTGTTTGGAGTCCTCGCTATTTACACAATCGACGATATATCGTATCTTAACGTTCTTAACTACTAAAGGAGTACTATCCCAGGGCCTGAGACCCTATTCTCTCGTTTACTTAATTTGTATAATAAACATTTGTTCCAAATATGTTCAACGGATCAAACATCAATTATTTGGTGTCTTAAAAAATAATTATAACGTAATCAGTCTCGATTTAAACTTTAAAAAAATATAATGTAAAGATACAAATTTTATTAGTCGAATCGACTAATAACACTATAATTTTGGCGCTGATTTTTTATGTTTCTTATAAGTAGGTTATCAATGATGTATTTTGCATTGATTGGGTATATTTATTCGGTCCAGAATCGATTCAAAGACCTCAATAACAAAAAATATTTGTTTGATCGAATGCAATATTGAAATTTGTCAGAGGCTCAAAAAGAATGAGCGATGCATGGTTGACGCACGCCATAGTGTAATTTTATGGCACCACTATCGAGGAGGCAATTGACCATTGACTCTGATCAAAGAGTTGTTTGTCGATGGAATATTTTCGTCCGAAGACACATTCGTCTGTCCTTATTTATTGCAGCGCCGCTAAAATGCATACTTTGCTCAAAAATTTATCACGTATTGTTCCTCCTGCAACGACGGAGCATGATTTAATGATCGCTTCTTACGGCTTCTGTGAAATAATTGCAGAAGTATTTTTAGACTCTGCCATAAGGCAACATTCACTCTCGCTTTTGTATGCAAAGTCGCATAAAAATATTTTTTTGTAATTTGAAAATGAAATACAGTCGACCCTTCTATAGCGTCGATATAAGGACTGTGCTATAAGAAGTTAGACACCCATAAAAAGTGATTAACAAGCGCGAGGGAGCATTGACCTTGCGTATTTTACCCGTGACTTGCGTGAAAGACGCCGCAAACGAAATGAACGCTATAAGAGGATTCGACGTTGAGTCTGGACGTTTAGATTAGTTGCCACCGATTATTATCTCAAGTTGCTACTTCCTTATCGCTAATTGCTGTCTATTAGTTCGATGGCCTAATTTTAAATCACGCAAACATTATTTTGACAGCAAAATCACTATCTAGAGTTTAAGAGACGATATCACACTTATTAAAATTGCATGTGTGAACTCTTTTAGCATTGAGAGAGCTCAGCTCGAGTCGGAGCGACAGTATCATTGGACACTGTCATAAGTCTTCTTTAATGACAGAACAACGGACAGATAATAAGCAAATGATTTATATAATAAATTGTTGTTTATTGTCGGATAAAAAGAGCTTGTTACGGCTCTATTATTGAGACAATGAGTGCAGCTAGATTGCCTTCACACAAACAACAGACCATCGAGCTCTTATCTGCTGTTGTTGACTTATTTACTTATTTTTAACAGACTATTGATGTACTGTGTCTATTTTAGTCGAGCATTGCGAGAAACTAGACGTCGACTGATAATAGGAGCCCTAAAATAGCGCTTTTATGAACACTGAGCAATTTTTAATGTCTGCGGTTTCAAAGATCGAAAGTCCAATTAAACTTTCACAGTCGATCGCATTCACTTTGCCGTCGATAAAGTAGCACTCTGTTGCTTCTCAAAAATGTATCCGACAGTCGGCACGTTGCTCGCTTTGCAGTAGCAACTCTAGAATGTTCTTGAATTGCGACAGCTTAATTCGATGTTATTATTTGAGAATGTAAGAGCAAATATTGACGCTGCTGATAACTCATACTAAGTCTCCAAATAAAGTATAAACATATTTGTATCATATCTTACATACACAACTGTACATATAAAAATACTGATTAAAAAAAATTGTCGATTTCGTTCAGAAAAATAAATCAGTGGAGGTTAACCGTGTCATGGAAAAATACAGGGTGTTTTGCACATGGATTTTGCGGAATTTTTTTTTTTTGGGAGTTATGGGGATCATTTGTACGTCCTAAGCAAAGAAATCCTGTGGTGTCAGATCTGGAGACCGTGCGAGCTACGGAATAGGGCACGTCTCCAGGCGAAGAAATCCAGTGGTGTCAGATCTGAATACTAATCTTGTGTTGGAGAGCCACTCTGCGCCTCTCTTTCTCTCTCACTGCCCTCTTTGACGCTTAAGATTTCTTCAAAGTAATCGCGCCAAAGGTTCTTCTTGCTTGCTATGATGCTGTCAACGTTGAGCTTGTTGAGCTCGAGTGCTTGTTTCAGCGAATCTCTCTTGGGTGCCCAAGCCTCACAGTAAGTGATGGTGTGTTCTGCATCGTAGAACTCCGCTTGGCAGTGGTGGCACGTCGCGGATATTTTCTTGCCAATTCGCTTCAGGTATCGGCTTACGGCCAGGATAAATCGGTCCGGTTTTTGAGATCTTCGTAATCCAAGGCCCTCTTCTTTGTCTGGAGGTCCAGCGGGGGTATTCCAGCGAACACGAGCACCGCGTCTTCGAACGCTGTCCTGTACGCTGCGATGATTCAGGGCGCTCCCTGTCGCTGGTCCCTGGCGAGCTTCTTTCTGTCGGTGTCGCGTCTGACCGACTTGTGCCATATCGGGGATCCGTACAGAATGATCGAGTGTATTACCTCGTTTATGGTACGTCTTCTGCACGCCTTCGTGTCAACGGCGCGGGTGGTTCTGTGCTGTCTCTGCCCCTTCCTATGTACTCCTCGGCAGTCCGATCAGCGCCTGCTTTATCTGGGAAGAGTTGGCTTATTTGGTCCTCCGTTTGCCGTAGATTCCGATTTCGCCTCCTATCCCCGTAGTTTCCCCCTCACAATTTTGTACAGTAGTCCCCAAGAATTAGAGTGGAACGTACGGTCTAGCGCCTTGGATTCCTGGATGACAGAAAGTATTAGTAATTGATTTTAATTTTTCACTAAAAAGCTTATCCAAATGCATTTTTGCTTCTCCAACATTGCTAACTTTTTTTTCGATGTACGACCAAAACAGATCGTTTTTATATGAGCGTTCACATTGTTTACAATAAACAATGACTTTAACGATCTGACCGGGTTTGAGCAATTCATAATAAGCAACTCCAGAAAAATACCACCACACACAATGAAAGACCACCTTCTTTATTGTTAGTGTCGATCAAGGGGTCGGAACAGGTACTTGTCCGGAAGAAAGCCATTGTTTTTTCGTACAGGATTATTTGAATAACACCCACTTCTCGTCTCCAGTTACGATTCGCCACAAAAACGGATCTTTTTCATAGCGAGACAAGAGATGCATAAATTTTACGCCGTAGATTGAGCGTCGTCTGGTCTGCAATTCATGGGGGACCCAAATTCCTTGTTTGTGCAACTATCCTATGCGACAAAGATGATCCCTAACTATAGATCATGGACAGGGTTGTTTAGTTTCAGAATATTCCCATAAGTATTGGTAACTTATTTCAGTGCTTCGTTTGCCTTCATTCTTTGGTTGAACCAAAACTATTTTTTACAGAAAAACAAAATTTACAATCATAGCTTCAACGTCATAACAAAATCTTTGTGTTTACTGGACCATGTCTCAGCACAAACTAACTGTAAAAAAGTTCGTCGAAGAAATTTTGATTACTTTTGGATTTACCTAATATTGTATTAAAGGGACAAGGATACAAAGAAATATCTAATAAAGGCAAAATAAAGCAATATTAACATTAAGAGTGGGATTCAAATATAATCCGGAATTTTGCTGTACAAATTTATTAATGATATATAAAAATACAAATAGATTATCTTATATATCTACATAGTTCCCTACATTAGAAATACATTTATTTCATGGGATATCAAGCTCCTTGATTCAGTGACTGAAGAAAAAAAGCGTAAAGTAACATTCTTTGTTGCGCAACGCGAAAATTTGAGGAACAAAATTCCGGGTTAAATTTGAATCGCCCTCCATGGTATTGATATGTAAATGCGAACTAAAGTTCCCAAAGCAAATTTCGCATTTTCGGTTCCAATTGTGTTTTGTCAACGATGACGAACTTCTGTATGAGACATGCATGCCAAAGATAAAGTTGAAAAAATAAATATATATATAATTGAGACTTGCATGCCGAGGGCAAAAAGACAAAGAATCGTGCGTTTGAAATCTATTATTTCTCACATGGCAAGATGAACGATTCAATAAATATTTAGCGTCTATAACGAGCATAATTAGAATACATTATAAACGCCAATTATTTAAATGCGTTATTTCATTCGCAATGTCTATAGTATACGATCAAAGGAATGAAATTGAACTGCGATATGTTGAATGGCGTTGGGGATATTCTCTGAATACGCGAAAAAATGAAAATTTTGCTCGTTATAACCGAGCGAAGCGTGCAAAAGTGGGCGCCATTCATCCCCAGATGGAAATAATACAAAATAGATGAAAATAACAGCACAATTCCAATTCTGTTTCCAAGTTCCAAATACCAATTCCAAGAAATCGTGTTTTTTTTTACTAGTGTGTTAATTTTAAATTGATTTATAACATAAATGCTATATAAATCTAATTTATCTCAAAATCGTGCAGTGTGAATAAATCTCGTATATGAATAAATGAGCCTTAACACTGTTGATATTTGTGGGATCCATAATAGCGTTTTAAATAGATACTTTTGGTGTCGTGCTGATAGAAGTAAAAGACCCCATACACATCTGATGATGATTGTTGTGTTGACTCTATTTTGTACTCGTATTTTTCGCAACATTTAAAAATGTTCAGATGTGTAAGGGCACCTTTACAACGCGACTTTACCATCGATGTTCGCAGTATATGCGAGATTCCTCATCTACGGGCTAAATATGTAGATTTAATTTTGTGTGTATTCCTTGATGCATTATCATCCATAGAACAATGAGCCTTTTTATATCCATGAATTTGATCAGCTTTTGCTTTTAAAAGGGCGCTATCATCAAAGGGTTCGGTCGTGTATTTTATCAGCAATAAGCAAACATCATGACCCAAAAATTCGGTGCCGATTTTAAACCCAATATGATTTGGAAACATTGTGGCTCATTTTTATATGTTTAAAATACATCCAGCGAGCTGATCATATGATTCCATCCAATGACGTAAAATGCCATTATTTCAAAAATGAATAAATGTATAGTGACATACCATTGGAAGGAGAAAAAATGAGTAGTTGGCAATTCTTACAAGCAGTTTAATAGGCCAAGTCGGTATTTGCGTCAATCGTGGCTTTAACATCAGATTCACTGAATGGCTTTGAAAATAACAAACAGATGCTTGTTCAGCGAGAAACTTGATTCTTGTTAATAGGCAGAAGTTTTTATTGCTCACAGCTAGATGATAATTCAGGCCCATGTGAACGTGAAATTATGTCCATAAAATCTCAAATGTATGGCGAAACGTATTTTTGAAACGGTCACCAAAACATCTTGCGTAAAGCATCCACTGAATAATTAATGTCAAAGGCTTCCGAAGAAGTTTTACTTCGTTCAATTCACAATGGAACTCGATTATGCTTTCAGAATCATAAGAAATGAATGATTTTATGATGCCATTGCAGACAGGACCTCTGTGATTAGATTTCATTTTATTACGAAATTGCATACAGGTTCTTGGCTAGATGCAGCTATTAAATATAAGAGCGTGTGACTTCCGCCAATGTAATCAGCAATCTCAATAGTTATTAGATGCATTTTATGTATTTTCCATTAAAGGATGAAGAAAATAGATACAAATCTCAAATTATATCGATGGTGTATGGTGTACGGATCAACAAACTCAAATTATAAAGGCGGCGTTGATTTTCCGCATGCAATATTCAATTTCTTAATTTATATGAAAACCTTGAATCGACGAAAAAAATGGTGTTTTCCACATTTTATTGAGCAAATATTATAAAATACTTTTCACATCAAACAATTTAGTGTTGAAGAGCAATTAGTCGATATCCGTGTTTATTTAAAAGCCAAATTGAAGTTTTTTTTTACATCTCGAATACCTGTCAATCCTTCTTGAACATAATTTATAGCATCATACAAATAAATAAATTTTACATTTATTAAAATATTTTTTTCCATCCCTTAAAATCTTAATTTTGATTAAATTTGCAATTAGAATCGACAGAGCAAGATTTGCATGTGTGCATTATTTCAAAACAAAACGATGTTTTTATCAACTGTGGATGTTAAAACCGCATACAGATTAAAACAACATCAATAAATGATGGATTGTAGAAACCACAAAATAAAACATGATGGCAATGGTTAGTGCAGGGGCTTTTAAATAGCGAATTATCATCAATAAAGACTATTGAACTCTCGACAAACAGGACGTGGTAGCATTTTAAAATAAATCGAATATTAATGGCAATTATTTAGATAAATCCCCACATCTAAGAAAGGTTTTATGAATTTATAATAATGCCTCTTACAAAATTAAAGTAATTTATATTGTGCAATCATAGCGATCGTCATGTGGGTAGCTTGGATCATTGCACTCCTTAAGAACTTGAAATAAAAATCGATATTTACAGCCAACCCTTCTATAGCGTCGTGATAGGGACCACACCACAAACGAAATGGATGCTATAAAAGGGTTGACTGTAGTTATTTTTATTATTTATCAGAAGGCAGGCCAGAACCATGGCTTCAAACTGAAACGGTCCGAAAAGCGGACCAGTTGGACACACAGACCTTGTGGCCACTCTTTTAGGGATTATTTCCGGCATTTTCTATGATCTGTACGATCACGGAACCTCCCTCAGAAGTTAACTTACACAAGTGGCTCGCGCCAAATGATATTTATCTGTCTTTGACTTTGTTTGTCCCATGTCTCATCCTGAATTGATGCAAAAATTCGACCTTATTGCTATGAACCATCGTCAAACACTCGATTGAAACTATAGATTGGATACTTTTGGGAGTATCTTCGTATATTATTTTAAAATATAAATTCTAATAATATTTAATATGTTGCATTTATAGTAGAAATATTTAATTTTAAAAAAAAATCGGAGGGAGGGTGGAACGCCATTTAGATACTTGCCAATGGCGTTTCGTACCCTCGTTACGGCTCTGATATATTGAGCGCTCTTTGTCGACTTTTTAAACTCGCTGCGTTGCCTTTGTCACTGCGGCTTCTGATTGCCGCGTTGTTCGGCTGCTGAAATCGCTCCGAAGGTTCACTTGAAATACGATGCGCTTCGTATCATAAGTCTCAATTATTATCTCGATGCCAATAAACGACAGACACTTGCAGTTGAAGAGAGTGCGATTATTTTTCTACGACAATTCATCTCTTTTATAAGACGACCGAAAATAAGACGGGGGGGGAGACAATTATGGAAGAGATTTATAAATGGACACGGACCAACTTTCAAAACTTCAATTCTACTCTAACTTTATTCAAACGGCAGAAAACTTTAACAACAAGTTAAACGGCCTGCTTTATTTGTCTAAAATATTTACTAATAAACTTAAATCGGACAATAGAATCGGTTTTTATCAAAGAATACTTTTTTTATTTGGGGTCGTTCTGGTTGCTTTGCGTGGTTTTGATTGCTTGCTGTCCACTCAGCTGATTGGCGATTTGACTCTGAATTGCAGTAGTGGATCAATGTTTCATCCATTGTCAAATACCGCATGAAAAAAACACTTTTATTTCGCCGAAAACAGCTCTAAACAGCGGTCTGAATTTTGGACGCGTTGTTGTTTTTGATCGAATGCGAACAAACACGATACTCGCTCCGACGAAAGCTTTCTCATGGACAAATGTTGATGCAAAGCGGTGTATCTACTATATTTTCGTGTATTTAAGATGTCTGCTATCTTACACAACCTCAATTTACGATTAGCCGAAACTATTTTGTCATCTTACTAAGTTCAAATTTATCGTTATTGCATTAAAAACGACCAAAACAAAATGCATTCCAATAATATCCGTTCCATTAATATATACATTAAATGAACATCATTATCTAGTAAGCATGTGTACATATTCCCCCCGGGTTGGTCCCATATGTAGAATGACCCCCCACAGAAGTATGGCATGGAGATTCCTCATAGGATCGTTTAATTCTCAGCTGGATATGAACTCATTGTTCCTAAAAATAAGATTCGCTCGGGAAATGTCACCGAGGCTACGATAAGTATTTAACCCTTCGGGGGACGGGTCGGTTAAAAATATTAAAAAAACCGAGTGACGACGAGGAGAGAGTGTGTTTCACCGAACAAACAAGATTGTATGGCAAGTTCCGGTCGTCACTAATGCCCCCTGTTATCGGTGACTGATAAGGCGAGTAGTGAGCAAACCCTCAACCGTCAACTAATTACACTGCTCTGCAGCCACACAATTGCCTCACAAAAATATTCCACTGCTTTATTATTACGTCTCTCTTATCTCACATTTATTCCGAGTCTGACGCTCAAACAGGTTTTTCTAGAGGCAATAACGCATCGTCACCGCGACCATTCAACGGAGCCACTCTAATGGCTCAAGATGACGACCCAACGGATGATCCGAGCCCAGATGGACGCGCGGGAAACTGAAAATGAGTCTAAAAGAAATGGAAAGTCCCTCAGCAAAAAAACAGGAATCGTTGCTCAGCGTTGCGGAAGTCCTCGACTGGGCCGGTCAAAGTCTGCAAACGACTGCTATACGACTCTATCCGCCCAACTTTATTGGTTATATCGTCTCGAAGACTTCGTTATAACCAGTGATTCATTGTAACATATATTCGAGGATAAGATAAAGACATGGGGACGAGCTGTCTATAATGCTTTTATGCCTTACCAAGCATATCATTATTTATTAACCTTGAAAGGTATATTTATTCAGTATTTATCAACAAAGAGAATGATTAGAAAACGACAAACATTAAACAAAAGAAATAAATACAAAGTGGTAACGAAGGTATGTACAATCAAACCTTCTATAGCGTCGAGATAGAAGCTATAGGAGGGTTAACTGTAGAAGTTTTAAATCTACTTCAGCAAAAAATGCTCTCTTGATACTTTTCGCTGAGACCCTAAAAAAACTAAAACTAATCATCACAGCGAAACATTCTTCATTGATACTATTTCCTTCGATGATCACTTGACCGCATCAATTGTTTATTATGAAGATAACGACTTTGATGACGTCGTTGAAAGGCTTTTTAAACGTCTTATTTTGATATGCATATCGATGTTTGTAAACATAATTACGCGATAACGGAAAATAAACGCAAAAATATCTCCAAAATGAATCGAAGAAATTCTTCGAAAAAATCGACCCAAACACAATTATGGATCGGCAATGCAAATGTGTATTTATTACTTAACCCTTTTAATGCCGGCGCTCGATTTCTAAATGTGAATAAAACAAGTTGTGTGTTAGATATCAGTCCGAAAAGCGGACCGGTTAGATACAGACTTTTTTAGGACTTTTTGCGGCATTTTCAGGGATAAATGCATACTCTGTATGATCATGGAAGCTCCCTTGGATGCTAACTTACATAGGCGACTCGTACTAAATGAGATCACGAACGATTCTAGACTTCCTCCCATCCATAAATAAAAAATATTTATCTATCTTGCTAATTTATGCTGCTATTCTAGCTAGTTTTTAGCTACAAAATCTAGCTATCTAGTTTCTTCCCCTGAAGTTGAGAATGAGCAAGTCCTTGGGGACAGCTTGGGTCTCTCAATTCTGATTTGAAGTGATGGACCCATGTTTCATCCTGAGTTGATGTAAAAACTTATGTAGACATGTTCGGGTATGGTATGATTTGCACACATTGTTGGTATTAAAAAAGTTTAAAACCCATCCTCGTTTATCCGAGTGTGAATCCATTATAATTTCATGTTTGTAGCACACAATTCTTTTCCTTACGTTATCATCCCCGAGTAACTATTTTGAAAAGCATTGGTTTTATTTGTAAGACTGCGTCATGATAATCATTTTATTTATTTATTGCAAATGATTTTAACAAACATAAGTATTGCGTTTGGAATTACATACCACAAATAACACATTGCGCGCATCTCACACGCGTTTAGTAATGATTTGATAAGAAACGCAGTAATACAGTTACGTGGTTTATTGCTTCTCCCTCTTCCGCGAACGCACACAAACAATAATTGTGCTAATTTAAAAACCTTCGTTGGTATCCACACAACAAATCCTCAACGTTTCATCGCAATTGGATGAATGGTATAGAAGCGTATACAACACATACATACAAACATTTTTATACATGTAGATAATTGAGTTGCTTAGGGATTTTTTTTAAACAAGAATGAACAAATTAGTCATTTGAATATAGAAAGAGCTATCTGCGAACGATTTGAATGATGTTTTCATGAATGAGCTGATGAAGTTATGATGGGGAAAGAGTCTGCGATGATTGAAGAAGAGTTTGTCCTCGTCTTGTGTGGGGTCAAATATCCAACAAACCGAGGCTTAATTAAATAAATAAAATCCATTTACACACCTCTATCTCGAATCACATGCACAAGTCATATTTGGAGTACATCATGGTCATCGCCGGACAAGCAGTAAACTGCTTATGAACGTCACTTTAAAACGGTTAACAAATCATGTGTAATGTACTGCAATTTAAACGGATGATAGGATAAATGATTAATGGCTGCATCTACCACATCTCAAAATGTGTTACTTTGTACGTTGTGTGGATGACTCCATCGAGCACCATGAAAACTGACCTTCGATCTATCTTTGATTTGTCTATCCTTCCGTATCGATCATTTTTATATCGTTTCATTTAGAGCCTTGATTGATATTCATTCAGAGCTATGAATGCACATTCTATTTCCTCGTTAACTTTTTCAATAT
This sequence comes from Stenopsyche tienmushanensis, assembly GCA_008973525.1. NCBI lineage: Eukaryota > Metazoa > Arthropoda > Insecta > Trichoptera > Stenopsychidae > Stenopsyche > Stenopsyche tienmushanensis. Next base: position 36,158 of record WACJ01000533.1, on the reverse strand, counting down.
CGTCGTTTGACAATCATTCATCATGTTTTCGTATTGCGTCATTAGTTGTATACAAAGATGTGAATTTTTTATCTCAATTTATTGTCTTAAGTGGAGACCAATTCCTTTTGTTTTCAGATCCAAGGACTAGCACCAATGGAGAGCAAGAACAAAGTTGGGAAAAAATATTTTCTAAAATCTGAAAATTTTAAAACCATCAAGCACGCTAATTGAATTCAATTCGGTTTTTATTTGTGATAATGTTAAATTCTGGAAATAGTCTTATCTCTGCGGTTGTTCCTTTGGTTTTCCAAGTAAATATCATGTTCTATTTGATGGATGATGAGTGATATCCATTGGCTTTCCTATAAAACCACAATACAAATAGAAACATAAAAATATTGCCTTTATACTCGTTCTAATTCAAGTAATTGTTTAAAAAATATTCAGATTCTGGTTTTACATTCGTTACTGGAGGAATATTTTTATGAATAAAACCGGTTTATTGAGTTTAAACGTAGGATGCATTTTTTTTTATTAGATTGATTTGACTCTGAATTGTAGTAATGGATCCATGTGAAACGGCTCTAAACAACGCTCCGAATTATGGACGCGTTGTTGTACTTGATCGAATGTGAGCAAACTTGATACTCGCTTCGAACAGAACTTTCTCATGGACAAATGTTGGTACAAAACGATGAATCACTACCTTCTCATGTATTTAAGATGTCAGCTAGCTCATGCAACTTAAATTTAAGATCGCCCAAAACTATTTGTGAACTATTTTGTCATCTTACTATCTTCAAATTGACTCATAAAGTCAATTACATTTTTTATTTCGAATTATAACCTGAACAAATCCTTACCTTTTTACTGTGAAATTTTCTATTATTTTAAACGATGTTAATTTTCAGAGTGCAGCGAATGGGATTACACTTAAGTCGAAATAGTTGTGACTCCTTTCTGTAAATGGATATTGAAGAGACCCTAGTCCTGCAGATAACCAGGGTCGTAACAAGGGCGTGGCAAAGCAGGCGTCCGCCACGGGCACAACTGGAGTTGGGGCGCAAAACGCAGAATACCGACCCGGTCGAGAGTTGCACATAGTTTTTATTTTACTCAGCCATTCTACTTTACATGCATTAACACATATTAACTCTGTCCATTTCTATAATATACAGTTAATTGTCTAATCCCTCTTTTCTTCATTATTATTAGGTATGGCATCCGATTGCGAGCCACTCATTCAGCAGTCCGAAAAGCGGACCGATTGAGCATACAAACCTTATGGCTACTCCGTCGTCTTTTAGGGCCTTTTGAGGCATTTTCTATGTTCTGTACGATCGCCGAAGTGACGTAGCGTCTAAATACTTTCTATCAAAGTATTTATTTTTATCATATTAGTATGAAATAATCTTTCATTCGTTGTAAAATAAATTGGGATCATGAATAAACATACAAGATGCGGCAGGGGAACTACCTTATTTTAAAAATGAATAACACAAACAGCATATTAGATATCAGTTTATTTTTTTCATATTACAGAGAAACATTTAAAAAAAAACTATTTATCATGTTTTTAAAAAATTATATCATTAAAAAAAGGCCTAAGTTCTGATTAATGCAAAGATGAATAAGTTTTTATTTCTTATCCAGTGGCAAATTTACCTGTAGGTACCCAGTGGGTCACCAGGATGAATGTGTCGAAGGGCGATTACGCATATATGCGTTCTGATTCAAATTATTGTTTTAAAATTATTTAGCTTCTGGCTTTATATTTGTTACTGGAGGAATATTATCATGGATAAAGCCGGTTTATTGTGTTTAAATATAGGATGCATTGTTTTGGTTAAATACCACTTTCTTCATTTGGGATCGTTCTTAGCCGATTATTGTCCACTCAGTTGACTGCCGATTTGAATTGTAGTAATGGATCCATGTTTCATCCATCGTCACATACCGCACGAAAAAACATTTTTATTGCGCTGAAACAGCTTCAAACAGCGCTCCGAATTATGGACGCGTTGTTGCTTAATCGAATTTACGCAATACTCGTTTCGAATAGAGCTTTCTCGTGGAAAAATCTCCTACCTTTTTATGTATTTAAGGTGTCCATTCAATTTACAATGTAAAACATGAAAATTACAGTCTGCCAAGCTTTCAACATTGTGGATATTAATAGCAATTTTTGGATCATATTGGCATTAAATTCAAATCTACAAAGCTGCTTTTTTGTCCACAAGTAGTTTATGTTAATTATTGTCAAATAAATGTCGTCTACTTGCGATACAAGGTGGCTAGGACTTTACTAAACGTAGCTAAAGTTGTAACGCGAGAACTTGATTAATCATATTTTTAATTGACAATTGCTAAATATGAACGACGTACGTTCTTCGTCGAAAAAACGATCTAGAACAATTCAAAAGGGGGTAATGTACGTAAAAAATTATAAATCATGAGTTGATATCAGTCGTGTCATGTGTCAAATTGATACGGATGACGCACGTCATTTTTTTAATAAATTCAAAGTTGTAAAAAAATTAATACACTTATTCCGATCATATAAAAGGATTATTAGTTGTAGTTATCAGCAGTCGGGGTGTTGATCGATTACAATCGGAGTACGTTTTTCAATCAGTGTTATGAAATGAGCGTGAGTCAAAGATGTTGCATAAAAACATGAGTACTTTTCTAGGATTTCTGAGAAAATAAAGAAATTCTATCGTTAGATAACGAGCACTATGAAATGCGACCGTTGAAAAGCAACATTGTATCGGTGTTTGTATTGGAAATGGCCTAAGCGCGTTCAAAACTGACCTATATACAATCGTTATCGTTATGATTCGTTTTATAGCCCATTCATTAATGTCATTCATTGCAAAGTAAACAAGCGCTCATCTGACTAATTTTTAAGATGTATCTCCAATGAAAATTGTTGCTGTTTTGAATGGCGTCAATTCTAATTAAATTACAGCCAACACTCCTATAGCGTCCACTTCGTTTGCGGCACTTGTTAACAAATTAAACGCGTTCAAATTTAAATGGATGCCTAAGTTTCTATAACATTTGGATTTTTATAGCGTGATCACTATTTCGACGCTATAGAAGGTTTGGCTTTAATTTCAATTCATTGAATGCACTCTAACAATCACTTTTTATAAAATTCATAGAATCTACACCAAGATTTAACACCAGAACGAATCAATTATTAAAAAATTCATGCTGTGAATGATTTGTATTTTTGTTCCTCTTATTTTACGTCGTGACATTCCTTTCTCTATGATTTATCGACGCCAATGTTCAAGTTCATGTTCATGGAATATTATAGATTTTCAATTATCTGCTACGTTTGTTATCGTTATTTTATTTACGGAATCATAAATGGGTCAAATATTGAATAGAATCGATCGATTTTGCTGACGTAAAATAATTCTTCTCGTTTTATCGATATGGTTTTATTTACAATCTCAGCGCAAAAGTCATCGTGTTTACTATCAAGCGCTGTTTAAAATAAAAATAGAGATGTACACATTTAATTACATTGAACTTCAAGTTCAAAAGGTTATGAAAGCTGTTTTCCAATCGTTGAATTTTCTGGAAATTCCACATTTTCTGATAAGACAGCGTAAACAAATCAATTGATCCATCAATAAACAATGACAGAATGTTGTTTCAAATACATACACTCGAACCTCTTTTTGAGCGAATTTTTTTTGTGCGATTTCGAAGTTATGCGGTTTTTTTTTAAAGCCAATTTTTTTCATTTAAAGGGTATATATCGAGATATTTTGGGGAAAAAATGTAATTTGGGACTGTGTAAATCATATTGTATCTGCTATCGCTGATCACAAAAAAAATAGATTTCGTTCGTCTTCCAATGTTTAAATCTTTAAAAATATATTATTCAAAGGAATTGAATAATATATTTTATATTGAAGTGAGGCGGCAACTTGGCCAGTCCTACCATAATGCAATCTTTTAACGCGCTTTTCTCGAAATTACTTTTTTCAACACGGTTGACATCATATCTCAAGTTTTAATTAATTAATTTTCTTCAAACTGGATACAAATCTTTTCTATATAACATTATATTGTTTCTACAAGATTTATGTCTAAAAATTATTTAAAAATATTAAAACTGTGACAAAATAAGGCCAAAAAATGACTGAGAAACAGTCGTCATTTTATGATTTTTTTGAGTTAGGGAATATAGTGACACCTACCTACCGAAAGAGAAAATCTACACAAAACAATGATAACAATGACACTGGGTATACTATTTCTTCCGAAGAAGCCCCTCTTTTCTTTGTTATCGTTATGTTCAGGTATGGCATCCAATCGCGAGCCGCTCATTCGACATATCAGCGGTCCGAAAAGCGGACCGATTGAGCATACATACCTTATGGTCCTCTTTTAGAGCATTTTGCGGCACTTTCTATGATCTGTATGATCACGGAAGCAACGTAGCTTCTAGACACTTTTTTTTTACAACGATAACCGCCATCTATACGTTAGGTCGGGTATTTTTGGGACTATATTTGTATATTATTTTAAAACATACATTATAATAGTATTTGATATATTGCATTTATAACAGTATTAGTTTACTTAAAAAAATAATTGGATTTCTGGGGAAGGGGGGCGTTAAGTAAGATACTTGCCACGGGCTAGATTCATACCCTAGTAGCGACTCTACGAAGAAGAGAACGATTTTGAGTCATATCGAAAATCGGAACGAAAATGATCATACAGCGATGATAGTTTGTGATTAAAATATTTAGTATTTCTCTAGTGGATGTCTGGCATTTGAGATGCCAGATGTCAGACATCCTTAAAAAATTACCAATGATGCAAGATGTCCTTTAAATTTTACCAAAAATGTTATTTTTAATTTCCTTATTATTTTCCGGTTTTTTATTAATTTTTTTTGTGCGATTTTGGATATGTTTTATATAGCTATTTCAAAGTTATGCGTTTTTTAAAATCCATGGAACGCATCTTCACTTTTTCTATGAAAGTCATAGCTTTTTTATGCGATTTTTCTTGTTTGTGTCTTGTTTTTCTTCTGGGCTTGTCGTGGTTCCCGTGTATTTTTTAATGTTATCTCTTTTTTTTATTTCTGCTGACGTTTTCTCTTTGGTGTTCTTCCCACCAATCCCGCTTCTTTCTCTTTTTTTCAGTTGTTCCATTGGTATTCTTCTTTGGTTTTAGCTCATTTTTTATTATTTGTAAAATTTTATCCTCTAGTTTATAATAGCCTCTCTGTTCTTCTTTTACTCCAAAGATTATAATATTTCTTTCCCTAATGTATTTTTCAATGCCAGATATCCTTTTATCTTGTTTCGATTTCTCTCAGAGTGTAGATCTAATTAAAAATCATGTAAAATTGTTCAAATAATTTGATTAATACCTAATGTTATTTTTTAATTAACATAATGTAAAGCAACTACATATATCGCTTTGGTGATACACCAGAGAACTGTTATTCAGCATATTTTAAATTTAACTACGAAATGTATAATAATTTATACTTTTTTATATGCAATATTGTATTATTGTTTAGTGAGAAACGCCCATATCAGCGAATATAATGCATTAAACTATGTATTTATATTCCAAACAATTTATCCTGTTTCGTCCATTCACCTTGCCGCATAACCTGCTCGCTGCTATTTCAAACGATGGGTTTCATTGACTGCTCAATCTTTTGTCAATCAACGATTACAATGTATTCCTTATACGATCTCGCCTTATTATTTCCAGCCACATTCATTAAGCATTCAATATTAGTAACACACATTTCTCAAATTACTTTCCATTTAAGACAAAGGCTTGAGCTTATTTACATTATTAATTATGTGTGCAACAGTGCTAGACATAAAAAAGCAGTGTGCTAATAAAAACAATTTATATTTAAATTGCTAATCTTAAATTATTTTCATCGCTCTGTACGAAGCGCGGCGCATCTATAGATGCGCGAAAACATCAATAAACAAAGACATATGTCGATATCAGTCGATGAATCAAAAAATATAAGCTCGGATCGTTCAATAAATGGCTTTGAAGATAAAACTGCATTCGCAGTATCTTAATAATGGCTAAGGATGACACAAATCGCTCAAATATTAAATGGTTTCGATTATACAACATCAATGAATTTGTATTAGACTCAGCCTTAAATTAACCCTTTTAGTGCGATAAAAGTGTACTTATGCAAAGGGATATACTGCTTTTTATTATCATCCTAATAAAACCCCACCGAACGGTCTTATTCAGATAACTTTTTAATGGGAGTTCGTAATCGTTCTGTAGACATGTTCATGTATGGCATCCGTTCGCGAGGCGTCCATTCGTCATATCAGCGGTCCTAAAATTGGACCAGTTGGACACACAGACCTTGTGACTACTTTGTCCTCATTTACAGCTTTTTGCGGTATTTTCTATGATCTTTACGATTATAGAAGCCTCCTTAGAGGCTAACTTACATAGTTTTGCACCTTTCTGTGCACTTTTATTGAGCGGGATGGATGTTCCCGAATAGCGGAACTAATAAACAGATTCCCATGGTTCTCTGTCTCAGGTGTGAAGTAATGGACCTATGTTTCATCCTGAATTCATGCAAAAACTCGGCATTATTACTGTAAAACGTCATCACAACACGGTTTTTGTTCCATTGTGAGTAAATGCGGTGCTCATCTTGCATATAGCTTTTTCATGTCCAAATTTTCAGTCAATATGCGATGAACAGAATTATTTCAAAGGCCTGCCATGTCTGCCAGTTTGCGCACTTACACTGGATGGTCATCCAATACCGTTTTGTGGATTTTATTCATCATTTTTTTGGCGTGGTCTGGTTGTTCGTTTTGAACAAAATGGCCTGTATGAACGCACTGTAGGACTCTAAGTAATATAGTTTTGACTTGAATGCAAAGCAAGAAAATGTCAAATATGCTGTGTAATATGATATGAGCGTCGATTTTGCGACGGTCCGCTTTTTTCGCACCGAATTCGATCGTCGCATAAGCGACGACTCGATGCCAAAGAGTTGACAAATACAACCGCATCAGAATTTAAACATGTCTTCTTGTGGCATTTTTCTCGTCATATATAACTCTGATAGCTTATCATCGACTAATTTAATAGATAATAATGAATAGATACGGCAATCGAAGAAATGTATATGTTTATTAGCGTTGTGATGTTGATGAGCAGAAATAATCTTAAGTGGTAGCCCTGCCCTCGAGCAGATAAGAACGGTCGTTCGCATCCACTCCGAATCGAGAGTTTGAGCTTAAATTAATGCAAAATCAAGCAGAAGTGTTGAATTGTCGGCCATTTGAAGCAAAAACATTTTCAAGCCAAGCAACCAACGTTTGAAGCGCGACAATTGTCAACCAATTAGGAATTGAATTGGTAATTTATATATTTGTATTTGGACCGTAATCTCTATCGGTCGACTCATAAGAGCCGTAGTAATTTCGCAATATCTCTCTCAATTTCGTGAGATATCCTATTACTCTCGAAAAACAAGTTTTATCGGTTAAAAACGCGCGTGTTTTATATCGACGCAATGAAAATAATGTCAATAAGTAGAATCCAGATAGCGTTTTGAAACCCGCGATATATCATCGATACACTTCGTTTGGATAAGAGCTCTGATAAGAAGCCTCCCGGCTTTGGACACTTGAGATATGACCGATGCTTCTTATAATTCATGCTTCTAGTAAAATCCAACGTTTTCCTCGTGTCATGCAGATGAGATCTACTCGGATGCGTTTGATGCCCTTTTAATGTATGATATTATCCTCGAATGATTCAAAATATGGCGATTTAATGAAATGGGATGATGGTCTCGTGCTTCTTCGGCGACTGCGGTTGAGAGCAATAATTTGGTTGCGTTTCACCAAAGATGACGCAAAGAATGAGGTTGGCGCCAAGAGTTCCATCAGCAGCTGCGAATTGCACACAGGTACAAGAGTCTCTTTCATATGGACGTTTACTACTCGATTTCGATCAAATTTCCAAATCAATTTTCATTAGTAATGAGCCGGTTCTCCGTTTAACTACTAATTAATGGCACCGAGATCTTAATTTATTTGCCGGGCGTAATTCGACAGTCCGAACCTGTTTATTTTTTACTATTCGTTCAGTAATACTAAAAGTGTGGGTGTCTTTGTTTTGGAACTTTGCATAATTCGCCGCCCATTGACGCTAGAAAATCACAACAAGTACTCGTGTACCCATTGTTTGAGTCTGTACTTGGAATTTAAAAAGTTTTCACTTAAATTTATGTTCATTTGAAACAAAAAGTCAGTACAACATTGAAGAATATTTATAGTAACAAAATTTCCATGAATCTAAGAAATGTCTTAATATTTTCTTAATGAGATAGACGCCTTAAATTCAAGTGCATGCATCATTATTTGCACAAATATTATTCTAGAGCCAATAAAAGCAACTATACATGAGCCGTACGAGCTACCAAGACGAACAGCGCAGTGGTATTGAACGACATGCTAACAACAGACATGGTAAGCCTTTCAAAAATACTGTACATCGCATATTAACTGAAAATTTGCACATGAAAAAGCTGTGCGCAAGATGGGTACCGCGTTTGCTCGCAATGGAACAAAAACAGCGTAACGATGATGTTTCAATAGAGTGCTTGGCAAAGTTTCACAGAAATAAGGGCGAATTTTTGCACCAATTCAGGATGAATCGTGTTGTTATCCTGCGTTTTGCGCCCCAAGCCCAGTTGCGCCCGTGGCAGGCGCTTGCTTTTCCACGCTCTAGTTACGGCAACATTTGTTTACATTTGTTGGCGATCAAACTCATCGCAGACACGTCTCAAGGAGTTACTATTGCATCCACCTTATTCCCTGGTCTCGCTCCTTTGGATATTTTGGATACAAATTTAGAAGCTATACACATTAATGAATAAATTTAAAGTATATTTTAAATCAATATTAATTCTCTCCGAATAAGACGGCAAACACTTGGGATTGACGCAGTGGTCAATCCTCAATATCGATTATCGATCTCATAGATTAAGAATTATCAATCAGAATCCAGCTATGACGTATTCATTCGATGTATTTTACAGCTCGAAAGATCACGTACGACGCGAGCAAATGTCTCCAAAATCGTATCGATTCGAAAATCAAAAAGATAAAGTGCGAAGCTACATAAGATTTTCATTGTAAATCACTCGGTATTGTTCGCATGAGCCTTGGAATAAAATTATAATGGCCTTATGTTGTATTAAGGTTCATTCAACTATGAATTACATATTCAATTTAAATTGTCAATCAGTCCCCTGTGTCATTATGTGCGACTCAATTCCAAATGCAACCGTCAAACTGCTGATAACAACGTTTTGGTCAGATTTATATGATACGCAGGCAATTTCTTTGATTAGACATTTTTGTACCATATCATTCGCTGAATGCTAAGGAATAAATTAAATGTATATAAGATTCAAGTTTATGAAGCAAAAGAATGCACGGCTTGGTAAAGCAATGATATTCAAACGCATGCATGCAAGCGGGGACCCTCCCGAATATTGTCTTCTCGGATGACAAGACATTAACAATCCAACAGTTTGTCAACAAACAAAACAGCCATTTTTGGTGTCGAGGGGGAGGTCCATCAATAATTTGTTCATGTTTTGACTCAGCTCACATTAAACTAAATATATATTATTTTGCTCTTTAAAGATACATATCAGTTGTTTCTTATAGGCCAATTTGTTTTATTAAAAAGTACGAAGGTAGTCCCATAAATAGCCGATCTAATAAAAAAAAAGCCAAAATTTTTTTTCCCAGCAATGATCAATAGCTTCGATACCCTGTTTATAATGAGAACCGCCGAGCTCTTCAAAATAGCTATCAACCACCGACTCCTCTTGAGTTTAAATAAATAAAATAATCTGAATAATCCAATGTAATAAATAATCTTTTTGAAGATAAAACTGACGCCATGACCTTGTCTGCAGATGGAATTTCGTCTTCTTTGGAGCCGATTCTCCCCTTTTTGTCCATTGTTTTGACTGTTCCTTTGTCTCAGATAAACATTGAATCCGCCCGCATAAATCGACTGAGAACAGCCGACTTATGCCGCGTTCGAATATTGATAATAGATTATTGGACGTCCCAGTTCCTCAAAGGACACTGGCGGTTTAGGACTTCGCTTTTCAGGTGTGAACTTTCCCCAATCTTGGAGTGTTTATTTGGAGATCCGTTCATGGACGCAAACCATGTTTTGTGGACAAGTTCGGACGTGGAGTCCGATCGCGAGGCGCTCATTCGCCGTGTCAGCGGTCTGATAAGCGGACCGGTTGGACCAGAGCCGTAACTTGGGTGTGATGCGCCCGTGGCAAGAATCTAAATTGCGTTCATTTATCGGATTTTTTCTATTGAACTAAAAAATAATTTTTGATTTTTAATATGTGCAAGGAAGAATATATATACACCCATCCCTCGCTTAACACGGAAGATAGGTTCTGCCAGATCGTCGTGTTAAGCGAGACTAAATGTCTGATGTACTGTCTATATATTCTAAGTACTATTTATTGTTTGAAATGCGCAGTTCTATTCCTGTATACCCTTACCGTTATTCTTAGAATTTCGCACAGCTGTGTGCACATCTACGAAACGTCGAAACATATATTTTTTTCACCAAAACTGAAACAGTGTTAAACCGAAACCGTGTTAAAAGAGTATCGTGTTAAGCGAGGGATGGGTGTAGTTAAATTTTCATATATTTTTGACAAATTTTATCCCAAAAAAAGTAATTTATTTACGCAAAAACCTTAAAACTTTAGGTACATATATCCAAAAATTCAGCCGGGTCGATCAAAAACTTTTTAAGCCACAATTTAGGTCGATTTTGAAAATGCAGCTTCGAGATAATCTCATTTAACCCATTGACGCACAGATACCGTCAAATACCGTCATGCGTCAGCAGTTAATTCATCAAAATGAAAACAAACATAAGTGGCTCAAAGACTCTCAAGCTTGACATCGATTATCTGTCCAGCGGCTTTATCTATCTCGAGTCAATTTTCAGAGTAATAAGAATGAGAAGTACTTGTTTTCAACCTTTTTATTGTGACAGAGGATCCTGTTCAATTTTTCTTGTATTACATTTGGATAAGATAAGATTTGAAATACTGCGAAGACGATATGCAGACTTATCTGACGCAATAAGCAAGTATTCTCTGCAAACGAAGACGCAGGGGAACGCGATCAATTGACGCGTTAATGCTTTTAGAATAGAATGATCAAGTAAAATAAAAACCACGTGCAACTCTCTCAATCGGTTCGGTATCCTGTGTTTTGCGCCCCAAGCCCAGTTGCGCCCGTGGCAGGCGCCTGTTTTTGTTCTATTGTGAGCAAATGCGGCACCTATCTTGTGCACGGCTTTCTCATGTCCAAATTTTCAGTTAATATGCGATGTACAGCGCTTTTTGAAAGGATTACTATGTTTGCTAGCTTGCGCACTTACTGTTAACGATCATCCAATATCATGGATTTTCTTCGCTATTTCTGGGGTGTTTACCTCATTTGGTCGACCACTGCGCTCATACGGCAGGTCATACGACCTCGTTTAAACTCTGCCAACCAATATTTTACTGTTGTAAACAAAGAAGCAGAATCTTTCAAAATAGAATCTAGCTCGGCTTTAATAATTAAATAAATGGCTTTAATGACAAAACTCCATTTTCAGTATCTCAAGCGCCTGAAAAAGGATTTCACAAATCAGCTCAATATTTGCATTTCTATTATTTTTTATTGTAACCATGGATGCAATCAAAAATTATGATTACCTAATACAATTCTATGTTAGTCTTCTTCGCCTTATTCAATGGCAACATTGAAATTTGATAGAATTGTAGTTAGTAATGGTCAAAAATTATAGCCCTGCCTTCGAACTCATTATGATGTATACGCATAACGCCTGTTTGGGTAAATTATTAAATAACAGGAACATTGTGAATCTTGTTTGTCGACTGATTGTCAGTTAATCGTATGTAATTAGTCAAAAAAAAATCATATTCCAAACATTATAAAGTTGCATGATTTTTAAGAACCGCTTCAGGTCGTCTTACACCTGTTCAAATGTTTTTATAAATTGAGAATTGTAGAGTCCAAAGGCCATGTTTGAAAAATTACAATGATTGTATCATCTTTCCACAAATAAAAGATAGCCATTCGTTATTTATATTTAGAATTTTGGTATGCACTTCTAACGTCGAGGGAATCAATTACGACCAGGAAACTAAGTTTTCCCGTATCTATCTATTATGAACAGTCGAGATAGGATCACGTTTGTATACAATCAATCGTGTGCATCTGCTGATTAATTTTCAATTGAAAATCTCGACACAAACGAGCGGAGAAGTGAGGAAGTGGAACAAGATGAGTTGCCGAGTTGTAAAATGCGAATTCGCACTTATTAATCGGAGTTATATTAGAGTCGAACGTATGTAATCGATGGTAACTCGTTGCGGCCGTTTTAATGATCGTGTCAGTGAAAGTTTCGGAACAAAAACACCACCATTATGTCTATCATAATCAAAAGTGAAATATTTACTCTCACTTTCGACCGACCGCTGTCGGATGAGATAAGCTATCTCGCCTTGGAACCCAAGCATCAGTAGAAAGTGCCATACAGCCTCCGAACGTGGACCAGAACAGGCTATCACACTGCAGCCTCAGAATTCAACGCTTTTTATCGTTTAATCATAATCGACGATAACGACAATAAACATTACAATCAAATCTATATCTGTTCAACGCGTGTGGAAAAAATGCGCGATGAAAATTAAACTTCTCAGCTCCTCTAGTGTTGTGTAATATATAATAAAATGGGCTCGCTACTGGCGTATTGATTGCTTTGTGCTACGCATAAACGCTCATACAAACGATTCTCCATCTCTTTCCGACCATTTACCGCATGGAGTTTCAATTTTCGTGACGTTCAAGCCAATTTGCCCTACAGCTCCTATATAAGTTTAAATTACAATCACTTCTATATAATTTAAACAGATTTTCTTTTTATCATGTTTACTTGCTTTAAAATGCTTAAATTTCTTTTATCAATCCGTTTTTTTAATATTTTTAAAGCTTGTCTGTGGCCTGTTTATTTTTATAAATATGAATGTTTGTCGTTTGTATGTCTTGTATACGCTTCTATACCATTCATCCGATTGCGATGAAACTTCGGGAATTTGTTGTATGCACACCATAGAAGGTTTTTGAATTACCACAACCATTGTTTGTGTGCGGAATATTTGCGTACCCGCGCTACACGTGGTCTTACCTTATAAACCACGCAGCTATACTACTGCATTTATTTTCAAATATATATAAACTGTCTATAGCGTGATCCCTAACTCGACACTATACAAGGTTTGACTGCATTAATTTTAACACGACTTTTAGGTTAGGTATCAATTCACATATAAATATGTACTAAGAATCAAGTGATGCACAACCACATGGTTGTTTTTATTTGTACAGTGCCTTTTTATCGGTACTTATCTCACAGCCAAAGTAAAATAAGATATTTTTGTTTGTGGACGTTATCGACAGTTACTATGGGCGTACACTATCATAACTCTTAATATTTTCGAATCTAGATCACACATGGCCGAGTTTGGGCTTATTTTTCATCCCAATTATGTTATAATTATCGACGGCAACCCTTTGTCTTATGGAACGATGCCTTGTAAAGTTCAAATTGTACCCGGGAAGAATCGGGTAATTTATTTCAAGGTAAGGCCGAACGATACGAAAAACTTTTGCGATTATCTTTGTGCGATCATCGCCAACGGAAAAGGAAATCAATCTTAATAAAAAGCCATACATGTAAGACAAGACGTGATAAAATAGGACTCAAATTAAATATCTATTTGTAGAAGATGGTCGGGATTGACCAGTTTGTTTGTGTAGCGCCTCAAGTGTACCATGAAATGATGAATATGAACCGATGAATACTATGAAAGATAAAACTGCGTCCAATAAAAGCCATCGGCAGAATCTGGACACTAGGGCAGATCAATTTGTTTTCATCCTGAAAATGCTTGAATTCACTCAGAAATTATCTCCGGTTAATAAACGAATCCAACCACGCTCGATATCGAAATAATCGGTCATGATAAGAGTGAACCGAGTAGTCACAGTACATACTCAGATTTAAATCCATTGAAAACATGTTTTCAAACAGAATTGATAAGATATTAATTGCAAACACTATCAAATATAAACTTATAAAACGGCAAATTGATATGGATTCGATGCGCTAGAAAGCGTATTGTGTATAACGCCTCGTTATTCCTTTGGGGAGTATACACGCACACGCTGCGGGTAGCGCTCAATAGCAACATTAGTTTCAATGTTTATATTTCTAATAAACAATATTATTTTTTCAAATTTATGAATCAAAGAAATAATTGGGATTTCCAGTCTAGAATTTTTGTAAAATGGTTTTTTTTTCGTATTGTTTTAAAGTTTAGACTCTTAAGAATATATTCTCAAAAAGAAATTTACAAAATTCCAATTATTTACGGAGTTATAGTTATTTTAGTGAGGCGGGAACTAAACCGGTCCCACCAGAATCAAATCTTTAAACGCGCTTTTCTCGATGTTACTTTTATCAACACGATTGACATCATATCTCAAGTTTTAATTAACCGATTTACTTCAAATTTGGTACAAGACGTATGCACAAAATTTTATTTTTAACTATTTAAAAAAAATTAAAACTTTTTTTGTGAAAACAGAATTAAAATATTTGTTTGAAATAGGAACAATAGCGACATATTTATTAATTACGAATAGTTTTTTTTATTATTTAAGACTAAAAGGGTTGAAATCGTATTAACCAGGACACGCAGGATCCTGGACGTTTGCTGTAAAAGTTGTCTACCGGCATAGTCCACCGAAGACCGAACGCTGAGTGATTATATGACATATTGACGGTTGTTATGCATTATCTTATATAATATATAAACCATATGTGCCAACATGATGCATCCGTTGAACGTCTCGCAAAACAAAATTCCGCACACAAACAATGAGTATGTCAATTTGAAAACCTTCAACGGTGTTCACACAATAACACCCCAAAGTTTCAGCGCAATCGCATGAATGATATAGAAGCGTATATGAGACAAACGGACAACAGACATTCAACAAACAATAAGCAAAATTTTCATCCAAGGATGACGTTATGAGCTATGCGGGTCGTCTATTTTTACTGATCACTCGTTGCTCCGAATTATTAACAGATTTCCCTTTCAATGGATGCATTTAAGTTGAGTCGCATATTCGTTAAAACATGTTCTTCTTTTTGTGTTCGCAAAATTGATAATATACCACATGTTCTTTTATTTTTACAAATGATTCATATATCTTATTATTCAGCATTGCTTATCGTTTTTATGTTGTTATGTTAGCGTTGATTGTAATTGTTTCGTTGAGAACAGCGTAGGGAAATGTTGCATCCAAAAATCGATCCGGAATGAGTTTCTTGAGGCAAAAACGCGACAAACGATTGACGGGATGAATTGAAGAACGAAAGAAGCTGCTGAATGTTGCATTCAAATTGACATTCGCGTCACAATGAGATTACAATGGCACCGATGCCATCATTCGAATTGGTCAAACATTTGGAATAATTAACATTTTGACGTTTTTCTATTGACATTCCTTGTTGATTCATAAAGGTCGCTGTGAATCAATCGTTTTCAGTGTGTTTTTTGCAACGACACCGATAAAACCATAACCGAAACGATATACAGTAAAACCTTCTATAGTGTCAAGATAGGGACCACATTATAGAAAATTAGGCACCATTAGTGAAATGCGGCTATAGGATTTGTGTAAAAATGCAATTAATCTGGATTTTGTGCATCACCCATGCAATATCGAGGCGCAGATCCTCGACGGTATTAATTTGTTATGCAATCTTCGAAGTCGTGTATTGTCTTCTTTTTTTGTTTTCAGTTAACCGACGTTGTTTTGATAGCACGAGTTGATTCTCGGTAAATATTTGAATAAATGCATATTGAGACGGGCCCAGTGCATCATTCAATATGCGGTCGCTTATATGCATGTTTGGCATGATGAATGTGTAGCTTAAAATACACACTTTTATATACGTGGAAAACTCTATTTACATACATGAATATTCGTTTGTGATCGCTGTAAGACTGCAAATAGAAACACTTTTTTTTTAAACGAATTCCTTCTATGCTCAGGTTTGTGTCAACCGTCTCTTTTGTTTGTCAAATTCGTCGTTTTGCTCTTTCGCCGTAAAGAGCGTGTAAAAGTGTAAAGCCTTCCGCGTTTGATCGAAACCGTAGTCAAAAATTCCAATAGCATAAATATGACGATGACAAAACAAAAGTATCTAGATCTTTTTTGCGCGGTGTATCGATCGCAGCAACAAAAACGTACAAAAATCGCACAAAAAAAACCCTTCTATTTTTAATGCTTCAACGCAAACAACATCAAATTTATAGACACAGGTGAAAAACGGAATAAATTTAAATTGATTTTCATACTGGAAACATTCGGCGCTTTTAAATTATTTTGTTTTGGAGATTTTGGCGTTCGAATCGGGTTCATTTGTACAACAAAATCGATAGTGCCAAAAATACGTACGGTTTTTTTTAATATTTAGTTTTTGAATTCCTATATAGTAGAATTTTTAAGGTTTTTAACCTTAAAAACAAAAAACAGTCCAAATTCGTATCTTTTGTATTCAAAAACTGCTGAGTTCTAAAAAAACAGAGTTGCACAGAGTTTCTTGGCAATACACTAGAGACCAGTAATATTGGTCAGAATAAACTAAACAATGATTGTTTTAAAGCGTATAGCAAAAAAAAACATTACAAAACTTGCTTTTATAAACATAAATGTAAAAACGGCACGTATTTTTGGCACTGTCGATATGAACGCAAATGTTTCATCGAAATATCATTTTGGGTACTTATTCTCCTATAAATAGGAGCACAAGTAAACAATCGAATATAACAGTTTCTAGCATCCAAATTTATCGAAATTAATTTGTTGCTAAAATTGAAGACATACATATGTATTGTTTATGTTTACGCGAAGAAATTGACGAATATTGTGCGCTATCGACAGTGTCAAGGTTCATTTATAGACGTACACAAGATCGACTCGCGTTGCGCGGTTCTGAGCGACAATTTAGACGGATCCGCTAAACGTTATCAGGTCGCGGTTACATTTGCAGTCCATGACTACGACCCTAATTTCGCAACGACATTATTTTTAAAGCGATGATTTAAACAAATTATTTGCGCCCAGAAGCGCTATTTATGATGTGGTATTTAGTTGAAAAAATCTCATCAAAGCGTTGCGGTTTCTTTTGCACTTTAACATTCAAACTAGATACGATCGCAATAAAAGCAGATAAAACGCATGTTGAAATACGAAGAAAATGCGACGGTATTCGCATTTGACTCATTGTGGCGCAAATCTTTTCCCGCCCAAATCCAAATTTCGCGTCATAATAAATATACATTTTCTATAAATGTCGTTTACGAAGCAAAAGCGATCTTATCTTATTGTCAATTTAAAAATATCAACCGAATGTAATTTGTAGTTTGATCGGAGACGACGCAAATATATCTCTAAACAACATCTGGAAGCGCGCGTCTAGCTGTGGTGTATTATAACAGTTGTCGCAAACACCATAGCTCGTCATCATTAAAAGTATCATTTTTGTACATTTATTCTGCATAAGTTCGCTCGATTTACGCGGTAGACGATGCGAACCGCGCGAAAGAGGCTGGACCGAGTCATGTCTAAATTGCAACAACGGCTCCCGGCGTATATGATATCGTTTGAGCCCACGGCACTCGTTCAATTTACTTACGTCGAATGCTCGTCGCCTCACTTTCAATTTCTACGCTGCGCATCCAGATTCGTTTCGGGGTCCGCGCGATAAATCGTCATTGTATTTTTCACCACTCAGTCGCGAAGAATGTACTGAATCAATATTCATCAAAAGTTGTAATAAAAAGAGCACTTGTTCAAACGATCGCCGGCGGCTGTTCCATCCAATTCCAAATGAGTCAGTTCGCAGCGCGATCGACGATTCGTTCGCATTCTGACGACGATGCGAGTTTCGAGATGCGGGGGATCGAACCCTTCCTCTGCCGCATGTGGAACGTCAAGAGCGTCGACAATTTGAACGATCCGGCGACGGTCGCACGAAACGCGGGATCGCCGCGATGTTAACGACCCGTGTCTTTTTTTGCGCGGTCGATCGATCGCCGCGACGAACGCGCAAACATAACTTTCCATTTTTAGCGCCGAAAAACTGAATAAATTTAAATCGATTTTCGACTCGGAACGGCTCTCGCCGCTGCCGATTAAATTGTTTTGGTTTTTTGTTCTCGACGAATCGAGCTCGAACTTGAACCCAGTCCGCTCGACAGATCGCACGCAGACGCATCGACACGTAATGCGATCGACCGAAACGAAGTATCCCCACATTCGAATTGTATTTTTTTTGCTCGGAGATAATGCCCAGGTCGCAGTTGATTTTGCGCCCTTTTCAGTTTTCATACATAGCGTAACGTCTGGGGTACGATCGTGAAATTAACGAGGATTACACAAACAAAGATCGATATTGGCTCATCGGTGACTTCAAAATGTTCGAATAGAAGTAATTTGTGTGTCAAAACGAACAAACTTACGCCGCAGCAGTCAAACGGTTGGGCGATTCGTGTACCTTATCATTCACTATTACACATTTGAACCGTCGGACACTTCGCTCCGATCGAACAGACAGTCCATGTTTACACTTTGTTTGGGTCGGCGCGCGCACTTTGTCACATTTATACAACAATAATTCGACAGGTCGGGATCCCGTCGGACGGAGAGGAATGAAACGGCGATGCATTTTAACAGTTTTGTCTTTATTTCGTGATAATTCAGGAAAAAAAACATGAGATACCAGCATTATATCATTCTCATTACAAATGATAGATCTTAAAATAGTTATAAATTAAATTAGAAAAATGTTTTAAATAGTATAAAATAAAATAGAATATTTATCGTCTAGAAAATACAAAAATGACTCATAAGGGTTACATTACAATCATCATATACATATAACGATGAGCGCCCGAGGGAAATAAATAACGTCACGATTGGTCCCGTACGCGCCCGGACGCGAGTCCGAAATTTAAAATTTTGGTCCAAAGTTACGAGCTAAGATCGGCCGCGCGTCCGGGCCGACGCGCATCAATAAATAAATAATTATAAAACAATAAGTCGGGGGGCGGGGGACCGAGGGAAATATTTACAACATAAATAAGATAAACTAAGCGGCCCCGGGCGGCCTAGGCGATGGCCAGGTCCCCGAGCGACATGAGCCTGTTGAAGACCGGCAGGCGGCCCTCCTCGGGCGAGGGCGGCGGCGACGTGCGCGGGGAGGCGGGCGGCGAGGGCGAGGGCGGGAAGAACGCCACCGAGCCGGCGGGGCTGCGCGAGTGCCCCGAGGCGGAGCCCGGGCCGGAGCCGGAGCCCGAGCCGGAGCCGCCCGGGCTCGGCGGCAGCGAGGGGCGCTGGCGGGCCTCGTCCGCGTTGTGCACGAAGTGGCAGCGCGGCCCGTAGGGGCAGAAGCCCACCGAGTGGAAGGTGCGGCACAGCTCCGTCTTGTACTTGGGGTGGCGCTGCAGGTTGCGCAGCTCCCGCATGCCGTGAGCGAACTGGCACTTGTCTCCGTACTTGCACGACCCGGCCTCCTCGTAGGGCCTGCACAGCTCCGTCTTGTAGCGGGACGCGTTCGGCGGGGGCTGCGGCTGCGCCTGCGACAGCGCCGCCGACAGCGACTGCGCCCCCGCCGGCTCGGAGGTGGCCCGCTCGAGCCGGCGGTGCAGCGCGCTCAGGTCGACCGCGCCGAGGGCCTGCCGCAGGTCGCGCACGGGGCCGCCCCCGAGGGAGCGCGCGCGCGACAGCGACAGGTGCTCCGCCGTCGCCTGCGTCGTCGCGCAGACGCTCTGGTTCTGGAAACAGACGGGGAAGCTGAGCGAGGTCGGAGGGTTCCGGGGCCCGGAGAGCCGAACGAGCGGAGCGCGCCGAACCCGAGCCCCGGCCGGAGAGGCGGGGGCTCGTTCGGACCCTCCCGGCCCTCGAGACGTCCGAGATCTCGGAGCGGATTCGAAAGCGTCCGCAGCAGTCGCGCATTGTTGTCGCTTTCCGACGCGTCGGTATACTTTTTTTTGTCGAAATGTTATTGTTTACAAAATCGGACGAGGCGGGAGGCGACCGAACGGAACGCGCGACGGGCGCAGTTCGAATTCGCGAGGATCTCCGGGATCGCCCTTCGAACCGTGGATTTTCAAATCCGATCGCGAACCGGACGGTGGCGCCGCCGCGCGGAGCGACGTCCGGGCTCGCGTTTGTTGTTTTTATTTTCGCGATCGCTTCGAGACTTCGCTCCGATCGGCGATCCGGACTCCGCTGAGAGGTCCGGACCCGGGAGATAGGGGAGATCCGGACGGGCACCCGTCGCCGGCGACGGGTTCCCCGGGGATCGCGGCGCCCGCAGTGCGCGCGGCGGGCGCGCGGGGCGCGGCGGTCGCCGCGGTCCCCCGCGAACTTTTGAAACTCGGAACCGGAGATCGCCGCTCACCTTCAGGTAGAGATCGCCGAACTCGTAGAGGGAAGACTGGTGCATGATGGCCGTCGACATCGTTGCGGGCGGAATTTTGAAACGCACAGACACGAAAACGAGGGACACTTGGGGCGCAGTCGGACAGACTCTGCCGTCGCTGCGGAACCGCGGAGATCCGATCGGTCCGTATCACTGTCTTACATGGCACAGAACTCGCACAGGACGCACGCGGCGCTTTCCCGCGCCTGGAGGCGCACGGCGGAGGGGCGGAAGAGTGCGTCGCTATCGAACGACGGCCGCCGACTGGCGGGACCGTCCGGCCGATCGCGACACCGGCGCTCCGCCTCCCGCCGCCGGCGCATGCGCGCGCCCGGCCCCGCGCGCCCGCTCGCCGCTCGCCCTCCCCGCGGACCGACGGCCCCGGAAGGCGGCGCGGCGCCCGCCCCGGAGCTTTCGCGAGATTCGCCGCTTCCTTCGACTCCCTCCGCTCCCGGGGGCGGCCCGGCGACGCTCCGTAAACGATTTGCGATATTTAAAATGCGATGAATTGGCGATGATTGATCACGCCGGGCCGCGTTGATCGTCGCCGACTCTAATAGAGGAGTATTTTTTGCGATCGAAACGTCCGCACGAACCGATGATGCAATACGTGTCACGTTCAAGGTCAACGCGGAGACGATTTCTTTTTTTTTCCGATTCTTCCTCCGCTCCCTCGTCTCCCGTCTCCGGACGCGCCCGAACTTTCGCACGTCTCTTTCCAAAACGCCTTCGCGAAAACCACCGTCTGATAACTGAGCCCCGTGTGTCGAAACAGATCTAGCATAGATCCAAAACTAAAAGCCTGAAACCGTCAATTTCAGAACGTCAGCGCCTTCAGAAATCATTTTTTTCGTCCTGCCCCGAGACGGCGATCTTCTGGAGCATATTTACATCGGGGACCACAACAACAGGTCATTTTTTTACGAACATTCCACTTGCTAAAAAATTACTTGCACAAAAACGCCTCCGGTCGGGACCATCCGGCCGAACAAAAGATCCAACGGGCAGCGAAAGAAACGAGAAGAAGACGAGGCCGTCTACGATATGGAGGACTGCATCCTTGCAATTCTATGGGCGTCTTCCATGTGACGCTTCATATTTTGACAACAATAACCGCGCAGATTCGAATAATGCGCGAAGAATATTTTACCGAATTATTGTTGTATATCGATGTTATAAATGTACACGACTGATCGAATTAGGTTTATGCGTTCTCATCTACTCGAGGGCAGGGCTACCGCTCATGTAAATAAATTGCGACCCGCTCGTCGATGTTCATTGACAGCCCTCGATATGCGCGCTTTTATATTACGATTTCACAAATTAAATCATCTCTCGTAGATATGACAACATGCGAAAGCTCCTACCGCTCGACATTTGAGTGGGCGGCAGGGACCAGCTCGATTGCTGCTGTTTTGAGGGATGTTCGACTCGTCTAGTTCCGAGACGCGCAAGATTCATATAGTATTCATCTAGTTCAGTGGCGGATTTGCATACAGGCGCAGAAGACACGCGCCTGGGGCCGCAGACTTAAATTGTGCCGAGGGCCTCTCGAATGCTAAATCCGCCACTGATCTCGTTTATTCCATGTTTGAATTCATTATAACTTTTTTCGTGTACAATTGAAGCTTGTATCGCTGAATCTGCAAAAAACGGCATTGAATATGATATATTTGCCAAGATTTATCTTGAATTGCACCGACGTCGCCGAACGCACTGACTATCTTCGTTCATCGTCCTATTTCGAAAGGAGATACTTGTTGGGCTTTATTCATTGGCGTATGATTTCTTAGAAAATAAAATGAGCCGACTCGGCGATGAGGCATCTTCCGGACGACGATGGAACGCGTTGGTCCCGCGTTTTCGTCGGAATCGCAGAATATTCACAGCGATTCGCCACAGACGAATACCGTTTGACAGTTTCTAATGAAAAAAAATGAAAACGTGTACGCGAGCAATGAAAGTGTTCTGTATGGAGCGGCAGCGGTGTACCGTTTAAATTGTAGTTACGGTGATGGCCTTTTACCACGCAATCGTCGAGCGCGGAGACGGAAGGAAGTGACGTTCCACACTTTCGATTTTCAGAAGATGCTAAAGCGTCGTCTCGCAGTTTGCCGACGCGCGTTCTTCGCCTCGACTTCTGACGATGCATCACCTTTCGAACCTTCGTCTGACCAGTCTCGGACCGAAAAGAACTCCACAGCGCCCGACGGATCACTCTGACGACTGTGGCCTTTGTCTTTGAATGGGCATCGCGCCACGGGCGCAATTGGGTTTGGGGCGCAGAACGCAGAATACCGACCCGGTCGAGAGTTGCACATGGTTTTTATTTTACTCGATCATTTCACTCTACATGAACCAACACTGATTGGCTCTGTCCGTTTTTATTATCGTTCTGTAGACATTTTCAGGTATGGCATCCAATCACGAGGCGCTCATTCGTCGTATCAGCGGTTCGAAAAACGGACCGATTGGACATACATACATTGTGGCCGCTCGTGGTACTCTTTTAGGGCTTGCGATATTTTCTATGATCTGTACAATTACGGAAGCAACACAATGTCTGTACAGGTCGGGTACTTTTAGAACTATCTTTGTATATTATTTTAAAAGATATATTATAATAATATTTAATAGATTTCCAGGGGAGGCGGGGGCGGAAGTTAGATACTTGCCACGGGCGCTATATACCCTTGTTACGGCTCTGCTCATGATCGTTACTAAATCAACATAACAGTAAAAAAAAGTTAGGACCAACTCTTTCGAACGAATCTCTCAGGACGGCGCTGCGTGTGTCATTCTTGTATATCAATAAACGAGCCCTAACACTGTTGATAGCACGCAATATTCACACAATTTTAGTAACCAAATATTACATTTGATGAAGCTTGAAATTGATGCATTTGGGTTTTCATAAATGTGTTCATTAAATTCAAATTGACGAGTGCGATAAACCTATTGTTATGCGATGAATGGAACTAATAATCGTTTTCTTAGAAATTCTGAAGACATAAACGATAATGTTTTGCACTTTCTTTCTTCAATTGATCAATATGTTTTTTGTTATTATTTATATTTAACCCTTAATCAGCGAAGAGCTTCAGGAATTGATCACGCCTCCAAAAATTGACGTTTTGGAAGCGTTTGAAAGCATTGAAAAGTCCTTTCTCTTGACATTCAATGCATGCATTTGTTAAAAGAAAACGACCGAGTGCAGTAAAGCGTGTTTGTAACGGATCATTTGACAGTTGTCGACACATTTTACTCGTCAAACGTATACATACCAAGCAACGTAAGCTAGATTCAATTTTGCGACGATATATTATGATCCCTCGTTAATCGCTCCTTTTCCAGAACGCATCCCTCGTTATCTTCTGAACTATATGTGGGCAAAAATTTGCCAATTTGATGGAGAATCGAATCAAACATAGTTCTTAATGGCCGATGTAATCTAATTTTCTAGGCAGGTTTAGCCTTCAGAGTTATATAATTTGAGATGTGGTGTTAAAGACCATGAAGGTCTCGCGCAAGACGGAAGGCCGCAACGTCCACATGCTCCTTTTGGCCGACATCCTCGCAGATTGAATCGCTTCGACGTCGATGATTTGCGATATTTTTGGCCGTTTCTTGGGGTTTTTGAGGAGTCATCTCGCAGCATCGCGGAGCGTTTGCTCGATTAGACGTAATTGCAGTTTCGTAATTAATCTACACTCGAATTACGTATTGTGTCCGAGCGGGAACATCGTAATGGCGATCACGTAGACGTTTCGTTACTATCACTGTTCCCACTTTCTTGCGTGCGTCACGTAAGACGTAAATCACTACGTGACAAAAATTGCTCTGCGAGCTGACATTCTCCGATACGGAGTTCGATTCCTTATTGATCATCACGAATGCAATCGGCAAACTAGACTTCGTGTCATTCGGTCGACCGCGATGACAAAAGAGGACCGTCCGTATTATATCATCACAACACATTCTTCTATTTCGGCAGTCGACTTGGAACACTTTTGGATTGCGCCTTTCAAGGTCGAAGGGTTCTTTTTTTTCGGCTCCTTCTTATTTTCATTTCGGTTACGTTCCTAACATTTATTTCGGTTCGGTTACTAATTTCGTTCCAAGAAAAATAACAGTTTTATTTGGTTTCCAAAACATGCGTACATCGCCTCGATCGACGATGATCTTCATCTTTTCGAATTTTGCACTTGAACTTTCACTTACCAGAATGACGATGATATCCATTTTTTTTATCCTTACTATATCTGAAAGAGTATCTTGCATTTCATAATACACTCATACTTCGTACGATTGTATCGAACGATATAGATAACCTAAATGTATCTGTAAAGAAATGAACGAATTTTGTGTGCTATCAACAGTGTTAAGGCTCATTTATTGATATACAAGAATGACTCACGCTGCGCGCTCCCGAGAGAAAAGTAAATCAAAGGGTTAAACATACAGAGTGCGGCAGGGAAACTACCTTATTTGAAACGCGCGCCATAAAGCGACAGTTATTCCGAGAAGATTGGGTTGGCACTCATTCGAATGAGCTGGATCTAACTTTTTTACTTTCATGTAGATTTAGTAACGATCCATTTTCTACAAAACTCAAGTTAAAATTCACGAAACTCTTTCGTAAAATTGATATAAATCATAAACCAGCTGATAGATCTAAACAAAATTTCAGCGATGCTTACAAAAGAGTTTAATGCATCCATATATATGAGCATAACAGTGGTTTTCAATATGTAGTGTATCAGCGTTATAAGAAGCACAACTTGATTACACTTGGATCTGTTTTTATGCGATGGATAAGTTCCACGGGGAGTCGCATAAAAAAATACTTGAACTACATGGAGAACTGAGGGATAAGTCCAATTATTTTTAAAAACCGCATAACTTCAAATTAATGTGATAAAATGTACCAATAATCGCATTAATAAAGTTTTGGAAAGTTTGCCTTTTAAATATATGTTCGATTAGGATTTTTTCCCAGAATAATGCAGTTTCGTCAGCATTGAAAACTTGATCGGGACTAAAGTCACCACTTTCAATTATTTTGACAAATTTCTCATGGCAATGAGATTTTTTTTATGCGCATTGCGCACAAAAAAGCTTTGTCTACTAAAGAAATATAAATTATTTTTGAAAACCGCATAACTTCAAAACTGCATAAAAAAAATCCGCATAAAAACAGACCCAAGTGTATTTTTAATGGATACTTTTTTTAATATTCACAGTTGTAAAATTTAAAATACAAATACAATGTAATATTTTGCTGATGGATGAAATTTATATATATACATTTTATTTGATTAAAATATTGCCACATGTATTGTTATTGTATTATTATTCTTGGAATGAAATTTAAATCGATATCAAGATCGTATGACATTTTTTTCCAAGCTAAAGGCATGTCATTATAGTTACGTGTTAACGCGCGCTCGGACTGTAAAGTGTTAAATTATTGTCAATCAGCAGCACTTACGTTCCGGATCGGGGAATCCAATCCCGGACAGCTTTAGGTATTCATGAATCCCGGGATTAGTAAACGTAGTCCCGTAAAATTTGGGATTGAAATATTTATCTAACAGAAATCTAACACCTCACCAGCACGATGAAGGCTACTAAATCGAGACATTGCCGCCGAAATCTGGACGCTTGGAAACAGTGGCGTAATTACTAATGGGCAGTAACTGTCTAATCTATGTATACATACATACAGTACATATATGTTTTTCAAATTGTTATTGTATTAAGCTTTCCATACCGGTGATGTATTTACTACACATCGACTCTAAAAATGAGAATATCGATATGAAATATAATAGATATGGGGCTCAGAATTTTTGTAACCCTCCGTAATATAATTACGAATCACATCATAGAATTAAAGCATATAAGTATTCATCTGCAGCGACGGAAATAAATAATTTGTCGGGAAATCGGGAATTTTGCGAATTATATTTTTATCTTTTCTTAAATAAATAAAATTCTCTCGCCTTCAAATTATTTTTTATATTAACCAATGGACTTATATCGGTTCAGTTACGGTTCTCGTTCCGGCAAATATTTTTTCGGTTTCGTTTCGGTTCGAAGCCCCGCTCTATTTGGTTACCGAAACGTGCGTACGTCGTTTCGATCGATCTTCTTGAATTTTAATGACGGACCACTGTCACGATAAAAATGTTAATGCGCTTTAATATTTATCCTGATGCTGCCCTCCGCGAAGAAAGACGGGACAGGACGTTGCCCAGATGCACTCCAGTCTGACAACATCGCCGATGCACTCTTCGTCAACTCGGTAGATCGTCGTAATTGACGATGACCTCTTCGTGCTTCGCTCCAATCAAATATAATATTGCACCACAACAAAGACACACTGTCTCCACTTGAATACGTATCGTATGGGCACTCGACTATTGAGCTTCATAAAAGCAAGCATATTTCAACGGCGGAAATGTATTTTTCGATAGTGATTCCGTAAAATTGTACACTTTTATTGTATTTTTTATATAAGTAAATTATTTCGAATTGACCGTGCGTCAATCAGCGTTGATAATTTCCGGTGGCGGGTCGACGCACGTGGAAGGTTGATTGAATTAAAAACAATCATGACATATTCCAATTTATCACCAGCCTCTTGGAAACGTCAAGGATGAATGTCTCTCCTTTGTGAAAATATCTTATTTGATGCTCTCTCTAAATTCTGCTAAAATAAAAGATGGCATTCAAGGCGGAAATGCTAGAAAAAAAGAGCAATTTCAAGCTGTGATTGTCCTTTCTGGGAATGATGGACGTTTTTCTAGGATCTTTATCTGCATTTCAAACATTTGGCCACCAAATGGGCACCATTAGCATTCGAAATTTTGACCTGCGTTTTGGGACCTTTTTCAGTGATTTACAAGTCGACCCATCCCCTCAGGCTAAATCCCTTGGCGATAAAAGTTTCGTTGAGAAATAGGGATCGACAACATTATTTGGAACAAAAAAATATACCTGCATATTCGATTTTGGACATACCGACCGTCAAATGACGACATCCACCTTTATAAACATTCAATTTAAAAACGAGGGTTCTTCGAACTTTATTATCGTCGAAATTCTTCATCATTGTTTTCGACGCTCAATGAAAATGTGGTTTCTTGATCGCAAATGTGTGTTATCGCCCCTCGATCGTCGTTCCTTATCCGTTCAACCATCGGCGGAAAAGCTGTGTAAACAACGATGGGATTTATTCATACGACCATTGATGAAACATCGTAAATAGGTTGGCGATCGCTGACACCAAAGCGAAAGAAAGCATTTTTTCTGGGTATTTACTGTTCGCGTTCATATCGCTCCGGCCTTTATTTGTCGTCATTCTACGGGGAGAAAAAATGTACAGTTAAATATTTGCGCTGGTTAACATGTTCAACAATGTTTTTTTTATAATCCTCCCTTAAATTATCGCTTGATAAATAATTCACCCAAAAAATATAAATATTATAATTTTGAAGCGATTGTAAACGAGAGTTTCTCAGTAAAATAAGCAACCCATTGTCTCAGGTCGGGAGTTCTGAATGCTACTAAATCGAGACATTCTCGCCAAAATCTGGACGCTTGGAAACAATGGCGTAATTAATAATTGACGAACTTAAGCGATGCCTAGGGGCAGTAACTATCTAATCTATGTATACATATATTCAGTACATATATGTTTTTTAAATTTGTTATATTTACTCTTCTCTACCGGTGATGTATTTACTACACATCGACTCTAAAAATGGGAATATCGATATGAAATATAATAGATACGGAGTTCAGAATTTGTGCATTCCTCTGTAATATGATTAAGAATCACATCAAAGTATTATAGTATATAAGTATTCATCTGAAGCGACGGAAATAAATAATTTGTCGGGAAATTGGGAATTTAGCGAGTTTTAGTCGGTGTCTCAACAGATAGGAATTTTGTCAATCACATTAATGTTGTTACATATATGAAAATGGAGGCTCACCTGGTCATGTGGATGCTGAACATGCATTTTGAGCAGCAAGTTGCCTGGCTTCCAAATTCAGATCCAGACTAAATGACGAAATACTCGATGTTTAAAGAAATACGCATAAAACCCACACAAATTGGTCAAAATATATGTTATTTTAATGTTTTCTGTAAATATTTTTTTACTTAATGAGATGGATGCAGTTATTTTCTTGGCATCATTATTTCTATACTTTGATTTCATATATAACAGTACAGGAGCTTCCGTACAGATTATAGAAAATGCCGCAAAAAGCCCTATTAGAGGAAGGAGTGCCCACAAGGTTTGTTTATGTCCAATCGGTCCGCTTTTCGAACCGCTGATATGACGAATGAGCGCCTTGCTATCGAATGCCATACCCGAACATGTTTGCAGAGTGATTACGATATCTCATTATAAAACGAAATAGACTGATTGATGAAAATTCGTGAAAATATTGTTGTCTTTATTGTATTGCGGAAAACGGACAGAGTCGACCAGTGTTGATTTATGTGAAGTAGAATGGTCAAGTAAAATAAAAACCATGCGCAACTCTCGACTGAGTCGGTATTCTGCGTTTTGCGCCCCAAGTTCAGTATGCGCCCGTCGCTGGTGCCTGCTTTGCCACCTCCTAGTTACGGTCCTGGCAGTACTGAAAAATGCTGTCACATACAAATGTTGTGCCAAAAGTTCAACCAAAAGTTTATGTTAAATTGTAGTTTCAAAGGCATATTGTATGGCACATGGTTCATCTATGTTTTGGTTAAAAAAGAATACTATCTTTTTCTTCGTGTATCGGAAATAACCAATATTTAAGAACAGTATCAGTAAATTTTAAGTCGATATAAATTGCAAAGTTATAGGCCGACAATGAGAAGCTGCGCTGCGCGTAGCTGAGTACAAGAGAAACTTTAAACGCGTTTTTCTCGAAACTTCTTTTTTCAACAAGCTCACGGAAGTGCTCCCATACGCCCTAGATAAATATCTTTTATGAAATTTGATAAACACCTGTAAAATTAACGCGTCCATCGATTGACTTATAATTATTTAAACATTTTTATTCAATGAAGAATAAACTGTAAGAAATATTAGTAAAAACACATATTTTTCTTTGATTGCTCACAATTTTTTTATTTTTCAATATTTCTTTTTAATGATAGGTCAAACTATAGATAAAATTATACAAAGTAAGAATATGTTTAATTTTATTGCTGCAAATCACTTGTTCAGGATTTAGAACTTCCGTGGTGAAAAATGTCATCACTCGCGCAATGACATACGTGGCTCACCCCGTTCCCACTACCACACTTTGTCGAAAAGCAAGCTTAAAAAA
Source organism: Stenopsyche tienmushanensis (assembly GCA_008973525.1). NCBI lineage: Eukaryota > Metazoa > Arthropoda > Insecta > Trichoptera > Stenopsychidae > Stenopsyche > Stenopsyche tienmushanensis. The sequence goes on along the minus strand of WACJ01000533.1, from coordinate 6,140 downwards.
TGTTTTCATGTTCAATAAAGATCGCCTAGTCAATGCACTAAGTGTCAACATTCTATATCTAATAGTTTTCGCATTAAAAAATGTTAAAAAATCGATCCCTTAAGCAGGTTGATATGTATTTCGTTAACAGGATTTGATCAATATATTAATAAAAAAGTGGCCTGAACAACATTCCTGAGACGATTTGCCAAGTTGATATTGAAACATAAATATAAAAATATTGAACATTAACAAAAACATTCGTTTTGCAAGTGTAACACTTGACCTGGCGCATATGAATACCGCATAATCATTGCTTTCTTCGCGGAATAATGTTCATTAACGCTTTAAAAGCATCGTAGAGAAACTATCCATTTGTTCCGATTTAATGTGTATACATATAAATCATATTATTTAACCGAAAGTAGTGGATTCCGCATTTAACGCAATCGACATAATCGTCCAAAATTGTATTTCGCAAGCTGGCCAAAATGTAATAACACAGCGCTCGCGCGTCCTTATGCCAATGGTTGTTATTCAATTTAGCCCGTAGTATTTTTCACTTGATATTAGGTTATTTAGAATTGATTGCGTTATTTATTTTGAGCTCTAAAAAGTGGCTTAAGTGATGATATATGCTCCGTGTCCAATAGCTCAAATTATTCAATCGTCGATTGGAGAGCGCTTCTCCGAGCGACGACTGCGGGGCGATCGAAAAGTCTGCGGATTTCGATTCAATCTGCCGCCGTAGTTTGGACCTTAGAAGCGGCTATATGGAGCGGGGTGGGTCTTCGTGTCTCTCCAAACCAGTTGTGCAAGTTCTCTGCCACGAAATCCTCCTCCTGGCCGATCCTCGTTTTTCTATTGCGGCTCGAAAGTCGACGCAAAATGTAACTTGTGCAACATATTTAGCAAAATGCTAATGGGGATCGTTCATCCATCGAGTCCTCCGGTGGACCAGATGTGGATGAAATCATCATCGGTGGTCCGAGTTACTCGACATGAATACACTTCTTTAATTTGGCGCCTCAATTGTCTAAGCGAACAGGATATCTTCGCTCGAAATGCGCACATCTGTTGTGCACATCCCATCAGCATCATATTTCTTGCAGCGAGTCATCAGCAACCCTTAGTTTGGACCTTCTCGGACGAAACATGAACGTGCCTCCGTTGAAATAATGACTCGACAAAAAGCAAACGGTGACCAATCTTAAACGTCATCGTACGCACTTCGTGTGTTTAAATGGTTTTAGAAATGACAGAAGTAAATATGGCGTATCGCAGAGAGAGAGTGAGCCGTTTCAAAAGCGGTGGGCGAGACAATCGGCATTGTATTGCTAGATGGATATCGATGGAAGAATACGAAGCGCAGAAGATACATGACGCGATCCTCCAAACGCATCTCTCCTGAAAAGAGGACCAATCAGGAAGGTCGTCGGCGAATCGAAGAAGCATCGACGGTCTGGTTATATCACCACATCAATTGGTTCGATGATTGAGCGCGGTATTGGAAGTAAATGGGAGCGTGAGCAAAACTTTCACCGTGTCGATGCACTTTTTGAATCACAAATTAGCATTGATTACATGTCTGATGTTTTACAGCGTCACACATGTGGAACGTTCATCGTTACGTCACATCTGACGATGGAAACTCTTCAATTAAAGCGCCGAATGGACACAAATCGCGCGCGACTGTGCCTTTGCAGTCTGGATTTCTGCAATCCTTGGGACATTTGTGATGTCGACTATTGTCCTACATTTTTTTACAGCGCACAATAAATGGTACGCGTTCCGTTGTTAACGCTTTGCGGCGTGTCGATCGTAAGTCTTACGATCGTTCTAACTGCATCTGGTGACAAAACTTGCTCGGCTAAAACTCTCGTGCCGGATTAGTCTATTGTATACCGCCTTCGGGGACACAAAAAAACAAGACAAAAAAAACAAACCATTTTCAAAACATTGCTCAAAGACTCTCAAACTTTCCCGAATAAGATAAATTAATTTTGGTGAATCATTCGATTTTTGCGATGCACAAACTATAATACATATTATAAACATCGCTCACTATCGCGTATTCGACAATTTCGCCAAAATAAAATAAAATCACATAAAATAATGTATTTTGTCAACAGAATAGTTATTTTTAATAGAAGATTTTTAAATTGAAAAATGTGGAACCATCGTATTATGCACGTATATTATCCCTCTTATGAACAATAGGATCGGTGCTATTTGTTGTAGTCTTTTTATCAAGCATTTTACGATCCATTGACGAAATCTTAAAAGCATCGTAAATTTAGCAGCTGGTCTCTTTGTTTAGACTTTCTTTTCTAGTTTCGCCGAAGATCGCCGTTACAATGACTCAAGTAAGCAGAGCAATTTAGTTATCTATAAATACTCATTTTTGTCATTTATGAGCTTCTAAACATTTTGCATATATATATATGATACTCGCTCTCGCCTTTCGTTGAGTTCAATTGTGTATAACATTTTCGTTTTGTATTTGGATTATTTCGCATTCCGCTTTTAGTAACTATCAAAGTGATTTTGTTGATCGTGAAGTTTGGATAATGCCTGGACCGAGCTTGCGTTTGAATGTTGACAGTGATAATCAAGTAAGATAATTTATCGATTGTACCAATTATTTATTACAATTACATTTTGGTTATGATGTAACTGTAAATATAATTTTTTAAAACAGATGGCTTCTTCTGATGATGAATATGCTCTTCATTCTTATGTTGAGTCTGATGATTACTCCAGTGAAGATTCAATAACAAATAATAATGGAGTTGAAACAACAAACGTAGATTCACCAGGTGATGAGTCTAATGTTGATAAAAATAATCATGCTTCACAAGGAAATGATAATTGGACAAAGAGCCATAAAACAATATCAGATTTTGGTTTTGATTCTGCATCTTCAGGAATTAAAAAAGATATTGGAGATACACCTATAGAATTTTTTAGAAGTGTTTGGACTGAGGAAGTTAAAAAACTGTTGATAAAGTTTACGAATGCTTATGGAAAAAAGTTGTTGAAAAACAAATTACCAAAAACAAGACATTACACGGTGACCAAATTCAATGAAATAAATGATATGGAATTGGATAATTTTTTGGAGCTGTGTCTGCTCGGTGGGCAAATAGGTTTTCCAACATTAAGAAAAATGTTTTCACGAGCTCCGTTGTATTATCATCCAATATTTTCTTATATAATTTCGGGTAGAAGATTCGAAATAATATTGAGATGTTTGAATTGTACATTAAACAATAATGACGGAATGTCAAAAATAAGCCCACTTATTGACATCGTTGTTTCGAATTTTCAAAATATATATTCTCCATCGGAAGAAATTTCTTTAGATGAATATCTTCTTCTTCGTCGAGGGCGACTGTGGTTATGGCAATACATGAAAGGGAAGAAAGCTAAATATGGCATTAAATTTTATAAACTTATTTGAGCTGCAGGTGGTTTTTGAAAAATAATAAACGTGCCAACACTACATGGAGATGCCAAACCTGCAATAAAAATCCTGCTCTATGTAGTGGAAATTGCTTTATTTATTTTCATCAATAATTTTTTTATAGATACTATTTTTTTTTTAGGATTTTTCTTTTGTAAATTGTAAATTTATAAAATTATTTCGCAATCTTATGACCTATATTATTATTTTTTATAGCTTTGTAAACCCTTTTTGTGTATTTTTAAAAGTGTGTACTGTGTGTAATTTTCGCAAATTTGTAAACCACAAAATCACCCCATATATATCCACATACGAAAAATAAATATAGAATACGATCCTTGGCAAAAATAAAAATGTTGAGAACAATTGTTCGACTCCCATAAATATAATACAATAACAGGAGACGGCCCGTCTCAGACGGGATAACCGACCCTTCATTGGGTGTTCTAGCGATGGTTTTGTTACTCTTTGAATAATGTCGTCAATTGGATTTACGAAACAAGGTAATCAGAATCTGATTGTACGCGAAAGTGTTAAGGGCGGCATAATTCAAGAGCGAATTTTTACGACTTTTATTGGGCACTTGGACGAACGGTTGTTTTATGACTTGTTCGGGGAATGCTAAAAGCTTCATCGTCAAAGCTAAATAAACACGTGCTTCGGATTAGTGGAGCAATAAGTCGTTCCAGTGATCCAAGATTTAGGATATTTCCAGGTATATATGCCTACAAATGTCATTTTTAAAGAGTCATCTAAATGTGACGTCTGGATGTTTTTTCAAGTTCGAGGAGGATCTTGCATAAGACGACCTAAAATTGTCTCCCCTGGTATTGTTTATCAGATTGCATCAGGTGGGCAGGTAGTCTGGCCATAAGGTCCCTTCTAACGTTGGGGAAATGTCCTGTATCACTCTCTTCTACTGTCTTATTTGGCGGCCATTACTCCCTTCACGAATTCTCACCAAAAGTACCAGTTCTCCTTGCTCATCATCATATTATGGATTGTGTTCTCGGCTTTGAGCTCAGTTATCCCGAGTGTCGAACTCTGTTGATCTGATCCCACTCTGTTGCTGGTTTCCCTTAAATTTCCTGGCGGCCTACTGCGCAGTTGCTTCAGTGTGCATGTTATAGGTCAGCTTGCAGTCCATGATGACAAGCTAATCTATTCCCAGTTTTCTTCTCCTACTGTAGTAGACCATCACCTCTGTCTTCTCCGCCGCTAAATGCAGATAATTTGCATCTATTGCTGATTTTGTTGAGTACTTACTTACGCGGGTGGCGAGCTATCAACAGCAGCGCAATGGCATCAGCAAAAGAGAGGATATTCCACAGGGTTGGTCTCAATACAGATCGCTGTGGAATTCCCATCTCAATTCAGAGTAACAACATTTCCAATACCATTTTTGTCCAGTCTCGTTCGTTGTTCAATAATCCAACTAGCGATGTGAATAGTCTCTTTATTTTTATTGTTGAAATTGTACTATCTTCTACTATTATTTGATCATAAGCATACGTGATAGCCCTTCGATTGAGCACATAAGAACATGAAAATGATCATTGATAAATAGCATTATCATTATTGGATGATTAAAGAAACATTACCTGATGATCATATTCAACGCCACGTCGAATTTACCAATTGGTGCTTCATCATTTCGGGATGAAATTGCAATCTGCTAGAAGATTTTCAATCTTCGACGTATTAATTAGCAAGTCAGGGATCATTTGTTGGGTAATTTTTCATAGTTTTCCTCGTATCGAATTCATCAGGTCACGTTTCATTGACCTACCTGTCAAATGCATGGAGTTTAGCGTCGTTGAGAGCACTTACAACGAGGTCGGTTAGTGTTGTCGTTCGACTCGAACCGATAAGGTGCAATTTATGGAGTGGTCGTAGTTATTATTTGGACTCGAAATCGAAGTGCATAACCTTTGTCTTTCGCATTGGCGACAGTTCAGCTGTGCTATTGTGCTATAAACGGGTTCGGCTCGAGTGGTTGTAAACAAATTCATAATAATAGTCCATATAAATCATTGTTAATTGAAATCTGCTCAATTGAAGAGACGTTTCGGTGGCGTGCGACAATCAAGGACCTTCTGGCCCGCTGGTGCAGCGTCGACATGGAGATTTTGAAAGTTGGCGTTCTAGATTTGGTTCGGATCCTATTCAAATTCGAGAGACTTTCTTTTCTTGCGAATCTCAACTATCGCGTTAAATCTCGAAGTACGGCAGCCACTGGGTCAGCGGGGTCTCTCCGTGGCCCGCTTCTTCGAGTCTGGAGCGAACGCATTTGCTGGATCCATATTAGCATACGTTCCGTCAGCCCGATTTATTATTGGTGTCGCGTTTCACAATTGCGTCTTTCTTGTGACATCCACCGACGTGACTCAAATACGACGAGTCCTTCATCCGCCATCGGCCATCAGCCATCCGCCCTCTTCCTTCCATCGGATCTTCGGCGATACACGACTGACGCTCCGACAATAGCTTTCTAATAAAACTGTCATTTATTCACAACAATAAATCTCTTATTATCTGAGTCAACGAACTAACGGATAATTGCCTTCTGAACAATTTACATTGTCATAATAATAATGCTTTTATAACAATCAAAGCGTTCGTCACGATCGTCCCCAACATCTTCTTATCGATGCAGATCGAAATCATCGTTGCAAAAGATTTTCTTCGACGTCTT